>CM055120.1:79336244-79659825 GCA_029206835.1 Rana muscosa
AAATTTAGTAAAACAAATGTGTGCATGAATATGTGACCATACGAGCATGCGGTGTAATGGAATACTTGTAGACCCCAATGAATACAGAATTCAAGCAGTAGCAGTAGTGTCTCCACAAGTATCTTTTTCCAACTGTTAATGTTTTCATATTTTCATGCAGAAACCATACGCCTGTCAAATTCCTGGTTGCTGCAAGCGATACACAGATCCCAGCTCATTACGGAAACATGTGAAAGCCCACACAGTGAAGGAGCAGCAGGTGCGAAATAAGGTAGCAACACTACATCAATAAAGACAATTACTATATAAAGTGTTTGATTTATTGCTCTGAACCAAGTCTAACGAGAAACTCTGTTTTTAGAATCCATAATATTGGTTGAATTCATAATCCCATAGTAAAGTCATACAGGCTTTTCAAACTTGCATGTTATCCAGAATTTTTTATTGAATCACAATTGACATGGCGTCCATTTATAAGGCAGCAGTATGACCTAACTGCTTTTCTACTAGATTAGCCCACAATTCATAAAGTACTGCTGTGTGCTGTATACATGGGCTTTGATGTTTGCTTTTTCGGTACTCAAAAGCAAGGAAAACCTCATTCATTTTAAAACTAGGGAAAAACAATTTTGGGCTATTTGCTGTTTAAACGTAATCTACCTCCATTGAGGCCTGTCCCTATTTGGTCACTGCTCTGTTCAGTAAAACTGTTAAGCCAGCCATAGATGGTTCAAGTCTTTGCCGGTTTAACAGGAACCGGCCGAGATTCGAACCATGTATGGGTAGGCTGAATGTACCCAAGTTGATTTATCAATTAACTTGGGTACAACCAGCCTGCCAGATTTTACTTGCGATTTTTGCTAGCGGCTGTTTTAGCTGCTAGCAATAACCACTGTGTTCTCCCAGGGGGATGGCTTCCACCCCGCCACCTGCTGGGAAAACACAATGGCTCGGTGTTAGGAATTCTCCTATCAACACTGACTGTGTTGATCGAGGGATCAAGCAGATTTCTTTCTAGCAACCCATGACTGCAGGAAAGAAATTGGCCATACTTTCATTGAGCTCCCACAGTACTATAAATGCTAAATGACTGATGCTGAGGTTCTTAGTTCCAGACTCACTGTTCATAGCAGGACACTCTTTGTAGTCTGTAATTAGAGGAGGAAAAATTGTGAAGTCCATACGCACCTCCTCCCATCACAGAAAGCCCTACATTCAGTGAAAAGGGATTCAATAAAAAAATAATAAAAAAGCATTTAGAGATTTAGCTTAATTATTTTAAAGCCCAACGCCTGCTCTAAAAAGGTAGAGGAAGATGCTGTATGGTACTTAACATATTCTCAGCTCAGACGCTCCCCTCTTCTCACTGTGACTCTGGGCTGTGGGCAATCCCTCTGCTTTTTCACTTACAATGCAAGGCTATTAGTCCTGCACTGTGTGTGAGGAGGTAAGGCTCTGACCATGACTGAGAGCACCTTAGAGAGGAGGCTTATGGGGGACATTTGCACAGATGGAGGTAGCCTGCTGCTGCAAGCTATAAGGTGAGACTTGCACCTTTTTACTCTACTCATAGACTTAAAGCGGAACTTTACCCATAACTTGATAAAAAAAAAAAAGAATGTTCTTTAGCAAGGAACATACATTCCAGATTAATAATTATGCTACCAAAACGAGTGCGTGGCTGTAAATTGCATGCAGCATTGCTCCTGTTTCTTATTACTGGAGGCTACCATTTTGCTGAAGACCAGAGCCCCTGAACAGCAGTAAATCAAAGCGGAACTAAAGGCATTGATTTCCTAGAGTGCTGGGATTGCTAACTGTATGCAGATCCTAGAGCAAGGGTTAAAGTTAATGGTAGACTATCAGATTATTTTGAGATACGGAATGGGACTAGGCCGGGATGCCCACTGTCCCCATTGTTATTTGCTATGGTGCTGGAGCCCTTTCTGCTCACGATTAGGGGAAATAGGAAGATTAAGGGGATTTGTATTGGATCAACGGAACATAAGATCCCAGCTTGCGCAGATGATCTACTGTTGTACCTCTCTTCTCCTCAAGAGTCCTTGACGGAACTGATGTTGGAAATAGACAGGTTTGGCCTTATATCTAATTTTAAAATAAATATTGAGAAATCAGTGTTGATGCCGAGCCATGTGCCTCTGAGGATGAGGACCACCTTGCAACAATCTTTTCCTTTTGTTTGGGGCTTTGATTCTATATTCTATTTAGGGATCTATCTTCAGATATAAAGCGCCTGTATGATCTAAACTATGGACCCTTGATGGTATCCATAATAAAAGACCTGCAAAAGTGGAGAAGTCCTACCCTGACATGGTTTGGCAGGGTAAACGTGCTTAAAATTAGTCTTATTCCCAGGCTTATTTACGTTATACATACCGTACCCATAACACTCCCACAGATATTCTTTAAACAAATACAAAGGGCTTTTATGACCTTTGTGTGGGGAGATAAACATCCCAGGTTGGCACACAAGATTTTGAGGAGACCAAAACTGGAGGGTGGGGTGGGACTCCCGGCTATAGCGTTTTATTACAGAGCCATGGCCCTGGTTCGTATAATGAACTGGTGCCATGACTCTGCTAGTAAAATTTGGATGCCCTTGTAGAAAACATTAGCAGGTAGGAACTTGGCCGGAGCCCCCTGGATTCCGGTTCCTTAAAGGGGGTTGTCGGAATATGCATCACCATTGACGAAGACAACGCTATCCATTTGGGATAGAATGAACAGTACGGGAAAGTTTGCCCCCCCCCCCAATATCTTCTATAATACCATTGGAGGGATTTCCCTGGTTTTCCCCGGGGGAAGAGAAAGGGGGTTTAGATCGCTGGGGAATGGACGGGAAGTGGCCCCTCAGGGTAAATTGCTTCCATTGGTGCATTTGATTTGAATACTGGGGGAAGTACCAATGGCTGTATGGAAATACCATCAACTGGCAGATGTGTTCAATAAATGGAGGCTCCAGATCAGGCCAGCGAACCCGCTTACTACTTTTGAGGAATGGTGTGTTAACTTATCAGAGCCGGGTCATATGTTGTCTCGAATGTATAGGCTGGTTCTGAGCGCTCAAAATATGACAACTCCCTATTTCATTCGAGAATGGGGAAAAAAACTGAGCTATAATTTTACATCTGAGCAAATTAAAAGGCTGATGGGAGCGACACACCATACTTCGATAAGTTCCCATATACAGGAGATGTCTTACAAGTTACTGACAAGATGGTATTGTACACCGGCTCGATTGGCTGAGATATATCCATCGGCGGATGTTAATTGCTGGAGGGGATGTAACCAAAGCAGTTCATTTCTGCATTTATGGTGGCGATGCCCAAAGATTAAGGTTTTCTGGGAGGAGATAGCCCCTTGGATTAAGAAAATGACACTTAGACCTATAGAATTCTCTCCATTACATTTTATTTTTCATGGGATGCCATCATCTGTTTTTATAAGAGAGGCGTTACTCCCCATTTGCTAAATGCAGCCAAACTATTGATACCTAGAATTTGGAAACAGTCTGGATGTCCCACTATTATGGATTGTAATTTAAAGATACATGGGCAGGACGGCTGTATTGCTCCTCAGAAATAGGGGTGGATTCAATCCTTTTGGGGGCAATGCTGCGATTTTGTTTTCTTTTTTGTGTTTTTTTTGTTTTTGTTTGTCTCTTTTTTCCTTCTCTGGGAGGTACAGTGGAGAGATGATTGATGTCATTAAAGGATAAGGATAGGTTATAATAGTAAATTAGGCACGCGATGGGCAACACGTAATGGAATCACGTAAAGAAGGGTAGATTGACTTGGGGTTATAGTATAAGTTTAGATAGGATGTTTGTATTATGCCCTGTTGAGGTGTAATGCCGCAACAGACGAATTGCCCTGGCGTGGGCGAATGTTCGGCCCCTACGAGGGCTAATTTTGTACGCTGATATAACTTTCAATAAAAAAGATTTTGCAAAAAAAAGAAGGGTAGATTGAAATGAAAGGTGGTGAGGTATAAAAATGAAATCGTAAAATTTGTTTATATTGAATTAAAACACTAAATATAATAGGACACGAAAATAGTAATTCTAAATTATACACTTTTTTTTTATTTAATTTTTTTATTTATTTACTTTTTTTGTATTGTTGGCTGTTTGACACATGTATTGGGGTGCTGCAAAACCCCCTTCTTATTATTATTATTATTATTATTATTATTCAATAATTCAATTCATTATTCAAACATTATACTTTGAATAATGTTTTTCACAAATTGAGTTTTTGGTTATGGGTAGGTAAGTTGGTAGGCTTTTTTCTTTCCTTCCTTCTTCTAAAGAGGACACGATCAAGGACCCAGTGTGTTTTCTCAGGATGGGGGGGGGGGGGGGGGTTAGTGTGGTGTATGTTAATGAAAGAATTTATATAGATATTTTGTGCAATATGTATTTCTATGTTGTATGTTGGAATTTTATCTTAATAAAGAAAAAGTGGTTATATAAAAAAAGACATCCCCAAAAAGACTTGCAGCTGTAATTGCAGCAAAAGGTGGTTCTACAAAGTACTGACTCAGGGGGGCTAAATACAAATGCACGCCACACTTTTCACATGCTTATTTGTAAGAAAAATGAGAACCATTTATCATTTCCTTTCACGTCACAATTATGTGCCACTTTGTGTTGGTCTATCACATAAAATCCCAATAAAGTACAATTTACATTTTTGATTGTAACATGACAAAATGTGTAAAATTTCAAGGGGTGTGAATACTTTTTCAAGGCTCTGTAGTTTAGGTAATAATTGGGTCAAATTTAGAATATTGACAGAAAAAAATTGCGCCAACAAAAATTTGTTCAAGGGCTGGGTTGTGTCAAGCACTCACACTACACCAATCAAAACAGCCCTTACCATAGATAGAGCACAGACATTGAATCCGCGCTATATCAAAAGAATTAACACCTTACCCAAATCTATTCGATAGAATATGGAATATGGAGTTAACTTAGGGTTAAAATACCCACACATTTAGTATTGGTTAGAATATGGGCAAAACCCCCATTGAAAACGTCCAACTAGTGACGAAACGCGTCTGGGAGCGACGTGCTGACGTCACCACGCCACTGAGGGAAGGGTGATTGTGTGTTTGCCAGCCGGCGAAATTTATGCTCAACAAACGCTGCTTGATGTAAGTGTTTCTAACAGTTTTGGAATACATTTTATATACGTACTACTCTATGGTCTGTGTCCTCTTCTCATAACGGTTCCATGGTCGGTGTCATCGATCGAGAGAAACGGGGAAAAGAGAAGGGTGTGTGCTGTTGATGTCTCCTGGTCCAATTTCTCAACCAAAGGCCGCGGCTGGGTTACAGCCGACTGTGTATTGGGGGCTTATTTTTGGTAAGCTGCCAATTCGTGTGGTGGAGGGCACTGTCGGTCTGTGTTATCACGTGGTGGTGCTGGCTTCCCAAATTGTGTTTCTATCTTCATCCTTGGAGACCCACTAGCTGGATATAGGACCCACGGCACATAAAGACTGTAACATCTCCCTTGAGACCTGCCTTAAGGCTGGGAATGGGATTATCATATGTGTTTTTTTAAACCTACCCCTGGACATTTGTTTTATCCCACTCCCAGAACATTGGTGTGAGACTTTTGCCCATATTCTAACCAATACTAAATGTATGGGTATTTTAACCCTAAGTTAACTCCATATTCTATCGAATAGATTTGGGTAAGGCGTTAATTCTTTTGATATAGCACAGATTCAATGTCTGTGCTCTATCTATGGTAAGGGCTGTTTTGATTGGTGTAGTGTGAGTGCTTGACACAACCCAGCCCTTGAACAAATTTTTGTTGGCGCAATTTTTTTCTGTCTATGTTGTTGTGTGTTTATATCACCATTATTGCTGCCTTAGTCTAATTTTTATTTTATTTGTAATTTAATTTCCTTAGCGCAGTTTTTTCTTTCCTAAATATAGAATATTGTGCGTCACTAGCTATCACTCTTGGTGCTCACTGTGTACAGTTTTCCTTCAGGCACAACACATTCTGGATGGCAAGTGGGCAAAAACCATCACCCATGAAATTCTGAATGGTGTTCAACCACGTGACATGGTGGCAGGTATGTTCAAATTCTACTAACCCAGATCAAATGATGTTTCAGAGCTCTGATGATCATCAACTATGCAGCGATTTCCATCGGGTTATAATCACATACAGATGGAAAAGCATTTGTTGTGTAGCCATTAATCATAATTATAAATGTATTTTTTTTTTTAATGAAAATTCTTTTAACCCGGTACTGCTCAAGAGTTAGCAGTGATGTTTGCTCATTTACAGTAGGGAAACATTTAACTGGGATAGTAAGGGTTATAGACCAGCTCAAAACACTTATTCTCTTTATTTATTTCAAAGAAACCACAATATTAATGTGCGGAGAGCCGCCTCCGGCTTTTCATTACTTGATGTTCTTGCAGCAGAAAGCTTAACTCTGCTGAACTGTTCAGAGCAAGTAGCTGGGATGTCAACTGCTGGTACACTGTTTATTTTTATTCTCTTTATTTATTTAGAACCCCCTGTTTTGTACGTAGAAGAGCATTTTAGAAAAAAAAAAAGAAAATAACTAAATTTAAAAAGAAAAAAATATTTATGTAGGACATTAAGCATTTTAGAAAAGAAAAATTAAAAAAGAAAATAACTTTGGACTTAAAGTGATTGTAAAGGTTTTTTTTTTTTTTTTTTTAAATAACAAACATGTCATACTTACCTGCTCTGTGCAAGGGTTTTGCTTAGAGCGAACCTGATCCTCCTTTTCTGGGGTCCCCTGGTGGCACTCCTGGCTCCTCCTCTTCAGTGAGTGCCCCCACGGAGAGCTGCATTCTATGGTGGCGCTCGTGCGACTCATGACACAGACAGCAGGACTTGGCCCCACCCCCCGGCTCACCATTGACGAAGACAACGCTATCCATTTGGATTTGATTGACAGCAGTGGGAACCAATGGCTGTCCAATGCTATCCAATGAGGACCCGAGACAGCGGCTGGAGCTGGTTTTTGTTGCTGGAACGATCGGGTTCAGGTAAGGAAAAGGGGGGCTCTGGGGGGCAGCTGCAGCACAGAAGGTTTTTCACCTTAATGCATTAAGGTGAAAAACCTTGAGACTTTACAACTCCTTTAAACTATATGTAAACCAAGCATTTCCTATTTGCTCCCTTTTAAAACTGTTAAATGCACCATTGAAAGCATTTTGTTATATCTGTTTAAGAAATTCAAAAAATTATTAATGTAGAACTATAGGCAAAACTTTTTTCTTTTACATTTCGGAGTAAGGGAGGGTAATATTTATTTTTGCCAACTTTGATCCATTGGAAAATATACTATAGCGCTTACCACCCTCTCCTCCTTGTCTTTCGGCTCCTCGCAGGAGGAAAGGGCACACCCAGCTCTATATGCCCGTACCCTCCTATGTGAGGAGGTTGAGCGGTGTTGTGATGGGTCTCCACAGCCAGATACTCCCACAGAATGGTTCTTATCTCTATAGCCAATAAAGACAAGTCTCTATTTCCCCCAATGACTTCAATGTCCACACCAGCCGTAACTCCAACGTAGAGTTTATTTCTCTTAAACGACAGTCTCTGATAGGAAAGGTTGGAGAGAGAACAGGACAGCATAAGGTGTGGGAGAGGTCTAGGCACAAACGTAATACACTTCACTGCTTGGCTTCTCAAGCAGACTTAGTCCATTTGGATAGTCTCCCTAGATAGGGACTAGCAGCCAAAATGGTACTCAAACTAACCGCTCAATCACTATACAAACTGGTACCCTGGTCTCTGCCACAGACCTGGTGAACTTGGTCTCTGCCACAGACCTGGTGAACTTGGTTTCTTTAAAGCTTGGCCTCTTTGTAAGGAGAAGACATCCCTTCAGAGAGTTACCGGGCCCCTTCCTTCACTGTGACTTCTCACCAGTCCCTCGGAACGGTCCTCCCCCGGCCTCCTCGTCTAAGATGCGGGTCTCCTCGCAAGGCGGCACCCTGAGATTCCTCGATCCTTGACGGGCCCCAGCCGAAGGTGCTGGGCCCAAGGCCTTTGCTGCAGTCCCAGGACTAAAGGTGTCTGGGACTGATTCACCGACCTCCGCCCCTGGGCTAAAGGTGCCCAGGGCAGACAGGAACACACTCCTTGGGGTAGGACCCCCGACCACGACCGACGAACCACGAACAGGCAGCATCTGCCCCTTTTATATCCTCTCCCAGCATGCACAGCAGGCCTGCCACACTGTACGGCTGCTGAGAGGGGACACACAAGGCACAGCACTGTATCAGCGGTTCAACCCTGGCCTACCATGGCAGCGCCACCTGTAGACTACAGGGAACTATACACCGATACTCTCCCTGCGGACAAAAATGGTTGAAAGAATCTTGACAATTGGGGTGTTTGAGCATAACTACCACTCAAACACTTCCCCTAAATTTAGGACCCCGCTACACTTACCTTAGAACGAGGCCTCGGTAACTCACCTGGTCCACGCAGAGGTAGCCGACATGTTGCCTCAACATGTCTTCCGGGTATCGCGCCTCCAGCGCTGTGAGTGGCTGGAGCCGCAATGTCGTCACCCCCGCGCATGTGTGCAGGAGACTTCTTTCCAGCAAGGTCCGGCGTCTGCCGGGCCTTCAGCCGAGAATCCCCTGTGCGCATGCGCCACTGCAGTCAGCGGCTCATTGCAAGGGGAATATCTCCTAAACCGTAAAGGTTTAGGAGATATTTTTTTTACCTACAGGTAAGCCTTACCTGTAAAAATAGACTATACAACCACTTTAAGCAATATACAGTACAGTATATTCTCCTCTGCTCACTTATCTTATTCAAACAGCATGTACTCTCAGACTCTCCCTCGCGGTTCCTCTCTCTCTTCCTGTCTTGGCCTTAGAATGACATCATGTCAGAGGCGGGGACTAAAGTGATCTGTCGGGCAGAGTGGAAGTGCAATCATGGATGTGTACCCATGCTGAATGTAACAGCGCAGGGAGCGTTCCAGCACTCGGCACCCCACTGCAGCTCTGCAAGGGCACTGTGCAGAGTCTCTTCTGGACTTCAGCGGTGATCTGTGCAATGGCGTGCATGCTCAACCGCCATCAGGCAGACTGCCTGCACGCTGTCATCCCCCTTTTCCCGGCTCTGGTGTCACCCCTCTGGCAGGGGTCACCTGGGTGCGGCCCGCACCCCCATAGCAACGCCGCTGTTCCCATTGGAAGATTTCCCCTCCTTTTCTGGGGACAACCCAAAATTTTGCTTTTTTTTTTACTTTCACTTTCAGTGACAAATAAAGGGTGAATCTCTCTAACGGCGACACAGACAGCAATAAAAACTGACAAACATTCTAACCTATCTCTGCTCTATCAAAAAAACATTTGGCTTTGGTTATACTTTAATGATTCTGCCAAAAATCCAACCTCCTGTTCATTGTGGCTCTGCTACAGTGATACAGCCCTGCTCAGTTCTACTCTACAAACTACAGAACACCTCGACCCATGTTATGGACAAAAGGAAAGCAGAACGTGTGCTGTAGTCCTAACATACTTGCTGTCATAGGGTGACATTGCTGTTCCTCAATAGGAGCAGAACCATGAGTAAGCTTGTTAAACTAAGACAGAAACTGTTTTACTAGCAGGATCATCAGGTGAAAATAAAGGCAACAAGCCTAAAAAAAGAAAATGAATGCAGCCACCAGATCTAAGGACTAGTAAACTGCAATATAGTCCATTGTTGTATATAGGTTTGGATACACTTTAATCTGAGAACTTCAGGGTTGACTAGAACCTTGTTATATGCTCCATAGTTGTGGCGATTATATTGAGCGACTGGAATGCTAGCATGAACCCAGTTGATCCCCAGAATGTTTTGATTTTTTGGTACATAGATACATATTTATAAAAACCCAGAAATCCAGGTGCTTAGCCATGCTGAATTCGCTCACATTTGGTGACATCATTCACGTAATAAATAATACAAAAAAATAGATGATGATTGATCAACCCTGGTAAAGTTTAAAGGGGTTGTAAAGGAAAATGTTTTTTCACCTTAATGCATCCTATGCATTAAGGTGAAAAAACATCCGACAATACCGCCCCCCCCCAGCCCCCGTTTTACTTACCTGAGCCCTCAAAAGTCCCGCGCTCGTCCCCGTCATCCTCTTCGCCACTCAGCCTGGCCATTGATTGGCTAGAATGGATGGATTGAAAGCAGCGCAGACATTGGCTTGCGCTGCTGTCAATCACATCCAATGACGCGGCGCGCCGGGGAGCGGGGCCGAGTGATACAGTGAGCGGCAATAGCCGCTCACTGTATCACGGGAGCGCGCCCGCAATCACTCATCACCATGCGAGCTCGCTCCCATGAAGGTGGTGAGTGCTTGCGGGGAGAAGCCGAGACAGCCGCAGAGGGACCCCAGAAGACGCTGTTCGGGGCCACTCTGTGCAAAACGAGCTGCACAGTGGAGGTAAGTATGACATGTTTGTTATTTAAAAAAAAAAAAATTCTTTACAACCCCTTTAAAACAAAGCAGCATAGTCTGTGACACATGCCTAGTAAATCTTCCTAATTAGCTCAGGATGCAGAAGGTTAGGATATTATTCTACTCTATTCCCTTTAATGATTTTCACTGAAAATGTTCAGAGGGAAAAGGCTCATGACTAGTGGGATGAGCAAAATTTTGTTTTTTACATTTTGGATACAGCAAGAAAGGGTTATAACCCCTGTTCAATTATTTTTTTTGCCATCTGTGTCCCGTTACAGAGATTTCCTTTTAATTCCTGTCCCATAGCCAAACAGGAAGTGAGAGGAAATCCCTGCAAATTACGGGAATTTCTTGGGGACCCCCAGATCACCAGAACTAGTGTACTCATTGGAAGATTTCCCCTCTATTACTTTTTTCAGGTTTTCTTTTATTTTCACTTTTAATGATAATGGTAAACAGGACAAATAGAAAGGGTTACTCTCCCTTAGAGCCGGTTCACACCAGGGCGACTCGTCAGGCGACTCAGCCGCCTGACAAGTCGCGTCCCGCTCTGTTCAATAGAACCGTTCTAATAGGAGCGACTCAAGTCGCTCCGACTTAGAAAAAGGTTCTTGTACGACTTTGGGGGCGACTCGGGGCGACTTGCATTGACTTCAATACAGAAGTCAATTTGCAAATCGCCTCTCAAGTCGTCTTGAGATCGCCTTGCCGAGTCGCCCCCAAAGTCGTGCCGTCCTGGTGTGAACCGGCTCTAAGGCTGCATTCACACCGGAGCGTTTTGTCGCCTGAAGCCTGAAGCTACAAAACGCTAGAGGGGAAAAAATCCATTATTCTCTATGGAGATGGTTCACATCTCCACTCCAAAACGCCTGAAGCCGAACGCCTGAAGCTCAAACAAGTTCAGGACCCTTTTTTGTCGCACGAATCAGGCAGATTTGGGCGTTTTTCCGCTTTTTACATTGGTGACCCTTGGACCTGTACAAAATCGCGGCAAAACGCGGTAAAAAAACGCTGCAAAATCGCGGTAAAATTGCGTGACTTTCTGCCTGAAAACGCTATGTTCAGGTGTGAATGGGGCCTAATTGGGGTACAGACAGCAATAAAAACAGGCAGGGGTTCTAATTCATCTTCACTCTATACAAAACTAAAAATAACGTTTTGCCCTTAGTTCTACTTTAAAGTAGAACTATAGGCAAAACTTTTGTTTTCATTTTGGATACAGCAAGAAAGGGTTATAACCCCTATTCAATTATTTTTAATATCTGTGTCCCATTGCAGAGATTTCCTTTCACTTCCTGTCCCATAGCAAAACAGGAAGTTAGAGGAAATCCCTGCAAATTAAGGGAATTTCTTGGGGACCCCCAGATCACCAGAACTAGTGTACTCATTGGAAGATTTTCCGCCAACAAATGTTGGATAGCATGCTTTAAAATTTTCCGTCAACAAATGTGTGTTGTCGGATTATCCGATCGTGTGTACACAAGTCCAAAGTACAAACACGCATGCTCAGAAGCAATGCTAACCATAACACAACATTAGCAGAAGTTGCCCAAAGGTTGGTGCTAAAGAGCTGAAAAAACACGTAGTTTCGTGTTTGTTGGCCCGACAATTCTTTGCCGTTTGTATGCAAGACAAGTTCATGGCCAATGCCCTTCGGACAAAAGTCCTACGCTTTGTCCACAGAAAATTTGATTATGTGTACCAGGCTTAAGTTGTTGGACAGAAGACAATTGCATAACAAAATGCAAAAAAAAAAAAAAAAAGAATAACTATTTTTAGTATACACAGGGAATTCTGGGATTCAGGCTGGGTTCACACCTAATACGGATGCGGCTCACAGCAGGGGTCCGGTGTGTCCCTGTTCTCCATTTCAGGGACGAATCAGGCCTGAATTTTTGCCTAAATTCGGACCTGAAACAGAGCCAAAGACGCACAGGACCCCTGTGCAATGCCCTCCGCGGCCGCCCCGGGGATGTGTGAACCGGCTCCATTGAGAGCAAGGCACGTGAAATGGATGCGGAGAAACACACATCCAATTCGCATAAGTGTGAACCCAGCCTGAAAAAAGAACTAGAATAAAGGATGAAGAGGTATATACATCTAAACAATTTACATGTCTATACACATCTGAACACTAGTAAAAGGCGCATATTTTAAGCAGAGTTTTCAGAAAATTTCTCCCATCAGGATCTGGAGTTCAGTAAATTCCATACACCCAAGTGAGTGAGCTCTTACAGCTGAAAGTATAATTCCACATTTGTAGCGGAGCTGCCTCTGCACTGCAAGAGTTAAAAGCTTATTTATGTCTTGGAGACCAAAAAAAAGCAGCTTTACTTACCGAATGCTCCCCTCCTGCCGGCTCCCTCCACACTGCTAGACCAGTCCTTGCATTCTCTTCTCCCCTATGCTGCAGCGGAGGCAGGTCCTCTGACGTCATCAAGTACCACGCAGAGCTCCTAGCCCTGCATTGGATGTGGAAATGCTAAAGAACAATCCACCACCAGAGTGTAGGGGAGTAGAAGAGTGTGCTGGTTTCTGGGGGAGCGGAGGATCAGGTAAGTAAAACATACAGTGGGGCAAAAAAGAATTTAGTCAGCCACCAATTGTGCAAGTTCTCCCACTTAAAAAGATGAGAGAGGCCTGTAATTGTCATCATAGGTATACCTCAACTATGAGAGACAAAATGTGGAAACAAATCCAGACAATCACATTGTTTGATTTGGAAATAATTTTATTTGCAAATTATGGTGGAAAATAAGTATTTGGTCATCTACAAACAAGCAAGATTTCTGTCTCTCACAGACCTGTATCTTCTTCTTTAAGAGGCTCCTCTGTCCCCCACTCATTACCTGTATTAATGGCACCTGTTTGAACTTGTTATCAGTATAAAAGACACCTGTCCACAACCTCAAACAGTCACACTCCAAACTCCACTATGGTGAAGACCAAAGAGCTGTCGAAGGACACCAGAAACAAAATTGTAAACCTGCACCAGGCTAGGAAGACTGAATCTGCAATAGGCAAGCAGCTTGGTGTGAAGAAATCAACTGTGGGAGCAATAATTAGAAAATGGAAGACATACAAGACCACTGATAATCTCCCTCGATCTGGGGCTCCACGCAAGATCTCACCCCGTGGGGTCAAAATGATCACAAGAACAGTGAGCAAAAATCCCAGAACCACACGGGGGGACCTAGTGAATGACCTGCAGAGAGGGACCAACGTAACAAAGGCTACCATCAGTAACACACTACGCCGCCAGGGACTCAGATCCTGCAGTGCCAGCCGTGTCCCCCTGCTTAAGCCAGTACATGTCTGGGCTCGTCTGAGGTTCGCTAGAGAGCATTTGGATGAACCAGAAGAGAATTGGGAGAATGTCATATGGTCAGATGAAACCAAAGTAGAACTGTTTGGTAGAAACACAACTCGTCGTGTTTGGAGGAGAGAGAATGCTGAGTTGGAACCAAAGAACACCATACCTACTGTGAAGCATGGGGGTGGCAACATCATGCTTTGGGGCTGTTTCTCTGCAAAGGGAACAGGACGACTGATCCATGTACATGAAAGAATGAATGGGGTCATGTATCGTGAGATTTTGAGTGCAAACCTCCTCCCATCAGCAAGGGCATTAAAGATGAAATGTGGCTGGGAAAACACACTCCCGATCCTCAGGAATAGATACTTCCCGACGGTGTACCACTCGACCTACAAAGAATCCAAATCACGAGGAGTTTCAATATTAATTTCAGCCAAAATCCCATGCTCCCTGACAGACATACTGACAGATCCGATGGGAAGATTTCTATTCCTCAAGGGCCAAATTGGGGGCATCAAAATAACACTCGCAAACCTTTACGCCCCAAACACCCAACAAGATACGTTTCTAACAAGACACTTGATCAAACTACAAAACTTTACTGAAGGACAACTAATAGTGGGAGGAGACCTGAATATCCCCCTAATACCCGAGGAGGATACCTCAACAGGGAGTTCATCAACCCCGAGAAACACACGCAAGACCATCCATATAGCACTTCAGAGATCACAGTTAATAGACACGTGGCGCCTCTTTCACCCTGGCGAACGAGACTATACGTACTACTCGCGTCCCCACAACACATATTCGCGAATTGATTACCTGTTGATACCACACAACCAACTTCACGCCGTTAGAAACACCTCACTAGGATCAATCACTTGGTCCGATCACGCCCCAGCTATCCTGAGGTATGCCCTGACAGACTTCCAAAAAAATCAAAGGAAACCGTGGAGGCTTAATGAAAGCCTTCTGAAAGACGCAGACACACTGGCAGAGGTGACAAGGGAAATAACCAACTATTTTCAAACCAATAGCGACTCAGAAAGTGACGAAGGCCTAGTATGGGAAGCACACAAAGCGGTGATTCGCGGAATACTTATAAAACACGGCGCAAGACTAAAAAAACAAAGGACAGCCCAATTGACTTCTCTCCTCAGCAGACTTCACGCCCTAGAAATCAGACACAAGCAAACCCCGACTGACCAGATAGGGAACGAACTGGACGCATTACGCACGCAAGTCACTGACCTGTTAAATTTTAAAGCAAAGACGGCACTACAAATATCACGGAAAAGGATTTACGAGTCAGGCAACAAATGCGGCAGACTACTAGCACAGTCATTACGGGACCAGAGAACAGCGTCATACATACCCTCCATACGCTCGCCATCGGGACAGAAGAGAACCTTACCACAACATATAACACAGGAATTTAAATCCTACTATGAATCGCTCTACAACCTATCCAACACGCCACCATTGGTAGAACACATAACAGATTATATTACTACCTCCCGTATGCCCACCCTCTCCACTGACACCCGAGATCTGTTAGAAGCCCCTATCACATTATCGGAGGTCCAACTTGCGCTGAAAAGCACTAAAATCGGAAAAGCCCCAGGGCCGGACGGACTCACGCCACACTACTACAAGACACTACTACCAGTATTAGGAGGACGCCTAGTTAATGTGCTTAACGGCCTTACTAAAGGAGGGAAACTACACGCCACCACATTACAAGCACAAATATCCGTCATCCCGAAAGAAGGCAAAGACCTGACCAACTGTGGAAGCTATAGGCCTATCTCCCTACTTAATTCGGACCTCAAACTATTCACCAAAATAATAGCGACCAGAATACAGACTCACCTGCCCCACCTAATACACTTAGACCAGGTGGGATTTGTCCCCACAAGAGAGGCAAGGGACAATACTACTAAGGTCTTGAATATACTACATACGGTCACCCGCACCCAAACGCCCAGTGTTTTTATGAGCACGGACGCTGAGAAAGCGTTTGATCGGGTTAGTTGGGCCTTTATGTTTGCCACGTTGCGGCATGTGGGACTGGGAGACAACATGCTAAAATGGATAGCCGCAACCTATGAAAAACCATCTGCCAGAGTGAGGGCTAATGGAGTGCTCTCAGACCCTTTCCTGATTACAAACGGGACAAGGCAGGGGTGCCCGTTGTCCCCCCTTCTATTCGCCCTCACTCTGGAACCATTCCTATGCCACGTAAGACAAAACCCCAACATCTCAGGAGTGAAAGTACAACAAGCACAACATAAGGTATCGGCGTACGCCGACGACCTCATGTTTACACTTACCACCCCCTCAATCTCCCTCCCCAACCTCTTACAAGAATTTAAGATATATGGAGCCCTCTCCAACCTAAAAATTAATTTTACTAAATCCGAGGCGATGGGAGTAGGAATACAACCAGCACAACTTGCACATTTACAATCAGGTTTCCAGTTGAAATGGACGCAGACAGCCCTAAAATATTTAGGTACTTACATCCCTCGCACGCTCCCACGGTTATATGAGCTGAACTTCCCACCACTTTTGAAAACAATCAAAATATTACTTAAAAAATGGCACACCGGTCTACATTCATGGATAGGTCGCTGCAACATCCTCAAAATGATGATACTCCCAAAATTCCTCTATCTTATGCAGGCGATACCTATTCACATTCCCACACTCTACTTCAAACAAATACAAACCATGTTTACAGACTTTGTATGGGCTAAGAAAAGGCCACGACTCTCTTATAAACTCTTGGTTCTACCTAAACAACACGGGGGACTCGCGTTGCCGAACATTCGTACATACTACCAGGCAGTCCACCTGGGCAGGCTTATAGACTGGTGCAGGCACCAGGAGACTAAGCTCTGGACACAACTGGAGCAACATCAAAGCGAGACTCCGCTTGGTAGGGCTCCCTGGTGCTACCCGTCCCTGCCAGCGGAAATCAAGCGACACCCGCTAATAGGAACCACAACACAGGTCTGCGCACGTCTCTTCTCGACGACCCCCATATCATCCCCCAATTCACCCCTCTTCCCCATTTTGGGAAACCCCGAATTTGCACCAGGATTACAGGACGCGGAATTTAAAAGACTGAGAGACGAGGGCACACACCAGGCCTCCCACTTTAATACCAATGGTCGTTGCCCCACGTTAACAGAACTTTCAGACGCCACAGGCCCATTTCGGCTGGACTTTTTGAGAGCCAGCCAACTGAGCCACTTCTTACACTCACTGACAACCCACCCGACAACATCCCATCCCCTCACAACATTAGAAGAACTCTGCAACACATCAGGTACCATAACGCACACACTCTCACAAACCTACAGCCTGCTAAACGTACCACAAACAGACTTTACCCCACCAGGGCTGACCAAATGGGAAACGGAACTGAATTGCAACTTCAGCACAACTAAGAAACAACGAATAATTAAATACACTCACAAATCCTCGATATGCGCCAAAATCCAGGAGACTAACTATAAGCTACTGTCAAGATGGTACAGAACTCCAGACCTGCTCCACAGATTCTTCCCGACAACGCCGGACCTTTGCTGGCGGTGTCGAGCAGAAAAGGGAACACTGCTGCACATATTCTGGTCCTGTCCTTTACTACACCACTTTTGGAAAGTGGTTCGAGAAGTTATACAAAAATTTACAGACAGCCCCATACCAGTAGACCCCGCTTTCTTCCTACTCCACGCATCAGACACTCCGGAAAAAACATACAAAAAATCGGTAATCAGACACTTGCTAGATGCAGCCAAGGCCTGCATACCGATAATGTGGAAATCCACAAGCCCACCTACCATAGCATCATGGATAGCGAGAGTGGAGGAAATAAGATATATGGAGGACCTCGTCCTCACAGCCCAGCATAGACAAGAGACATTCTCCAACACCTGGCAGTTGTGGATTATCTTCATCTACTCGGCAGAGGGCCAGGCGCTGAAGGGAACCTCAACAGACACACAGAGTTGCACCCCGCCACCGCCAATCCCATCCGATACACAGGACTGAATTACTGATGTCCCATGTTCGTGGGCCCCAGTACCCCCATACCCCCCCCTATCCACCACCCAACCCATCTTCCCACAACAACTCCCCCTCCCCTCTTCTTTTTCTCTTTTTCATATCTTTCTCTATTCTAATATTCTACCTTTAACCAATCCCATCCTAAACTGGGGGGATTTGCTTTACACTCTATTTTCCACCTTTTCTCTAATATAAACAGGAAAAACCAAGGAACTGGGCCCATGTCCCCGGTACTACACAACACGACAACCTCAAGCACAAATACCCTAACGGAGCAAAGGGAACCAACAGGCAGAACTAGACACCTAGGAAGGAACAAGTCGCTGAAACAAAATTAAAGACATCAGAGGTCACGAATAAAACTAACAATAGCTCAGACATACTAAGTGACAATACACCAGGGAGCGTAATCTCCACCAATTTGTCCACACTCATATGTTTGAACCCTGCGTTTCTTTTCCTTCCTACATCAAGACTATGTGATGTAATGTATTCTGACTGTTTTTGAATAAGTTGTTTGTCTTGATACCCGTACTACTTTGTAATGTATCGACCCGACAGGGTCCCTTTCCTTGTTATAAATAAAAAAAAAAAAAAAAAAAAGAAATGTGGCTGGGTCTTTCAGTATGACAATGATCCCAAACACACCGCCCGGGCAACGAAGGAGTGGCTTCGTAAGAAGCATTTCAAGGACCTGGAGTGGCCTAGCCAGTCTCCAGATCTCAACCCCATAGAAAACCTTTGGAGGGAGTTGAAAGTCCGTGTTGCCCAGCGACAGCCCCAAAACATCACTGCTCTAGAGGAGATCTGCATGGAGGAATGGGCAACATACCAGCAACAGTGTGTGACAACCTTGTGAAGACTTACAGAAATCGTTTGACCTCTGTCATTGCCAACAAAGGATATATAACAAAGTATTGAGATGAACTTTTGATATTGACCAAATACTTATTTTCCACCATAATTTGCAAAAAAAAATCTTTCCAAATCAGAAAATGTGATTGTCTGGATTTGTTTCCACATTTTGTCTCTCATAGTTGAGGTATACCTATGATGACAATTACAGGCCTCTCATCTTTTTAAGTGGGAGAACTTGCCCCACTGTAGATCCCATAGACCTAAACAAGCGTGTAACCCTTTTAGTGCAGGGACAGCCCCACTGCCTGGGAGCATTTTTACAATTCCTTGGAGATAAGCTTTAGCTTACACTGATTAGAATCTTTATTTCATCCGTTTCATTTTAATTCCCCAAATTCTTTGAACTCAGCTAAAAATAACTGTCATTGTTTGAAAATAGGGTTTATTTTCTTGGTATGTTAGCTTTGTGAATTGTATGCTAATCAATGCTCTACTGTAAGGACTTTGGTAATCAGCCCCGATAGGAGCCAATTTGATGATGTAAGCAAATATTTTTTATCTAAAGAAGTTTATTTTTCATCTAACGAATATTTGGGTTTCTATCATTTTCTCCTGCCCATGGAATCCCATATTGCCTTTGCTTCTTTAATAGACGAGTGCCTCGCTAAAGTAGGGAGAACATGATGGTGCCATGTGTGTATAGACAACACAGGTTTTTTTTTTTACTGGAGTTAGTTATGTGTATATTTATATTGTTCTGAATTGAATGTAGTGCAATTGTGTCAATAAATATTTCTGTGTTTTTTTTGACATGGTGTTTATACTAGTTCTTCCTTACTTAATTATAACCCCCAGAGCTTGTGCCTTGAAGACCAAGGCAGCCAAAGCAGCTCCTAGTTTTGTATCCTGACTTATTAAGCTGTTTTTTTTTTTTTTTAAGAAACCTTCTACTGACCTTCAGACAACCATCTAAAAATACCAATTGCAATTCCAGAGAGCAGAGTGATTACCCCATCATTGTGATGCTACTTCTTCACTATCCAATCACAGGCCGGAGCAGGTCCACGACCAAGCTGCATTGTGTTAACTACAGTGGAGAAAAATTAGGTCAGGGACCTGACTATATACCCTGGCAGCAGTGAGTGAATCTTAAAGTGGAGTTCCACCCAAAAATGGAACTTCTACTTTAAAGAAAGGTGACCCCCTGACATGCCACATTTGGCATCTCATTTTTTTGGGGGGGGGGCGGAAACCCTCTTTTTAGAGGGTTCCAGCTCCCACTTCCTCCCTAGGTCGCCTCGGCGACCGGAAGTAAGTCACCCCTCCCTCTCCGCAATCATCTGGGACACGTCACAGGTCCCAGGTGATTGCTCTGCCAATCACGGTGCGCAGCGCGGCTCGCGCATGCGCAGTGCGTGCCCGGCCGGGCGCCCACAGTGACAATGCCGGCGCCGCGGAGAGGAGGGGTAGACGAGCGGGGCTTCGTTCCCCCGCATCGCTGGACCCTGGGACAGGTAAGTGTCCGATTATTAAAAGTCAGCAGCTTCAGTATTTGTAGCTGCTGACTTTTAATATTTTATTTTTAGGCGGACCTCCGCTTTAAAGTGACACTAAAGGTTCACTTTTTTTTATTTAAATAACAAACATGTCATACTTACCTCCACTGTGCAGTTCGTTTTGCACAGAGTGGCCCCGATCCTCTTTGTTCTGGGGTCCAACGGCGGTTCTCGCGGCTCCTCCCCGCAATAGATAACCCCCTCTGGGAAGCTCTCTCCCGAGGGGGTTACCTTTGCTGGTGCGCTCCCGTGTCATACCATAGCCGCAGAGTGTATGACCCGACCCCGCCCCCCGCGTCATTGTATTTGATTGACAGCAGCGGGAGCCAATGGCTGCGCTGCTATCAATCTATCCA
Source organism: Rana muscosa (assembly GCA_029206835.1). Lineage (NCBI taxonomy): Eukaryota > Metazoa > Chordata > Amphibia > Anura > Ranidae > Rana > Rana muscosa. Next base: position 79,356,911 of record CM055120.1, read on the forward strand.
ATGAAGAGCCGAGAAGCAGTGGAGAGAGCAACACGGGATCGCGCCCACAGAAATTCAGGGCTCGCATTATCGCATAAGAAAAACGGGGGGGCTGGGGGCCGGACTGTGCAAGGTGTTTTTTCACCCTAATGCATAGGATGTATTATGGTGAAAAAACACGAAGGTTTACAACCCCTTTAAAGTGGTTGTAAAGTCACTAATCACAAATCCTGGAATCCCCTCTGTTACAGCAAGATATACTGTGTTTTTTTTTTAATTATGAAGCCAAATACCTTTTTTTGTGTGGTCACGTGACATCCCGGTGCTCTCCTTCCCTGATCTGAGGACTACAGTGGGAGGGGCTGAGATTCCCCTCTGACATCAGCCGGGAGGAAAGGAGGAGAGTGGTAGGAGGTCATGTGAGCGCACAACGGTGCTCTGAAATAAGGTATTTTTCTGCATAACTTTTAAAAAACAGACACTGCACAGTACATCCTGCTGGAACAGAGGGGATTCAAGAATTTGTGATTAGATTTTATTTATTTTTTTTTCACAAGAAGCTTGTGATTAGATTTTTACAGCCACAGTGGAATAGCGTCTGGAGGGGCGGGGAGGAGATGGCTCGCACACACAGACTCCCGAGCTGACAGGCAGGGAGAGAGAGACTGTGAGATGATGGAGGCACATAAACTGACCACGGTATCATGGATCTGCAGCCATGATTACCGTGGTCAGCACACTAAGGGGGACACACTGGCAAAATCACCCAGGTATTTTACAGCATAGAATGGGACAAATGACACTGCACAAGCACTATGCTGTATATCCTGCTTTAAAGAAACAGGATTTTTTTTTTTTTTTCGGGTACAACCACTTTTAACAGTGACAGAACAGAATTACTGCGTGAAGCATTTAAAACAGTGAAACAGTTAAACTGTGCATTCTTCTGATTTCTGGTAGCTCTGCTTAAAAACATTAAAGGTCCATGTTATCATACTACAAAACTCAATACAATAGCAATGTGCTAATAAAATGCATTTCCCTGTTTCCAGGTCTGTATAACGTGTCTTCCAATAATCACAACATAGTGAGCCCAGGAATAATGACCCCAGTTTCTTTGCGATGTCCTGATATAGAGGTCCCTTCTAGCTGCCTGATGTCAGTCACAGAGAGAGCTCTAGAGAGGTAGGTATGCAAAGCCTAACTGCCATTTAATTCTGCTGTCAGTTTGTCTTTCCAAAATAGGCTGATTTTGAAAAACAAAGCCATCCACAAGTTATTAAGGATAGTTTTTTCTAATGTTTCTGCACTTGCGCTCCCAGAAGTTTTGTCTCTCAGAAATACATTTGGAGCCTGATTTATTAAATATTTCAAGATGAAGTTCTGTGAGTAGGATTGGTACTCAACTTTTGGCAACACCCATCTTTAAAACAAGTCAGTTCCATGTTATCCTTGTCGTGACAAGGTTTGGAAGATTGTGATGATGCGTAAAAACCTTTATATAGTATGAGATATGTACCGTATATACTCGAGTATAAGCCGACCCGAATATAAGCCGAGGCACCTAATTTTACCACAAAAAACTGGGAAAACTTATTGACTCCGAGTATAAGCCTAGGGTGTCCATCTGCATGCCTCACTGTGCCTCACTTTGCCTTACTGTGTCCATGTGCATACCTCACTGTGTCCATGCCTCACTGTGTCCATGCCTCACTGTGTCCATGCCTCACTGTGTCCATGCCTTACTGTGTCCATGCCTCACTGTGCCCATGCCTCACTGTGTCCATGACTAGACTGACGTTTAACATGGGAGTCTATGGAAGGGGTGCCCGGCTTTGAAAAATCGGTGCTCCCCAGCCGTAGGTTCCCCAGACAACAAACTTTGCACACTTGTAGAGGAGAATGGGGCTACATGTGTGGCAAGTTTCAGGTCCAGGGGACCTACAAACGGCCGATACCGGGTCCCCAAAATCACCAAAGAAATTACCGTTTAACATGGGAGTCTATGGAAGGGGTGCCCGGCTTTGAAAATTCTGTGCTCCTCGGCCGTAGGTCCCCCGGACAACAAACTTTGCACAAATGTAGAGGAGGGGCTACATGTGTGCCAAGTTTGGGGTCCAGGGGACCTACGGCCGGCCGGTACCGGGTCCCCAAAGTCCAGGAGATCAGGCGCAAAAAGGTGACTTGAGTATAAGCCGAGGGGGGGCATTTTCAGCACAAAAAAAAATGTGCTGAAAAACTCGGCTTATACTCGAGTATATACGGTATATATGTATATGTATAGGTGAAACATGTTTTTTAAATTTTGGATAGAGTAGGAAGAAGCAAAAACTATCATGTTATTTTTGTGTCCTATTTGCTGTGTTGTATTTGGGAGAAGCAACAGAAACAACAGGAAAAGAGAACAATTCTTTACTTACGTGGTTGGCTCCAAAACAGATGTCCCTTTTGGGGGATTTAAACTGAATATACACTAGTTGATTTTTTTTTTCTCATTTTAGTAACCTCTGTTTATGTTTTTGACCACAGTGAAGAGAAAAGGGTCAGGATGGAAATTTTTGTCTCAAATGAACATATTTCTAACAGTGTTCAGTGCTGTGAAAAAGTATTTGCTCCTTTCTGATATTTTTTCTATTTTTGCATATTTGTCACACGTAAATGATTCAGATCATTAAACTGATTTTATTATTACACAAAGATAACCTGAGAATAATCCAAAACGCAGTTTTTAAATGATGATTTAATTTATTAAGGGAAAAAGCTGTCCAAGCCTGCTTGGCCCTTTGTGAAAAAGTAACTGCCCCCTAAACCCACCCTTGGCGGCAACAACTGCAATCAAGCGATTGATTGTGAGAACTGTGCCCATCACTGCCGTCTATCAGTGCTCATCAGTGCCAACTATTAATGCCCATCAGTGCCACCTATCAGTGACCATCAGTGCCACCTATCAGTGCTCATCAGTGTTGCATATCAGTGCTGCATATTCGTGCCTCCTCATCCCTGCCACCTCATTAGTGTCCTTTAGTGCTGTCTCATCAGTGCCCATCCCTGCAGCCTATCAGTGCCCATCAGTGCAACCTCATCAGTGCACATCGGTGAAGGAGAAAAATTACTTATTTACAAAATTTTCGGACAGAAATGAAGAAAAAATATTTTTTTTCAAATTTTTCGGGGGGTATTTTTTCATTTTTTTTAGCAAAAAAAACCCCAGCTGTGATTAAAGAAAGCTTTTTTTGTGTGAAAAAAGTGATAATTTAATTTGGGTACAGTGTTGCATGACTGCGCAATTGTCATTCAAAGTGTGACAACGCTGAAAAATTGGCCTGGGCAGGAAGTGGTAAAATTGACCAGTATTGAAGCGGTTAATACCGTAAATGAAATGCATTAACTGGGGATCTGAATTATTTAGGTGTGACAAATATGCAAAAAAAATAAAAAAAATTAGGAAGGTGGCAAATACTTTTTTACAGCTCTGTATGTGGTTTTTGTTTGGTAAAGTCCATTAGTTCCAAAATCAAATGTTAAAGGGTAAGTTTACCTTTGGGAAGATGTTACATGTTCCACCCGATTTTAGGGTGAACATGTAACATGTTCCCAGTGCTGCAGCCCCCCCTCCCTGTGGCAGCAATATAGGGAGAATTTCCCCATACTAGCTGTCACTGTTTGAAAACAACGTGGCGTTTCACACCCTCACTGGTGCTTAGTCATAGCCTTACATCCTTAGGGTACGAATGAACGTTTGAATATCTACTAGTGTATCTACTAGTGTATGGCCAGCTTTACTCTCACCTCTACTGACAGCTTTAACATTTTTGATTTTCTATAATTTACTATTCTGAGACAAGTGTCATCAGAATGAATATAGAGGTGTATCTCCCAAATGAAAACGGGGACAAAGACAGTAATATAAACTTGACAGGGAGCCTAACTCTTCTGCCCTCCATCCAAAATTAAAACCACATTTTTGCCTGTACACACACTTTAAAGTCCAACATTGCCTCTCGGCCTTTTGACTAAGAATAAGTGTACAACCCCAATTCCAAAAAAGTTCCAAATCATTGCATTTTTTAAATGTAGATTTTACACAGCGTTCCAACTTTTTTGGAAGTGGGGTTGTAGTATCTGCTCTTATCAATGTCCAGGAGGGGCGCCATTCTGGACTTTTGGCTGGGATGGCTGGCTGTATAATATCCCTGTAGATATGAAAGGTCCTGAGGGATCTCTCCATGGGAAGAAATCAGAGTGTGCAGCCGTGTGGGTCGGTAGTATTTCCCTAGAATGGAGGATGCCGAGGGGCCTAGAGCCTCCTGATTGGAACTGTGCTACCTTGTCTGGCTGATAGAAGGTAGAGGGTCTGTGGTCTCAAGGACCCTCTTGGGGTAACATCCCAGAGGTGTCGGTGTAACACGAGTTTAGGAGCCCACTGTGTGAAACTGCACTAGGTCATGTCACAATAGTTTTTTCTGCACCACGTATCATGGGCTAGGCCTTTTGGCTGGGACTGGGGCAATTTTTGTTACCAGGCCACAAGGGCTCGCCAAAGTATTGTATTTTGGCACTTATTTTTATTTTTCCCTCACTATCTGTCACTGCACTTTTTTGGGGTAACCTTATCACTCAGGATTGTGGGGTGTCAGTCTGAGGGCCTATCCTGACGTCTCGGAGGAGAATGTGTGGCTATAAGATTCCTTCCTCCTCTGTCTTGGGGGGTCACTTTTTGGGACAGCCTCCCATGTACTTGTTGGTTGGCTTTGGTTGATCATGAGAAGCAGGGTCTGCTGGGCCGTTTGGCTAGGTGGACCTGAGTTTGGATGACCCCTTGTGTTGAGTCTTGCATCCCGAGCGTTCATGGAGGGGTCCTTCCCTCTTCAGGAAGAAACCATTTGACACATCCTAATGCACTTGTGTGTGTGTTCCCATGCACTTTTTTGGTTCATTTTGATTATTTTGTTTTTGTGCACTGCAGAATCAAAAGATATACTTTACAGCGCCCCCTCCCCCATGATGCCCCCTTTATGTATTCTATGCTTTTTGTTTATACGTACCTTGTTCAGATGTCTTCAGGATGGTCATGTGACACACTTTCTGCACATCTTCTCTGGCAGTGGGTGGTTGTAAATGTGCATCTTCTCTGCATCATTACACTGTGATTGCAGGATATTGTGGTAATTTCCCCAATGCTGGGTAATGTGCATCTTCTCTACATCATTACACTGTGATTGCAGGATATTGTGGTAATTTCCCCAATGCTGGGTAATGTGCATCTTCTCTACATCATTACACTGTGATTGCAGGATATTGTGGTAATTTCCCCAAAGCTGGGTAATGTGCATCTTCTCTGCATCATTACACTGTGATTGCAGGATATTGTGGTAATTTCCCCAAAGCTGGGTAATGTGCATTTTCTCTGCATCATTACACTGTGATTGCAGGATATTGTGGTAATTTTCCCAATGCTGGGTAATGTGCATCGTCTCTACATCATTACACTGTGATTGCAGGATATTGTGGTAATTTCCCCAATGCTGGGTAATGTGCATCTTCTCTGCATCATTACACTGTGATTGCAGGATATTGTGGTAATTTCCCCAATGCTGGGTAATGTGCATCTTCTCTGCATCATTACATTGTGATTGCAGGATATTGTGGTAATTTCCCCAATGCTGGGTAATGTGCATCTTCTCTACATCATTACACTGTGATTGCAGGATATTGTGGTAATTTCCCCAAAGCTGGGTAATGTGCATCTTCTCTACATCATTACACTGTGATTGCAGGATATTGTGGTAATTTCCCCAAAGCTGGGTAATGTGCATCTTCTCTGCATCATTACACTGTGATTGCAGGATATTGTGGTAATTTTCCCAATGCTGGGTAATGTGCATCTTCTCTGGATCATTACACTGTGATTGCAGGATATTGTGGTAATTTTCCCAATGCTGGGTAATGTGCATCTTCTCTGCATCATTACACTGTGATTGCAGGATATTGTGGTAACTTCCCCAATGCTGGGTAAAGTGCATCTTCTCTGCATCATTACACTGTGATTGCAGGATATTGTGGTAATTTCCCCAAAGCTGGGTAATGTGCATCTTCTCTGCATCATTACACTGTGATTGCAGGATATTGTGGTAATTTTCCCAATGCTGGGTAATGTGCATCTTCTCTGCATCATTACACTGTGATTGCAGGATATTGTGGTAACTTCCCCAATGCTGGGTAAAGTGCATCTTCTCTGCATCATTACACTGTGATTGCAGGATATTGTGGTAATTTCCCCTAAACTGACAACAGTGAATAGGAATTACTGAGAGGGACAGCACTGGAGAGGATGCGAGTATTGCAGTCAGTGCTTTTTTAATGTACTAATTGCTTTTTTTTTTATATATAAAAAAGGGACCTTTTATTGAAAAAAATGACCTAGAGTTGGGCTTTAAGGACAAAGACATAATTTTTACATGTATATACATATATATTTTTATAATCATACACTGCTCGGGCCTCACTTTTGTAATTTACACTCCTGTACAAGTGATCAGAGAGTAAATCTGGCTCGTGAAGTTTCACCAATAGCAGACCCCATTCCCCTAAAGAAACAGGCCTACTGGTTGCCCCAGGATGCATGATGCTATACTCTCTGGTCGGGTATTTTAAGAGACTGAGTAAGGATAGAACAATAGTATGTGTGGTTCAGAAAGATACATGAATCCACATAGGATGGTGGAACATGTGCCTCAGCTGAAGAGTAATTAGAGGGACATGGCAAGAGGTTGGTTCAAGCAGAGGTGTGGTCAGTATGCAGGCAAGGGGTCAGTCTATGCAGCTGGCAGAGATGTGGTAAGTAAGCAGGCAAGGAGTCGGTTCAGGCAGCAAGCAGACATGTGGTTAGTAAACAGGCAAGGGTTGATGGAGGCAGCAGGGAAGAAACAAGATCAGTACACAAGCAAGGGTCAGATGACAGGCAAGTGCAGCATTCAGGTACAGTAATGGCTGCTAGTGAGGGACATGGCTAAACCTATCCCAAGCATCGGGTACAGTGCCAGTGAGGTTCAAATCAGGTGCCAGCAGACTCAGGGCCAATAGAAAGCAAGGAGGGAGGAGAATGCTGCAGGCGTTGCATGGTTGAGAGACAGGATCACAGTCGCAGCTGCGTTGCCATGCAACTGGATGCCAAGATCACTGAGACTAATTGGTAGCTAAGATGAGGTGTCCAGGCCATGGGGTGTTGAGTGGTGCAATGGCTTGAGTCGGGAAGCAGGTCGATCAGTGTGAGACCGAACAAGCTTTACAGCTTTACACTTGACTGCTATTTTTTTTTTTTTACATTTCTAAAATAAAATAAAATAAACAAAAGTATTTAAGTCCTCAATGTGGTACAGAATGTTTTAGTAATTACAAGTTTGGACTTCAGTGGAATTAATTTGGCCTCTTATGAAGTTGTCCTCTTTCATTCTGAGTTCACCGTTCCTGATTTAAAGGGTAAGCTGTGTATTGTAGACCATGCCAAAAACAGCAGCGGACTCCCTTTTCCCAGAGATCTGGACATTTAAATATTTTATTGAAATTATCTTGTAATTTACTTGCCGAGGCAGGATGTGACCGCATCAGGACGCTGTTTACTCTGGGGGTGGGAGGCAAAGGCCCAGAGTTGTAAAGAGCCGTCAGTCTGTCAGGCCTCAAGTCGTAATGATTGAAGACCATGAGTTAGATACAGAAACCTGTATGGCCAATGGCCATCCCTATCCCATCATTAGTGTTTGTGAAGTCTGCACAACTCAGGAAACCTGCTGCCTAAGCACTAACAGTTGCTCTTAAAGCCCTCTTTTATGGAGATCCTTAAGATTCTGTTCAGGGGTTTGAAAGAAATAATTTATGACCTACTAAATTAATCGTTAAGTTGCTAAGAACCTCGTAAAGAGCTGCCAGTTCATACATTAATTAAACTCAAAGGTTTTTACAGTAGCCGTTGTCTGTAGGTTGGATGATTCACTGCAATTATGTTTTCTGCTGCTACAAAATAATTTTTGTACACAGATTTTGTAATGGTCAAAAATAATGAAGTGAATTAATTTGGCCTTTTAATAAGATGCAACTATAAAAATAAGAGACATAAATATTGGAGTTTTTAAATATATTTGACATTACTTACCAGGTAAATAAATCTCACAGTGGTCCAAAATAATGATTAAACACAACTGTGTCTACAAAACTATAAATGCAAACACAAACTAATAGGTAGAAGTAGCATACACTGACTTCATATGTACATGCAAAGTATGCTGAACGACAGGTATATATATAGTGTGGGTGTATAGACAGTCCCTTGAAAAAGTATTCATACCCCTTGAAATCTTCCACATTTTGTCATGTTACAACCAAAAGCGTAAATGTATTTTATGTGATGGACCAACACAAAGTGGCACATAACTGTGAAGTGGAAGGAAAATGCTAAATGGGTTTCAACATTTTTTACAAATAAACATCTGAAAAGTGTGGCGTGCATTTGTATTCAGCCCCCTTTACTCAGATACCCCTAACTAAAATCTGGTGGGACCAATTACCTTCAGAAGTACCCTAATTAGAGTCCACTTGTGTGTAATTTAATCTCAATATAAATACAGCTGTTCTGTGAAGCCCCCAGAGGTTTGTTAGAGAACCTTAGTGAACAAACAGAATCATGAAGGCCAAGGAACACACCAGACAGGTCAGGGATAAAGTTGTGAAGAAGTTTAAGGCAGGATTAGGTTATAAAAAAGTATCCCAAGCTTTGAACATGGCCTAAAAGCAAAATGCTATGTGTGACAGAAAAAAAAACACAGCACATCATCCTGAACACACCATCCCCGCTGTGAAACATGGTGGTGGCAGTATCATGTTGTGGGGATGCTATTCTTCAGCAGGGACAGGGAGGCTGGTCAGAGTTGATGGGAAGACGGATGGAGCCAAATACAGGGCAAACTTAGAAGAAAACCTGTTAGAGTCTGCAAAAGACTTGAGACTGGGATGGAGGTTCACCTTCTATCAGGACAACAACCCTAAACATAAAGCCAGAGCTACAATGGAATGGTTTACATCAAAGAATATTCATGTGTTAGAATGGCCCAGTCAAAGTCCAGACCTAAATCCAATTAAGAATCTGTGGCACGACTTAAAAATTGCTGTTAACAGACCCCCTCCATCCAATCTGACAGAGCTTGAGCTAATTTGCAAAGAAGAATGGGCAAAAATTTCACTCTATAGATGTGCAAAGCTGGTAGAGACAAATCAAAAAAGACTTGCAGCTGTAATTCCAGCGAAAGGTGGTTCTACAAAATATTAACTCAGGGGGGCTGAATACAAAATGCACACCACACTTTTCACATATATTGTTTGTAAAAAATGTTGAAAACCATTTATCATTTTCTTTCCACTTCATAATCATGTGCCGCTATGTGTTGGTCTATCACATAAAATCTCAATAAAAATACATTTTAATTTTTGGTTGTAACATGACAAAATGTGGAAAATTTCAAGGGGTATGAATACATTTTCAAGGCACTGTGTGTGTGTATATATATATATATATATATATATATATATATATATATATATATATATATAAAATGTTTAATTAGGTTTGTGTTCTGTTTTAATGTGTATGTATAGCCAAAGCTTCCTTTTTAAGATTTGGTTAATGTAGAGAAGAGTTAAAAACCCACTCAGTTCCTGTCCTGGGGGCCCCTTTCACACAATCAGTCTGTCTGGCCCGTGATTATAAGAATTATAACAGACAAAAATACATCCCTATGGGTGGGTGAATGCAAGTGAACTTGTCTCCGCCTATATAAGCCAAGTTCCGGGTCTGTTCAGGTCTGTTGGACTAAACAGAAAATGTTTGTGTTCAGGTCTGCTTTATGGACCAGACCAGAGATGACAAGTCCACTTATATCCACCCATCCATAGGGATTACATGAGTCCGTCTCCATGGATGAAAAATCAGAACCGACACAGATGTCATAGGTGACCCATCACCTGCTGAGACTGAATTGACACCACCCATGTGAAAGGTGTCTAAGAAGAAATCTCCCTAAAGTGAGGTAAATTATTTTCCAATACAGTTATCACCAAAACAGGTGTCCCTTTGAAAGGCTTACCTTCATCTGCCATTCTGGTGACAACTCTGAAATTTTGGATTTCCTCTCACTTTTGATCAGTGACAATGTTTACGTGAACAAAAAAATAAAAATATACAAACAGTAGAGGGACAATAACAATGAGTGCCCCTTTGATTGCTCTGCTAGGTGGGATGGCAGCTTGGGTGCTTTAGTTTTATATAGGAATGTGTTAGGCATGGGAATGTATTAGGCATGTGTTATTCACACAGAGCGATGAGAAGAGGGTCCCATGTAGGGCCATGTTTTGCCAGCATGGGGGTGCACCGGTGTTGCCTGCATCCCTGTGTTGGCATCCCATTGTTGTCTATGGGGACACCTGGCTCCACGGACACAGCCACTGTGTCCCAATATGATATCTATGTGGGTGTAGATGCAAATCTCTGAATGCACCCAGGGTAAGTTTGGGGACTCGCACTCATGCCTGCACCCACACGGAAGTTATATTGGGACACAGAGGCTGTGTCCATGCAGCCAGGTGTCCCAGTAGACAAATATGGCATGCGTGTCACTGCCCTGTGTGAACAAGGCCTTACTGACCATCGGTAATATTATACTGTATATGAATGAATGGCTGTCTGCAGTCCATAGCACCCCTGCCCCCCTAAGCCACGGCCTGTGTTGACTGCTCTGTCTACTAAAAATATTTTTAGTGACTGACAAAATTGCCAGGGTAAGTACTAAAGCACCAATCTGGTTTTGCCTTAACACTGGGGAAATTTTTTAGACCATTGAGAAGACAAAACAAAAACAGCAGTTAAAAAAATGGCTATATATTGGGAAAAGTCCGGTATTACACAACAAGATTTTATTGGACAGCAGTGAAACAAATAAAATGCATACCCTGGAAACTCAGCAACAGTTTCTCATTATACAAAAAAAAAAGTCTGCCAATGGAATTCTCTTTAAAGAGACTACGGTTTCATCACAATTCTGAGCATGAACATAATAACCATATTATATGAACATAAACGTGTAAATATAGTTGGAGCAACAATGGAATGATTAACAAATTATTCTTGTCTTGGGAAACGCAAAGGGTTGAGATAATCTTAGTTCCATAATTATCTTCCTAGAAAACTGAATGATTCAGTTTGGCCAGAGTTCATTAAAACCTCTTGTTAGTTATTAATATATAGAACATGTTTAGAGCTACATTCATTAGCCCACCTACCTTCAATCTTTTAATGGATGAAAGGTTTTCCCTTATTCATAGTTTTATCAAACCTCATATTGAGGTTTCAAGTAATCAGGGGCAGTTTGGCTAGCAATATCCATATAGCTTTCCCATGGACTGAACCTCAGAAAACCAATAGATTCCTCCATCCACTCTAAACAAGGTCGTTTGAAAAATCAACTTTACTCAAGCCAAGTGGTGCCTACAGGGCGACCCACAGCTCAGATTGTGGATGATTCAGCAGGCTTTATTGCACTGCTGTGATTGTCCTTGATAGAGGAGGCAACTACCTTCACAACAGTGTTAATGTCGTAGACAAAAACATTTTTGTCAGTGGCATATTTCCAGTGATGAAAACTAAACGAAAATTGTCCCACATTTTCATCAATTGACAAAAACGATGACGAAAATGAATAAAATTTTCCTCAATGAACCAAAAGAGAACAAAAATGTGAGGGAGGGACGTTTACCCACGTGAACGTCTGGTTTCCTCTGAGCTCTGTGTGCTATACAGGCCTCCTCAGACCATCCAGAGCACTGTGCAGCATTTACAGGCCTCCTCAGACCATCCAGAGCACTGTGCAGCATTTACAGGCCTCCTCAGACCATCCAGAGCACTGTGCAGCATTTACAGGCCTCCTCAGACCATCCAGAGCACTGTGCAGCATTTACAGGCCTCCTCAGACCATCCAGAGCACTGTGCAGCATTTACAGGCCTCCTCAGACCATCCAGAGCACTGTGCAGCATTTACAGGCCTCCTCATACCATCCAGAGCACTGTGCAGCATTTACAGGCCTCCTCAGACCATCCAGAGCACTGTGCAGCATTTACAGGCCTCCTCAGACCATCCAGAGCACTGTGCAGCATTTACAGGCCTCCTCAGACCGTCCAGAGCACTGTGCAGCATTTACAGGCCTCCTCAGACCGTCCAGAGCACTGTGCATTACAGGCCTCCTCAGGCCACCTGTAAAGTGCAAAAATAAATATAAACCATTAAATGTCGCACTGTGCTCTAAATCAATAAATCCAGTGGATTAATACATCCTATGCATATTATATAAAAACACTTATTCCAATATGAAAAAAAATATATAATAAAACTGATATAATGTTTCTTCCCAATTAATGTGATATTGTGCTTGAAAATTCCAAGTCCATAAGTGTCTATCCTTCGTGATTTCTTTAATTATATAAATCCATGTAATTGTGCTCCAAACAAAGATAATAAACTTAGTATGGTCAGTGTGCGCTGTTGAGCCACTCCTGGGCTTTTTAATTGGTAAATCTCCAGGCTCTTGTGCTGATTATTTCAATGGATATCCTCAGTGCATGCAATTAAGAAACAAGCTACATAGTGCTTATATCGTAAAACCACTTCTGTTTTATTTAAAATTCAATAGATGTACTCACACTTTGTAGATGCTTACAGCGCACCAATCTGTATAGTGCAGACACTGTAAATTATCAGATGAAGCCGTACAGCTGTATGTATGTTCACAGCTTCTCAGTGAGCTGCTGCTGCTTAGACCGTACACCGTCCTCTCCCCTCCCCTACGCGTGTCAACACAGGGATCATGTGTCTTTCTCAGGGGGATTGCTCAATCCCTCCTTAGACCACTGTCCAGAGCACTGTGCAGTACAGGCCTCCTCTGACTGTCCAAAGCACTGTGTGCATTACATGCCTCCTCAGACAGTCCAGAGCACTGTGTGCATTACAGGCCTCCTCAGGCCATCCAGAGCACTGTGTGCAATGCATTACAAGTCGCCTCCTTAGATTGTCTAGAGCACTGGGTGCATTACAGGCCTCCTCCTCAGACCATCCAGAGCACTGTGTGCATTACAGGCCAATCCAGACCGTCCGATAGCACTGTGCAACATTTACAGTGCTCCTCAGACTGTCCAGAGTAATGGGTGCATTACAGGTCTCCTCAGATTGTCCAGAACACTGTGCAGCATTACAGGTCTCCTCAGACTGTCCAAAGTAATGGGTGCATTACAGGTCTCCTCAGATTGTCCAGAACACTGTGCAGCATTACAGGTCTCCTCTGACCACCGTCCAGAGCAGTTCAATACAGGCCTCTTCAGACTGTACAGAGCGTGTAGTTTGTTCAAACATTTTTATCATAAATAATAACAGGATATTAGATATTTTTTGTGTGTTGAGTTTTTAAATTCTAGCGAGATGCTTAAATAATGCATTACAATTTAACTAAACCCATTAGATTTTAGTTGACTATAATGTACTGGAGATTCAATAAGACTAAAACTAAAACAATTGCAGATGAATAAAATGCGACTAAATCTAAAATGCCATTTTAGACAAAAGACTATGACTAAATGACTCTGACTAAATCTAAATGTAAATTTGAAGCCAAAATAAACACTGCTTCACAAGAGTCTCTATCAGTCCCTCATACTTTGAGAATGCCAGAGCATGTTGCGCTGCAGAGAAACACAGTGTGGCAGCAGCTTTGCAGGTGATAAATACAGTTTTTTTTTTTTAAGGCTTTAGTCTGGTGAAACCGTTGTCACTAGAGAAAATGAGGGAAAATCCACATAGTTGAAAAGACAGAAAAAAAACCTCTGTCCAAAACTAAAAAAACAGTTTTTGGCTTGACATACACTGGTATTTCCACTTTTACAGCCAAATCTTAGGTCTTAGGTGTGATTGGGGAGCAGGTGTGTTAAATTTCGCTCTCACTCTCTCATACTGGTCACTGGAAGTTCAACATGGCAAAGAATTCTCTGAGGATCTGAAAAAAAAAGAATTGTTGCTCTACATAAAGATGGCCTAGGCTATAAGAATATTGCCAAGACCCTGAAATTGAGCTATGGCACAGTGGCCAAGACCATACAGTGGTTTAACAGGACTGGTTCCACTCAGAACAAGCCTCGCCATGGTTGACCAAAGAAGTTGAGTGTACGTGCTCAGCGTCATATCCAGAGGTTGTCTTTGGGAAATAGACATATGAGTGCTGCCAGAATTGCTGCAGAGGTTGAAGGGGTGGGGGGTCAGCCTGTCAGTGCTCACACTATATGCCGCACACTGCATCAAATTGGTCTGCGTCGTCCCAGAAGGAAGCCTCTTCTAAAGATGAAAGAAAGCCCGGAAACAGTTTGCTGAAGGCAAGCAGACTAAGGACATGGATTACTGGAACCATGTTCTGTGGTCTGATGAGAACAAGATAAACTTATTTGGTTGAGATGGTGTCAAGCATGTGTGGCGGCAACCAGGTAAGGAGTACAAAGACAAGTGTGTCTTGCCTACAGTCAAGCTTGGTGGTGGGAGTGTCATGGTCTGGTGCTGCATGAGTGCTGCCGCCACTGGGGAGATACAGTTCATTGAGGGAACCATGAACACCAACATGTACTGTGACATACTGAAAGAGAGTATGATCCCCTCCCTTTGGAGACTGGGTCGCAGGGCAGTATTCCAACATGATAACGACCCCAAACACGCCTCCAAGGTGACCACTGCCTTGCTAAAGAAGCTGAGGGTAAAGGTGGTGGACTGGCCAAGCCTGTGTCTCCAGACCTAAACCCTATTGAGCATCTGTGGGGCATCCTCAAACAGAAGGAGGAGGAGCGCCAGGTCCCTAACATCTACCAGCTCCGTGATGTCATCGTGGAGGAGTGCTAGAGAAGGTGGGAATATGGAAGCAGTTGCTGATGCTGCCCAAACACACATAACCACCTAAGAGGGATGTACTGGACTATCTCTGTACTGATACAATGACAAAATGATATAGTAAAAATTACTGTTTAATACATATAAAACATAAAAAATTATTAAAAACAATACACCACAAAAACAACTACTGACAGGTAACCCCGTGAGATTTTTGTTGGAGTGGGGTATGAAATGTTTCCTCATTTACAATCCCCCCTGTCCGTCGCTGGGGGAATCATTCGAGTCCTCTGTTGCTAATTGACCTTGACCGATCAGGTGAGCAGGTTTTCTCATCTTAAACAATGATTGTATCTCTGTATTATATTCTGTCTGTACTGCTTTGTATTCATGTTTTGCTTATGTTTTGCCTTATTGCATTATTTGTTTCACAGACCACTCCTCCTGAAGAAGCAGTTTAGTCCGCGAAAGAGGAAACATTTCATACCCCACTCCAACAGAAATCTCATGGGGTTACCCGTCAGTAGTTGTTTTTGTGGTGTATTGTTTTTAATCATTTTGTATGTTTTATATGTATTAAACAGTAATTTTTACTATATAATTTTGTCATTGTATCAGTACCGAGATAGTCCAGTACGTCCCTCTTAGGTGGTTATGTGTGTTTGGGCAGCAGCAGCAGCAACTGCCTCCATATTCCCACCTCCTCTAGTTTTCCTATATTAATTTGGATGATGGTACTTTTTTTCTATACATTATCGAATATTATGTGAGGCTATACTCAAATTTTGTTATATCATGGAGGAGTGGAAGAGGACTCCAGTGGCAACCTGTGAAGCTCTGGTGAACTCCATGCCCAAGAGGGTTAGGCCAGTGCTGGAAAATAATGGTGGCCACACATAATATTGACACTTTGGGCCCGATTTGGACATTTTCACTTAGGGGTGTACTCACTTTTGTTGCCAGCAGTTTAGACATTATTGGCTGTGTGTTGAGTTATTTTGAGGGGACAGCAAATTTACACTGTTATACAAGCTGTACACTCACTTCTTTACATTGTAGCAAAGTGTAATTTCTTCAGTGTTGTCACATGAAAGGGTATAATAAAATATTTACTAAAATGTGAGGGGTGTACTCACTTTTGTGAGATACTGTGTGTGTGTGTGTATATATATATATGTATATATATATTGTGACAGCAGGAAGGTAAAGTCACCTGGTTGCATCCAGGGGGGTAGATATATTTCGCCCAGATTCAGGCTTTACGCCGACTTATACAACTAGGTGGAGAGTTGTATAAGCCCAGCTAAGGCTAGTGGGCTCATGGATGACTCATACCTCTAGGGAGAGTGTGGGGCGTCGTACAGACAGGGAGTTGATGAGACCAGCTGAAGCTTGTCAGCTCATTTAGGCCTCTATAAGAACTCCCAGCTTCATTAGATGTTAGCTCATGCCTGGAACCAGACCTGTGTGGACTGTCTAGGGAGAGTGAACCCCTGTGCGGTGAGAAAAAGCCTGTGTGGCTATTTGCTTGGACATTTAAAACCAGGGACTTAGGGACTAGGACAGCACTAGGCTGATCCCAGTTGTTAGTTAGGAAACCTGTATGTTTACTCAGAGGTCAAGTTGACCAGGATTTATTTTATTTATGTTTCTTTTGCTTTGCTGTGTTTTGTCACTGTAAATAGAAAATAAACCGCACCTTTTTGATTTTGAAAACCACAACCTCCGTTTGCTGGGCCTGTTTTTGTGTGGGGAGCCCATCCCGGGGGTCACACACACCCGCTGCCGAGCTAACCCCCTCACAATATATATATATATATATATACATATATATATATATATATATATATAAAATTTGCTTCAACAATCTCTTTATAAACACCTATCAACTAATTACTCCAATGCTAGATTTATGTATAATGTATAATAGCATAGATGGCAGAAATTTAGGCAGCCTAGAAGAACACAGTTGTGTATGATCCTATAATATTAAGTTGGGTATGGTCGCACAGGTTTTAATGCAGCCCCATTCCGTAGCTGCAGCTGCTATGATAAATGCTACTTGTCCAGGTTACTATGTTGTCATAAAATCAGAACAGCTTCTAGGAGACGTGTCAACAAACAGAAGCTGGTCAGCAGCCAAGTAGCTGTGCTAAATATGGGCCCTGTCCAGTGGATTGATCCACAACTGGACGGAAAGCTGGGAACAAATTCACACTTGCAGAATTGTTTATGGTGTGATAGTCAACTTGAAGTGTGCCAACATTTTGGGTGATAGAGATTTAGGCGATCAGAACAAGCGAGGGAGCCTTGAAATGTACAATCACCCCTCACCAGTATTCTTTTTTTTTTTTTCCAGGCATAGCTGTAGTGCGCCACGTTATCCCATTAAAGCCCACTGAAACCCTCTAATTTGTTACTGTAATACAGTTAGACTGCACTGTATTTTTTTTATTATTATTATTATTTTATTTACATTTATTTTATTTCTCCTCTGGCTTCCAAAGCAGCTGATGAAACCAAGATTGGTTTGATTGGCTGCTTTACAAACCGGTAACGGCTTGTAAATAAACAAACCAAAACCCAAAGTGACTTAAGCCTCCTGCCACTTTTGCTGGACAGTTTGGTCTTTTAAATGAAGTTAAAAAATAACAGATTTATTGTCTGGATAAACATGCGAAAATAGAAAATGTCTAAAAAAAAACAATGCAGCTACCACATCTAAGAATTGGTGAGCTGCAATATATCAAAAAAATTATTTTGGGTTTAATACCGCTTTAATGATCAAAGAATAAAAAGTTATGTTTGGGCTCTATGACAAGCCTTTGGATGGTTGCATATTCTGAGCCCAATGTAGCACTCCCTGATACAGAATGTGGGTTCAATCCAAAGTAGGCAGCTTAGGATAAGTCAGTGGGCCTGGGTGGTATGGGTGATCATGCTAAATCATTTTGATTGAGCCTATCACTGTGCCTTTTTCAAGATTGTGAGTATCCTGAAAGAGTATCCTGAAACTATTAAAATCTATTTACTTGAAATAAGCCCTGGCCTAGTTTTGGGACAAAAATATAGAACAATGTCTCAAAAAAATTATTTCCCGAAAGAAACTTGGTTGGTTTCCATTATGCAAATCCTAATTTCCTAGCTGCACTGATAATATACTGGACCACATGCTAATGATAAGTCAATGATGTCAAGCGTTCTCATTAAAGAGGAAGCTCTCAGTGCCCAGTATACATTACAATACATACAGTATGTAGCAGGGCAGCCATCAGACCCCTTACACAATTTAAGGCCTTGACCCCTCCAGGCCTGACCACCAACATTCCCCAGGGCCCACCCACCGGTCATCCCACCGAGTCCTTCAGTGCACCCACTTTTTTTTTAACATTCTTACAACTTAATATATAAAAATGAAAAGTGTATTCCAAGTCATCAGTTCTTTCAAGATTTAAGAGTAAGGAATTATATTTTGACGAAAAAATATGAAGCCTGCCTTCATGACAAGGTGGAACTATTTGAGCAGGACCCTACACTAACACTAACTGCACTAACTTTTTAATGCC
Organism: Rana muscosa; assembly: GCA_029206835.1. NCBI lineage: Eukaryota > Metazoa > Chordata > Amphibia > Anura > Ranidae > Rana > Rana muscosa. The sequence continues at coordinate 79,375,413 of CM055120.1, forward strand.
CCCTCAAACTATCCACCCCTAGCAGAGCTAAGAAAACAAAAAAACTCCAAAAACAAAAAGAGCCCTTGCATTTAATCCCCCCCATATATTCAGCAAAGATACATCCCAATCCAGCAAAGGGAAATCCCTATCCAGCAAAGAGACATCCCCATATATTCAGAAAAGAGACAGCCCAATCCAGCAAAGAGACATCCCCATTGTGACAGCAGGAAGGTAAAGTCACCTGGTTGCATCCAGGGGGGTAGATATATTTCGCCCAGATTCAGGCTTTACGCCGACTTATACAACTAGGTGGAGAGTTGTATAAGGCTAGTGGGCTCATGGATGACTCATACCTCTAGGGAGAGTGTGGGGCGTCGTGCAGACAGAGATGAGGAGACCAGCTGAACCTTGTCAGCTCATTTAGGCCTCTATAAGAACTCCCAGCTTCATTAGATGTTAGCTCATGCCTGGAACCAGACCTGTGTGGACTGTCTAGGGAGAGTGAACCCTTGTGCGGTGAGACAAAGCCTGTGTGGCTATTTGCTTGGACATTTAAAACCAGGGACTTAGGGACTAGGACAGCACTAGGCTGATCCCAGTTGTTAGTTAGGAAACCTGTATGTTTAGTCAGAGGTCAAGTTGACCAGGATTTATTTTGTTTATGTTTCTTTTGCTTTGCTGTGTTTTGTCACTGTAAATAGAAAATAAACCGCACCTTTTTGATTTTGAAAACCACAACCTCCATTTGCTGGGCCTGTTTTTGTGTGGGGAGCCCATCTCGGGGGTCACACACACCCGCTGCCGAGCTAACCCCCTCACAGTTGGTGGAGAACCAGTGGCAGTTTTTTTTTTAAGCCAGCATGGAGGAGATACTGAAGCAGCTGGCTCTAGCAAATGCCAATCAACAGCAGACAAATGCAGGTTTGCAAAAGAACTTCGCAGCCCAGCAGCAAGCTCATCAACAGAGCCTTGCAGCCCAGCAGCAGACAAACGCAACTTTGCAACAGAGTCTGGAGGCTCAGCAACAAGCCCAGCAGCAATCTGAGGCCCGCTTCATAGACCTGTTGCAGAAGCAAGAGCAGAGACTACAACAACAGATGGAAGCAGTAATGCAGCAACGTCCGCAGACCAGTGAGGAAAGCCGTCCCACTAATACCGCGTCCTTTGGGGTGAGTCGTTTATTGACAAAAATGACTGGAGAGGATGATCCAGAGGTATTTTTGACCACATTTGAAAGGATCGCTGAAAGAGAAAAGTGGCCTGAGGAGCAGTGGGCTGGACTGGTGGCTCCTCTGTTAACTGGTGAATCGCAGAAAGCTTACTATGACCTAGAGCCTAACCAAGCAAAAGACTATGTGATGCTAAAAGCTGAAATATTGGCAAGGCTGGGTGTCACCCAGGCTGTCCGGGCTCAGCGTGTGCATAACTGGACTTTCCAGCTTGGAAAACCCCCCAGGTCTCAAATGTATGATCTCATTCACCTGAGCAGAAAGTGGCTACAGCCAGAGACTTTGTCCGCACCAAAGATTGTGGAACGTGTTGTAATGGATCGGTTTTTGAGAGCTCTTCCTACTGCCATCCAAAAGTGGGTAAGCCATGGAGACCCAGAGACGGCCGATGGTCTTGTGGATCGTGTGGAGAAATACTTGGCTACAGAGAACCTGACGGCCTCTTCCAGAGACACTCGGACTTTCCACCCTAAGACCAGACCATCCCCAGGGGCGGATAAGAGGATTCCAAGGGGTGAGGGTGGAGAGAGTGAGAGGGTGGGAGCTCTACCCCAAGTTTGGCGAGAACAGCCTGGGAAATCAGCGGCTCAAGAGGCGGCAAGAAGGATCGTTTGCTACCGCTGCCGGCAAGCGGGACATATTGCAGCCAATTGCCCGGTTGTGGAGGAACCCATGCAGTGTGACTTTCTGACGGGCAGACGTCAGTCGCTGTGTGCGACAGTCGCATGCACTGCCATTCGAGGAACTGAGAAACATTTATGCAAAATGTGTGTTAATGGTAGAAATGTTGTGGTATTGTTGGATTCAGGTAGCCTTGTGACCCTGATAAAGGCTGAGTTAGTTAAAACAGAGGTCTCTGGGAATAGCAAGGTAGCTGTTATTTGTGTGCATGGGGACACCCGAGAGTATCCAGTGACTACAGTGTGTTTCGAGACCCCCAAAGGTACCCTCTCTCATCCAGTGGGCTTAGTATCTCAGTTACCGCATGACGCCATTGTGGGAAGGGATTTTCCGAAGTTCTGGGAACTGTGGGATGATCCTGAGCCCCCCACTGGTGCCCCTATGTACCAGGAATGTGATAGCCAGAACTCCCCTGAGAGTGGTGAGGACTCTCCGGAATTTCCCTTATCAGTATTGGCAGGGGAGACTCAAGAAACTGGAGAGGAGCCCACCTCCTCAGACGAAAACCTACCGTCTGTGGAGTTTTCTGATCTTGAGGTTCACAGGGAAAACTTTGCCACAGAACAGTTGAAAGACCCCGCCCTAATAAAGGCACGGGAAAACGTAGTGAAAATAGATGGCGAGTTAGTGAACCCAGATAATACCTGCACTTACCCATACTTCAGCGTAGAGAAGGACCTACTGTATCGGGTGGCAAAAAGGGCAGAAGAAACCGTTGAGCAGCTTGTGGTGCCCAAACCTTACAGGAAGTTGGTGTTGGAGTTGGCCCATGGGCACATTCTTGGAGGTCATCTGGGGACAGAGAAAACCCGAGAGAGGGTATTACAGAGATTCTATTGGCCGGGGGTGATGAAGGACATAGAAAATTATTGTTCCTCCTGCCCTGTGTGTCAGAGGTCGGCCCCGATGCCACATTTCCGTAGCCCGCTGGTCCCTCTACCCATCATTGAGGTCCCGTTTGAGAGGATCGCCATGGATTTGGTAGGTCCTATAATCAAGTCCGCTAGGGGGCACCAGTACATATTAGTTATAATGGACTATGCCACCCGTTATCCAGAAGCGATCCCTCTCCGAAATACCTCGGCCAAAACCATAGCCAAAGAGCTATCTCTTGTGTTTAGCCGGGTGGGTATTTGTAAAGAACTGCTTACGGACCAAGGTACACCCTTTATGTCCCGGGTTATGAAGGAGCTGTGTAAATTGTTCAAAGTGACGCAATTACGTACATCTGTGTATCACCCCCAAACCGATGGGCTGGTTGAAAGGTTCAACAAAACCCTAAAACAAATGTTGAAGAAAGTGGTGGATAGAGATGGAAAGGATTGGGACTGTCTACTTCCTTATCTGATGTTTGCTATTAGGGAGGTGCCCCAATCCTCTACGGGATTCTCCCCCTTTGAGTTACTGTATGGGAGACACCCAAGAGGGCTGTTGGATATTGCCAAGGAAACTTGGGAAAGTGAGAGTTCTCCCCACAGGAGTGTGATTGAGCATGTCGCCCTGATGCAAGACCGAATTGCACAGGTAATGCCCATCGTGAAGGAACATTTGGCCCAAGCGCAGTTAGCACAGCAGAGAGTGTACAACCGTGGAGCCAAGACCCGTACCTTTTCCCCGGGGGATAGGATACTGGTACTTGTCCCTACGGTCGAAAGTAAATTCCTTGCCAAATGGCAAGGCCCCTACAAGATAATGGAAAAAGTGAGCGAAGTGAATTACAAGGTCAGACAACCAGGAAGGCGAAAGCCCGAACAGATCTATCACGTTAATCTGTTGAAAGCCTGGAGGGATAGAGAGTCCCTAGTCGCAGACACTTGGTCACCAGCTCAAACTGGTTGCGTGATTCCTGAGGTTGGAATAGCAGCCACCTTGTCACAACCCCAACAACAGGAGGTTAAGGAGTTTGTGCTTCGCAACAAGGAGGTATTCTCTGAGCTGCCGGGACAAACATCTGGGGTAGAGCATGACATCATTACCCCGCCCGGTGAAAGGGTGAAGTTAAAACCCTATCGGATCCCAGAGGCCCGACGGGAGGCAATACGGGAGGAAGTACAGAAAATGCTGAACTTAGGGGTGATAGAGGAGTCCCAAAGTGATTGGTCTAGTCCCATTGTGTTGGTGCCTAAACCGGATGGGAGCTGGCGATTTTGTAACGATTTTCGTCAGTTGAACAAAGTTACAAAATTTGACACCTACCCCATGCCACGTATAGATGAGTTGATCGACCGGCTGGGAACAGCCCGATACATGACGACTCTTGACCTCACAAAAGGGTATTGGCAAATCCCCCTGGCCAAGTCGGCCAAAGAGAAAACCGCATTTGTAACCCCAGACGGGGCGTTCCAATATAAAAGAATGCCGTTCGGGTTACAGAATGCGCCGGCCACATTCCAGCGGAAAATGGACCAGATGCTGAGGCCCCATCGGAAGTATGCTGCGGCTTACCTGGATGACATAATTGTCCATAGCACAGATTGGGCCTCACATCTGCCAAAAGTGCAAGCAGTCCTGGACTCTGTTCGGGAAGCGGGGTTTACGGCTAACCCCAAGAAGTGTACCATTGGGCAGGAGGAGGCCAAATATCTTGGGTACACCATTGGGAGGGGAGTAATAAAACCCCAACTCAACAAAGTCGAGGCCATCCAGAGTTGGCCATGTCCCAACAGCAAGAAGCAGGTACGAGCCTTTCTGGGAGTCGCTGGGTATTATCGGCGATTCATTCCCCACTTTGCTTCTAAGGCTGTGCCCCTAACCAACCTGACGAAGGGGAAAGGGTCGGTCATGATTAAATGGACCCCCGAGGCTGAGGCAGCATTCCAATTCTTGAAACAAGCCTTATGTAGCCAGCCAGTGTTGTACTCACCCGACTTCTCTAAAGACTTTGTCGTACAAAGTGATGCGTCAGATGTGGGGTTAGGAGCAGTATTGTCCCAGGTCTGGAACGGGGAAGAGCACCCAGTCATTTACCTCAGCAGGAAGTTGAAGTCCCATGAGGTAAATTACGCCACCGTTGAAAAGGAGTGTTTAGCGGTGAAGTGGGCTCTAGATTCCCTTCGGTACTACCTGCTAGGTAGGCACTTTGACATGGTTACGGATCACGCTCCGTTAAAGTGGATGGCTCAAAACAAGGAAACAAATAGAAGAGTGAATAGGTGGTTCCTGGCCCTCCAGGAATTCAACTTCACAGTAAAGCATCGCCCTGGCGTTCAAATGGGGAATGTGGATGCTTTGTCTCGAGTACATGAATGCCTGATTGCTGGTGTTCCAACCCCGAGGTTAAAACAAGAGGGGGGGGGTATGTGACAGCAGGAAGGTAAAGTCACCTGGTTGCATCCAGGGGGGTAGATATATTTCGCCCAGATTCAGGCTTTACGCCGACTTATACAACTAGGTGGAGAGTTGTATAAGGCTAGTGGGCTCATGGATGACTCATACCTCTAGGGAGAGTGTGGGGCGTCGTGCAGACAGAGATGAGGAGACCAGCTGAACCTTGTCAGCTCATTTAGGCCTCTATAAGAACTCCCAGCTTCATTAGATGTTAGCTCATGCCTGGAACCAGACCTGTGTGGACTGTCTAGGGAGAGTGAACCCCTGTGCGGTGAGACAAAGCCTGTGTGGCTATTTGCTTGGACATTTAAAACCAGGGACTTAGGGACTAGGACAGCACTAGGCTGATCCCAGTTGTTAGTTAGGAAACCTGTATGTTTAGTCAGAGGTCAAGTTGACCAGGATTTATTTTGTTTATGTTTCTTTTGCTTTGCTGTGTTTTGTCACTGTAAATAGAAAATAAACCGCACCTTTTTGATTTTGAAAACCACAACCTCCGTTTGCTGGGCCTGTTTTTGTGTGGGGAGCCCATCTCGGGGGTCACACACACCCGCTGCCGAGCTAACCCCCTCACACCATATATTCAGAAAAAAGACAGCCCAATCCAGCAAAGGGACATCCCCATATATTCAGAAAAGAGACAGCCCAATCCAGCAAAGAGACATCCCCATATATTCAGAAAAGAGACAGCCCAATCCAGCAAAGAGACGTCCCCATATGGTCAGCAAAGAGACAGCCCAGTCCAGCAAAGAGATGTCCCCATATATTCAGAAAAGAGACAGCCCAATCCAGCAAAGAGACATCCCTATATATTCAGAAAAGAGACAGCCCAATCCAGCAAAGGGACATCCCCATATATTCAGAAAAGAGACAGCCCAATCCAGCAAAGGGACATCCCCATATATTCAGAAAAGAGACAGCCCAATCCAGCAAAGAGACATCCCTATATATTCAGAAAAGAGACAGCCCAATCCAGCAAAGAGACATCCCCATATATTCAGAAAAGAGACAGCCCAATCCAGCAAAGAGACATCCCCATATGGTCAGCAAAGAGATAGCCCAATCCAGCAAAGAGATGTCCCTATATATTCAGAAAAGAGACAGCCCAATCCAGCAAAGAGACATCCCCATATATTCAGCAAAGAGACAGCTCAATCCAGCAAAGGGACATCCCCAATTATTCAGCAAAGAGACATCCCAATTTCCCAAAAATGTGATGTCTAACAACCGGTCTCCAGTCCATAGTGAGCACTATGTAATAGCAAAGTTCTAGCAGGCAGTAAGTAGGTCACTTCCTACTATTACATCAGCAGCACACAGTGTATCCCATTGCACACATAGAAAGAGGCATAGATCAGAGATTAGTGATCACATGAACACAAATAAAAAATCATAATTATTTTTATTTTTTTTGAGATTTTACATAAATTGTATGCTGAGACTGACATAGCAGTGTATGCGGTGCAATTAGGATGTTTGTTGTACTTAGGCTTTCCAACTACTTTAAGTGCTCCTTCACAAGTGCAGGACTGACTGTCGCTCCTCTGAAAAGTGTACACACTCCTGTTGCTTTTCAGAGATGTTTGACAAGTGGTAAGGAGGCAATATGATTTAATCCTATAACTGATGTACTATCTCATTGCAATCGGGGGCACAGCCCCATAGAACTGCATTAGTCATGTTTAGCGGAGTGGAGAAGTGGAGTGGATGAGGCTGCTGTGATCCGGCCATCCCATCTCCACCGATCCTTGAAGCTGACGCTGAGTGTAGAAACATGCTTTCACTTATTTACGCTTGTGAGTGCAACTTAAGCTGTTTTAAATTTTCCTAATAAACCTGGTTACTTCACTATGGTCTGCTTGGCGCCCCCTTCTCTCTTCCCTCTTCTGTTTTCAGAGGTGGCACTGCCAGCTGAAAGTGACACGCTGTGTAAATTTTGCTTTGGACATGAAGCACAGCATCTCGACCATGATGCACAGCATTGTGACCATGGCATGTGTACACCCGTAAGCAGCTGTACGTTAGTGTTCAGATAGGAGGTCGGGGGGTGATGAAACCGCTGCTCAACCACCTGGTTTTACTGACTCCCAGCCCCACATGTGAACGAAGCCTAATAGTTACCAAAACAGTAAAAAACACATTATCTGCCTTGTTCACATACTAATGTATCAGGACTGTCCTGCAAAATATGAGTCATCTGGCGACTATGTAGGAAAAAGTGCTGGATCTGGGCCAATGGTAAATAAGAAGAATCAAGGGAGATTTGTACATCATGCAGGGTAAAAACAGGGTGGCTCCCTGGATTTTAGGGTGAGTTGACATGGGTGTGGGTATACTAACTCTGACTTTTGATTCCTTTAGAGACCAGACATGGTCTTTTTAACCATTACACCTCTTCTCAGCCCCCAAATTTCACAAAAGAAAACAAGTATTTTTTTTAATATTTTCTTTTCCCCCTGTATATTGCAGGATATCCTCCCCTACTCTTGCAACTTTTTCAGCTCCATTGAAATCTGTGGTATCCTCTCCAATGCTGCACAAGGAATCCTCTCTGAGCTGCCACCAGAAATCCCCCAACACAGAGCATTGTCTGACCGGGAAACCTTACTCCACATTTCAGAGTCCTGCAGCCACCCATGTGCAAGGTGTGTATACTAACTGGAGGAAATGAGAATCTATTTGTTATTCTTAGCAACCTGATTCCACGTGTGGTTCTTCATCTGAAAGATGCAAAATATAACCATTTTATGTCTTCTATTTTTGGCCTCTTTTACATGGGCACCATAGGCACAGTTCTGTCAACAGGGAATTCATGGACAGGTCTGTTGCTGAATCGGATCAGAATGGGATGGGTGTCATGTTTGTGACATCTGTGTCCATTCACTGTTTATCTCTATTTAAATGTAGCACACAGACCCCTTTTCCCTACCTTTGGCTCACTTGTAGGAAAAGGGGCACACCATGCCACATGCCGGTACCCTCCTGTGTGAAGAATTTGAGCGGTGTAAATGTAACTGGGTCTCTATGGATAGGTTCTCCAGAGAATGGTTCCCGTCTTCACTGCAATAAAGACAAGTCTCTATTTCCCCCAATAACTCCAAGGTCCCCACCAGTTGCAACTCCAACGTAGAGTTTATTTTCTCATATGCATAGTCACTAGATAGAAAAGGGTGGATGGAGAACAGGACAGCAAAAGGTGTTGGAGTAGGTCCAGGCACAAACGAATATACTATTCACTACCTGTATCTTCAAGTAGGCTCAGCTCCCCCTTATAGTCTCCCATTAGAGTGGATCCTAGCAGCCGGAGTGATGCTCGAATTAGATTACACACACAGTCTCTGCACAAACTGTTACGGGTGAATTTAGGTCTCTGCCACAGACCTGATGAACGATGGTTCTGGTATTAGGCCTCTTTCAGGAAGATGACATCCCTCCAGAGAGTTACCGGGCCCCTTCCTTCACTGTGATCTCTCACCAGCCCCTCGGAATGGTCCTCCCCCAGCCTCCTCTTCCAGATACGGGTCTCCTCGCAAGGCAGCACCCTGGGATTCCTCTTCCCTCCGTGGGCCCCAGCCGAAGGTGCTGGACCCAAGGCCTTCAGTTGCAGCCCCAGGGCTAAAGGTGCCTGGGACTGATCCGCCAAATGAACCGGGCCAGGAACCCCACCCCAAGGCTAAAGGTGCCCGGGGTGGCCAACGAACGGAACAACACACTTCCCGGGGTCGGACCCCCGGGAATCCACCCCCACAGGCAGTGTCTGCCCCTTTTATATCCTCTCCTGGCATGCACAACAGGCTGACACACCACCATACCACCGCCAAGAGGGGACATCCAAGGCACAGCACTATACCAGCGGTTCAACCCTAGCCTCCGATGGCAGCGCCATCCACAGGCCACAGGGAACTATACACCAGTATCCCACCTGCAGTATAAAAGGGTTTAGCAAAATCCTATCAAATAATGTGTTTGAGTACAACTACCACTCAAACATCCCCCTAAAGACCCCGCTACATAAAAAATAATCTTTCTGGACCAATATCTTATCTATGGGTGGACGGATGTGTCTGTTTACATCAGACTGCCTCCAATCTGTCATGTTTAGGTCAGAAAAAGATGCAGCAGACCTGTTCCATTTTTTATTCAGACCTAAACGAATGCAGAGATAAGTGGATGGTAAAAGACACACATTCGTTTACATGCGCCTGTCCATAGACATACATGGAGCTTCTGATCGTGTCCACCCGAAAAATTGATTGAACCGAACGCGTGAAAGGAGCCTAAAGCCCTGTACATACGATCGGATTTCCTATGGATTCTAATCCGAGGTATTTTTTCATCGGAAATCCGATGAAGCTGACTTCCATCAGTCTTGCCTACACACCATCAGTCAAAAATCCGACCGTCCCAAACGCCATGACGTAAAACACTCAGACGAGCCGAGAAAAATGAAGTTCAATGCTTCTGAGCATGCGTCGACTTGATTCTGAGCATGCGTGGGTTTTTTCTCCGACGGAGTTCTACACAGACGATCGGAATTTGCTATTGTTTCTTTTTCCATCGGATAAATTTAAAACATGTTCTATATTTTCTCACCAATGGAAAAAAGACCTATGGGGCCCATACACGATCGGTTTGTCCGATGAAAAAAGTCCATCGGACTGTTTTCATCGGTAAAACCGATCGTGTGTACACGGCTTTATAGTATTTTATATTTAAAACACTGGGATGCTTTCAAAGTGTCTGTACTGAGTACTGTCTTTACCGCTTAGCCAACAGTTTAAGCACAACTCCATCCAAAATGTTTTACTTCAATTTGGATGGAGTGAGGTGCGTTTCTACGAGTGGTGGGAAATCTCTCCAATTGAGATTTAGAGAAAAACAAAGGGTTTGAGTTACTAAAACTAGAGAGTGTAAAATCTGGTGCAGCTCTTCACTGTAGCCAATCAGCTACTTTCCAAGATTTTGAACTTTGCTCCTGCTAGTTTGAGATCAGGTCACTGTGTCCTTGATCTTGGCTTCATACTGAAAATACTGCCCTCCTGAACCTTTTTCACCACTTTCATATATTTAAAGATTTTACTCCTGCTCCCCCTATTCCCTTCTTTCCTCAAGACTGTACATATTAAGTTCCTTAATTCTCTCCGGATGTTTCATCCACCAGAAATGTTGCCATTTTTGTTGCCCCTCTGTGGGCATTTTCTATTTTATCAATATAATTTGTAAGTGAGGTCTTCACTATTCTAAATGAAGTCGACTCTAACTAAAGGTTTTTTAAAGATTTTTTTTTTTCAAATATGAAGTTTATTAAAGTAACGGGGGGGGGGGGGGGGAGCCCAAACAATAATTACATTGATACCATACATACATGAACATTTCCGTATCTCAAACGTGTGGAATATCTATCAAAGAAATGTGGCTAACAAAAGCCTCTGCAGTTCACAAGAATACAATCAGCCGATATTTCTCATATACTACGTCTGCCTGGACATAAACTGGTAACTGTATACAGTATTGTCAAAATAATACAGTAAGCTGCCCAAACCCGCAGCCATTTTTCTTATAGCTAAAACTAAAAGAACCATAAAAAAAGTATACTTGAAAGTGAAGAAGATAAGAAAAGGGGTATTTTTTTTTTTTTTTTTATTTGTAACCAATAACAGAGGAGTCGATCCACACGGATCCCCATAGTGAATAACAGACATATACATCCAAAATAAAATATGGCACAGCAGTACAGGGGTATCCCCTCGGAGCTCAGATCTCCTAGTGGTCGATCATATAATTAAATTCCCCAGTGGGGGGTGAAGCTCCCACTGGTCTCCAGTGTATCCCTCCGCCGCCAACTTGAACATGTCCGTCATAATACCGTTGACGTCAGAATGCCCAGGTCCCGCTGAGATCGCCTCCCCTCCAGTTTTATCCAAATAGTATAGAAACAGGAGGTATAGTACCTCAGGTAGAGAAGAATTGGGTCGAACCCAGAAAAAAGGAAAAGGAGAGAAAAAGGAAGGAGCATAGACAGCGATAGAAGGAGGGGGTAGGGAATTAGACAGGGAAGGACAAAAGGGAAGGGTAGGAGGAGGAGGAAGGGTGGGGACCAGGTAGACATACATCTAGGTGATGGTGACTAACCTATCAGGATGTCGTGACCCCGGCGTGTCGCCTGCGTGTTGAGGGCTGGTTGCAATCGAGACACACCTCCGGGGGATGAATAGTCCGGGCACAGACTCATGTGGGCAACTCAATCCCCCTAAGGGTCTGCCCTTCGTCAGAATATTTAAAAATGTTCCATAACTGCCAGGTCCTGGAGTATGTCTCGCGTCTATGCTGGCTAGAGAGGATCAGGTATTCCATGAGGCTGATGTCGTCAACTCTGCGGAGCCACTGAGCAATGGATGGGGAGGATGTGGATTTCCAGTTGAGGGGTATGCAAGAAAAGGGGTATTTTTAAAGATTTATTGGGTGACCAGAACCTCCTTCCTACTGCTGATGATTCCCTCTAGTGAGAACTAAAGATCTATATAGGGCAGTGATGGTGAACCTTGGTACCCCAGATGTTTTGGAATTGCACTTCCCATGATGCTCAACTACACTGCAGAGTTCATGAGCATCATGGGAAATGTAGTTCCAAAACATCTGGGGTGCCAAGGTTTGCCATCACTGATATAGGGGAATCAAGACCTCCTTCCTCCTGCTGGTGATTCCCTCTAGTCATAACTAAAGAACCATATAGGGAAATCAAGACCTCCTTCCTCCTGCTGGTGATCTCTGTAGTCATAACTAAAGCTCTATACCAGTGATGGTGAACCTTGGCACCCCAGATGTTTTGGAACTACATTTCCCATGATGCTCAACTACACTGCAGAGTGCAGGAGCATCATGGGACATGTAGTTCCAAAACATCTGGGGTGCCAAGGTTCGCCATCACTGCTCTATTCTGTATAGGGGAATCAAAACCTCCTTCCTCCTGCTGGTGATTCCCTCTAGTGATAACTAAAAATCTTTATAGGGGAGTTAAGACCTCCTTCCTCCTGGTGATCCCTCTAGTGATAACTAAAGATATATATATATAGGGAAATCCAAGACCCTTCTTTCTGGTGATCCCTCTAGTCATAACTAAAGATCTATTTTGGGCGAATCAGGAAATCCTCGCTCCTGCTGGCCATCCCTCTAGTGATAATTAAAGATCTATATTGGGTGATCAAGACTTCCTTCCTCTTACTGTCGATCCCTCTACTGATACACCCCAGAATTCTATTACCTTTTCCTACTGCCAGGTCAAACTGTTTGCTTACTTTACAATCATCCAAAATACATTTTGATGACTGAAACTGATTGAAAAATTTAATTTCTTTTGCATTGGCGATTGTTTAATTTAATGTAAATTCTTGCCAGAATTTCAGGGCAATTTTGTGCAATACCCGGAGTGCTATCGAGAGATCCAGTGTCTAAGCAGAGAGTCACTTGACCCAAACCAATATCAAGTTTCTAGTGGACAATCTTCAGGTACCGATCTCCTTTTCACTTTCTGTCTCTAAAGCTGATCATACACTGCACAATTTGATTGTACAACTGTGAACTGGTTCTTTGATTAGAAAGTTTGAGGACCCCTGATACTTTGCGCCCTTATCATCACCTCTTCTCATCACTTGCAGGGCATCCCTTTACTTTGCGTGTTCAGTGACTATATATTTTTTTCTGCAGGATATGAATTACACAGCGGCAGTGTGGGTGCTCAGTGTGTATCGGAAGACATCAGAGCAATCTGCTCACCAGACAGAGACTTCTTTCCTCATGCTGCTTTTGACCACTGCCTTCCTCAGATACCTTCCATTTATACTGGCACTTAGGACTTGCTCTGCCAAACTAAAAGGGCAGCTGCACCAATAAACTTTTTTCTCATTTTCAGTGGACAGTGGTGGAAAGCCAAAGGCTTGTGTATCTCGGAAGCTCCAATGAGATTGTGCGGTACTCATTTCTGTGTACATCTCCTTCCACAAGACATTAACGAAAGAGTCACTTTCTCATAGCTAGATTTGGAATTTATTTATTCTACATTATTCAGAATTTGTTGGTGGAGCACACCTATTTTTGCACCCCATGAACACTATGGGATTTGGGGTATCTGAATGATAAAAGAGGCGAGTATATTCAACTTACCAGCTGCAACAGAAAATCCAAATTTTTTGGGTTTTGCTCTTTAAAGTCCATGAACAAAATTATTTCAAAGGTCTTCAGTTATATTGTAATGAAACACTTACAGCCTCTACCTAAACCCCTCTCCTCAAGACACCTACAGTATTCAAGCCCAACTGAACTAAATACATTTCAGATACAAAAAGACGCCGCCTGTGTAGAAAAGCCTGTTTGCTGCCAGCAAGCTATAGAGAAGGATACCTTGTTCTCTGTGTGGAAGAAGTGGTCTCTCTGCAGAGGTCAGACAAACCCCTGGCAAGTCACAATTATTAATTTCCAATCAGTGGAGCTCATGCTCCTTAATGATTGCAGAGCTCAAGCTTTAATTACTTCCAGTCCTTAGACCGTTTGTAAACAACCTAAGGTTGAAGTGGTTATACCGGGAGCATGACTGCAGCTATAGATATGATTTTGGTATTGTATTATTCTGCCGACGATTCTCTTTCTAGTAAAAGTAATCCAAGCGGCTATACAGTGGGTATACAGTAATTAACCCCTGGGTGTTGCTGGCATCCTTAACACGTGCTGTAAAAAGCTGGTTGTGAAGGAGCGGGCGGCCGCCGGTGTCCTTAACAACCAGTAACTGTCATGCTTGTTAAAGAGTGGGTGGACACTGCGTCCTTAACAACCATGAGTCTTCAGCTGTCAGCGGTGTTCCCGGCTGACAGCTGAATGTAAAACAAAGAATTGCAAGCAATCCCCCAATCCATACCAGGTCCTTTGAGTCTGTAATGGATTTTGACTGGAACACCCACGCCAAAATGTTTTTTTTTTTACATATGATGTGGGGTCCCCCCCAAAATCCATATCAGACCCTTATCCGAGCATGCAGCCTGGCAGGTCAGTAAAGGGACAAGCGAGCACCCCCCGCCCTCCTGAACCATACCAGGCCACATGCCCTCAACATGGGGAGGATGCTTTGATGGGGACAAGGGCCTCTTCCCCACAACCCTGGCCGGTGGTTGTGGGGATCTGCGGATGGGGGGTTTAATCGGAATCTAGAAGCCCCCAGATCTTGCCTCCCCATGTGAATGAGTAAGGGTACGTAGTACCCCTACTCTTTCATCAAACAAAGAAAATTGTCGTGAAAAAAAAGACAGTAGGCAGTTTTTGACAAGTCCTTTATTTAAAAAATTAACACAAAAAAATGTCCCCTGGTGTAGATTCATCGTCAATCACAATCGCCACCGCCGAAAAAAAATTATTTTTGTTTTTTAAATAAAGGACTTGTCAAAAACTACCCACTGTCTTTTTTTACAGTATACTTTTTTATTTTTTTGGTGAATGAGTAGGGGTACTATGTACCCCATATTTATTCACATGGGGGGGTGGGATCTGAAGCCCCTTGCCCGCAAACCCCCACAGCCACAAGCCAGAGTTGTGGGGAAGAGGCCCTTGTCCCCATCAACATAGGGAGAAGGTGCTTTGGGGGGTGAGGGGGCAGAGCATGTGGCCTGGAATGGTTCAGGTTTGCTCTTCTCCCCACTTTTAGTGACCTGTCGGGCTGCATGCTTGTTTTGTTTTTTTTATGGATGGGGGGGTACCCCACACCTTTTTCTTGCTAATTCTTCATTGCCGCAAATTGTTTTTTTTTACATTCAGCTGTCAGTGGGGAAGCGCGCTGACAGCTGATGACTCATCGGTTGTTAAAGGAACACTACAGGTTCCCGTTTTTTTTTTTTAAATAACCAACATATTATACTTACCTCCACTGTGCAGCTTGTTTTGCACACAGTGGCCCCGATCCTCCGCTTCTGGGGTCCCTCGGCGGCTGTCTCGGCTCCTCCCCGCAAGGACTCCACACCATAATGCGAGCGATCGAGCATGGTGTGGAGTTACTGCAGGCGCGCTCCCGTGATACAGCGGCGGCCATAGCCGCCGACTGTATCACTCAGCCCCGCCCCCCGACGTGCCGCGTCATTGGATGTGATTGACAGCAGCGCCAGCCAATGGCTGCGCTGCTTTCAATCCATCCACAGTAGCCAATCAACGGCCAGGCACAGGAACTCGGAGGATGACGGGAGCGAGCGCGGGACTTTTGAGGGGGGGGGGGGGCGGTATTGTCAAATGTTTTTTCACCTTAATGCATAGGATGCATTAAGCTTTACTACTCCTTTAAGGATGCGGCGGCCGCCCACTCCTTAACAACCATGTTGTTTATTGGTTGTTAAGGTTTCCGGTTCCTTAAGTATCGCATGCCGGGGCCACTCCTTATTTACTGCATGCATTTTATTTTATTTTTGTGAATTGGCTTTCACTCCTGTTTTATGCGGTATTTACCAAGCGTTTTCAATTTATGCGGTAAACACTGCATAAAGCAATAGTGAATTGACATTTTCAGGATCGCATGCGGTATTTGGGAAAACACCTAAATACCACATGCGATCTGGTTCTGTGAAGAGTCCACAGTGTTAAAAAAAAAAATTTAAATAGAAAGAAATAATAAATGTTTTAAATGTAATTAAATGTTTTAAAGTGGCCCCATCCCCTGTGCCGACACGCAAAAGCAAGCACATGTCGGTCCCGCACGCAAATGTAAAGGGCGATCGCATCATATATGTGAGGTTTCGCCGCAAACGTCAAAGCGAGAGCAATAAATTTAGTTCCAGACTTCCTGTGTAACTCTAAACTGATAATCTGTAAAGGCTTTTAAAGCATCGCCATTGGAGATTTTTAGGTGCTGTAATTTGGCGTCATTCCACAGGGGTACGCAATTTTAAAACGTGACATGTTTAGTATCTATTTACTCTGCGTAACATAATCTTTTATATTTTACCAGACAATTGGGTGTTTCAGTGCCTTAAAAAAGTATTCATACCCCTTGAAATGTTCCACATTTTGTCATGTCACAACCAAAAACGTAAATGTATTTTATTGGGATTTTATGTAATAGACCAACACAAAGTGGCACATAATTGTGAAGTGAAAGAAAAACGATAAATGTTTTAAAAAAATTTTTACAAATAAATATGTGAAAAGTGTGGAGTGCATTTGTATTTAGTCAAAACTTTGTAGAACCACTTTTCACTGCAATTACAGCTGCAAGTCTTTTTTGGGATGTCTCTACCAGCTTTGCACATCTAGAGAGTGACATTTGTACCCATTCTTCTTTGCAAAATAGCTCAAGCTCTGTCAGATTGGATGGAGAGTGTCTGTGAACAGCAATTTTCAAGTCTTGCCACAGATTCTCAATTGGATTTAGGTCTGGACTTTGACTGGGCAATTCTAACACATGAATATACTTAGACCCTAAACATACAGCCAGAGCTACAATGCAATGGTTTAGATCATTGTCCTGCTGGAAGGTGAACCTCGGCCCCAATCTTTAGTCTTTTGCAGGTTTTCTTCTAGGTTTGCCCTGTATTTGGCTCCATCCATCTTCTCATCAACTCTGACCAACTTCCCTGTCCCTGCTGAAGAACAGCATCCCTACAACATGATGCTGCCACCACCATGTTTCACGGTGGGGATGGTGTGTTCAGGTTGATGTGCAGCGTTAGTTTTCCGCCACACATAGCGTTTTGCTTTTAGGCCAAAACGTTCAATTTTGGTCTCATCTGACCAGAGCACCTTCTTCCAAATGTTTGCTGTGTCGTCCACATGGTTTCTTGCAAACTGCATATGGAACTTCTTATGGCTTTCTTTCAAAAAAAGATTTTCTTCTTGCCACTTTACCATAAAGGCCAGATTTGTGGAGTGCACGACTAAGGCTGGGTTCACACTTGTGCATTGCATTTTTGAGCTCCGGAGTCTTTGCCAAGTTCGCAATCAGTCGTTCAGCGGTTCCTTTGCGTTTTAGCTGCGGATTTGCTGACCTGGGAGAGGAGAGGGAAGTGTACAGTGGCTGACCGCGATCTCGCCGCTGTTATCATGAGGGGGAACTCCACGCCAAATTTTAAATAAAAAACCGGCATGGGTTACCCTCCAGGAGCATACCAGGCCCTTAGGTCTGGTATGGATTTTAAGGGGAACCCCTACGCCAAAAAAACTGTGTGAGGGTCCCCCCAAAATCCATACCAAACCCTTATCCGAGCACGCAGCCCGGCCAGTCAGGAAAGGGGGTGGGGATGAGCGAGCGCCCCCCTCCTGAACCGTACCGGGCCGCATACCCTCCACATGGGGGGGTGGGTGCTGCGGCCCCCCACCCCAAAGCACCCTGCCCCTATGTTGATGAGGACAAGGGCCTCTACCCGACAACCCTGGCCGTTGGTTGTCGGGGTCTGTGGGCGAGGGGCTTATCGAAATCCGGGAGCCCCGTTTAATAAGGGGGCCCCCAGATCCCAGCCCCCCACCCTATGTGAATGAGTATGGGGTACATCGTACCCCTACCCATTCACCTGGTGGAAAAAAATGTCAATAAAAAAACACACTACATAGGTTTTTAAAGTAATTTATTAGGCAGCTCCGGGGGTCTTCTTCCAACTTCGGGGGTCTTCTTCCAACTTTGGGGGTCTCTTCTGACTTCGGGGGTTCTCTTCTGCTCTCCGGTGTCATCTCCGCGCTCTCTGGTTCTTCTCCCGCTCTCCGGTGCCTTCTTCCTTCTGCCGGGCGCCTCCGCTATCTTCTTCCAGCTCTTTTGCTAGCGGGGGCCCGGTCTTCATCGTTGTCTTCTTCCCTCTTCTCTCCTCCCGATGTTGACTCGACGTTCTCTGCCGCTATAATGCCGTGTGCGCGGAGCACAACGACTTATATAGGCATGGGGCGTGGTCACCGGGTGATGCTACCCGGTGACCCCGCCCCCGTATGACATCACAGTCCCATCATTCCCCGGGACTGTGATGTCATACGGGGGCGGGGTCACCGGGTGGCATCACCCGGTGACCACGCCCCATGTCTATATAAGTCGTTGCGTTGTGGGGGTGGGGGGCCGGGATCTGGGGGCCCCCTTATTAAAGGAGGCTCCTGGATTCCGATAAGCCCCCCGCCCGCAGACCCCGACAACCAACGGCCAAGGTTGTCGGGTAGAGGCCCTCGTCCTCATCAACTTGGGGGCAGGGTGCTTTGGGGTGGGGGGGGCCAAAGCACCCACCCCCCCATGGTGAGGGCATGCGGCCTGGTACGGTTCAGGAAGGGGAGGGTGCTCGCTCGTCTCCACCCCCTTTCCTGACCGGCCGGGCTGCGTGCTCGGATAAGGGTCTGGTATGGATTTTGGGGGGACCCCATGACGTTTTTTCGGCGTTGGGGGTTCCCCTTAAAATCCATACCAGACTTAAGGGCCTGGTACGCTCCTCGAGGGGAACAAATGGCGTTTTTTTATTTAAAATTTGGCGTGGAGTTCCCCCTCATGGTTTGATACGTACTGTGTTCAGAAAGCAACACATCTGCGAATCAGATGTGTTCCCATAGAACATAATGGGCAGACAATTCGCACCGCAATGCCTAGAAAACTTTTTTGGGCAATGCGCAGTGCAAATGCATCGCACATATTTGAACCAGCCTCATTGAAATCAATGTATTTTAAAATGTTATGCGAATTGGATGCGGTGTAAGCCGCAACCAATTCGCATAGGTGTGAACGGGGCCTAATAGTTGTCCTGTGGACAGATTCTCCCACCTGAGCTGTGGATCTCTGCAGCTCCTCCAGAGTTACCATGGGCCTCTTGGCTGCTTCTCTGATTAATGTTCTCCTTGTTTTGTTAGGTCTGCAGTTGTGCCATACTCTTTCCATTTTCGGATGATGGACAGTGCTCGGTGAGATGTTCAAAGCTTGGGATATTTTTTTGATAACCTAAAGGCTATCGTACACACGATCGGATATTCAGGCAACAATTGTGTGATGGCAGGGTTTTGTCAGATAATCCGACCGTCTGTTATGCTCCATAGTACAATTGTTGTCGGAATTTCCAACAACAATTGTTGGATAGCAATGCTCTCAAATTGTCCAACAACAAATGTGTTCCGTCGGATTATCCAATCGTGTGTACACAAGTCCGTCGGTCTAAAATCCAAAGTACAAACACGCATGCTCTGAACCAATGCTAACCATCAGACAACATTAGCAGAAGTTGCCCAAAGGGTGGCGCTAAAGAGCAGAAAAACCACATAGTTTGGTGAATATTGGCTGAAAAAGTTCTGCCGTCTGTATGCAGAACAAGTTCACGGCCAACGCTCTTCGGACAAAATTCCACGGTTTTGTCCGACGGAAATCCGATCGTGTGTATGAGGCTTAACCCTGCTTTAGACTTCTCCACAACTTTATCCCTGACCTGTCTGGTGTGTTCCTTGACCTTCATGATACTGTTTGTTTACTAAGGTTCTCTAACAAACCTCTGAGGGCTTCACAGAACAACTGTATTTATACTGAGATTAAATTACGCACAGGTGGACTCATTAGGTGACTTCTGAAGGCAATTGGTTCCACTAGATTTTAGTTAGGGGTATCAGAGTAAAAGCAGCTGAATAGAAATGCACTCCACACTTTTGAAATATTTATTTGTAAAAAAACTTCACAATTATGTGCCACTTTGTGTTGGTCTATCACATAAAATCCCAATAAAATACTTTTACCTTTTTGGTTGTAACATGAGGAATAGTGGAAAATTTCAAGGGGTATGAATACTTTTTCAAGGATCTGTATAATGTGTTTTTGCGAATTAAAATTCATTCGTGTATTTTTTCCCACAAAATTGCATTTGAAAAATAGCTGCGCAAATATCGTGTGACATAAAAATATGCAACACCCATCATTTTATTTTCTAGGACCCTGCTTAGAAATATACTGTATATAATATTTGGGGGGGGGGGGGGGTTCTAGCTTTCCAGCAAAAAAAATACAGATTTTTACAAATAGATGAGGAGTGTCAGAATTGGCCCGGACTGGAAGTGGTTAACTTAGTAGGGGGATTTTCAGACCTCTGCAGAGGGACTACTTCTTCCACACAGAGAGCAAGGGTTTTTTTTGCTACAGCATGCTGGCAGCGAGCAGGCTTTTCTATACAGGCTTTGGCTGCTTTCTAAAGAAAACAAAAGGGTACATTTTTAAATACCTTTTGTTTTGATGCACCTGGAATGTATTTTGCTCATTTAAACTGAAAGTTTAATTTGAGTTTCAGTTCTGGAGGGCTTCTTAACGCGTCCTTTTTTTACTATGGTGGAAAGGCAGACTGGTTATAAAGGACCTCTTTGTTTGATGAGCAGCCCTAAGATGGCCCGCCTGCCCATGTGATATTACTGGTAATGAATCTGCTCAATATGTCTAGCACCACCAATATGACAGACCCCAGCCCTTTTGCTAAGGTAACAAGGGCGTTCCATAAATCAACCAATCGAACTGCAAAGCAGTGACAGTGACATCAGGTAGTAGGGTTGCACCAATACCGTTTTTTTTATCGGTGAGTACAAGTACCGATACTTTCTGTCAAGTACTCGCCAATACTTTTCGGTGCAATTTGCGTCAATCCCCAAAAAATTGGCGGAAATCACACTGCAAAGAATCGCATGCGATTTGAACAAGCATGCGGTGCGATTCCTACCTGAATCGCATGCAATTTTCCCCACCGCTTCTGTGTGTGTTAGTGTACAGAAAGGGAAAAGCGTCATCTAGTGGGAAGTTTATTAAAAATTTTAGAACTCACTAAATTATCGGGAAAGAGAAGGTAGAATATATGGACAGCCGCACTCCAAAACCATTGAGGTTGCCTTTATTGGGTAAAATACATGGGGCACTGCAAGTCACAGCAAGAATAAAGGGGTATAGCCGACACGTTTCACACTAGGGTCTAGTGCTTAGTTATGCAAAATCTGCACAGGCATAAAACAGAAGGAGAAGAGAAGTTCTGGGACCCTGTGGGTATAGGGCGGAAGTGAGGTCAGTTTGGGGGCGGACCGCCTCTACATCTCCTCCAGCCCTATGAGCACCTCCAGCGGCCGTGATTTGCTATCACCAGCAGGACTGGGACACCTATGCAGATTTTGCATTTGGCCGGATATGTACTGTGAGTTCTAACACTTTTAAAAAATTGCCCATTAGGTGGCGCTTTTCCCTTTCTATACACACACACACACACACACACACACAGGAGCGCTGGGTGAAATTGCATGTGATTCAGACAGGAAACGCACTGCATTCCTGTTCAAATCGCATGCGATTCTTTGCAACCCGATTCGCGCCCATTCATTTTGTATTGCCGCAAATCGCACCAGTATCGGTTTTGGCATCAGGAGCATTTGCGCGAGTACCGATACTCAGGCAAATGCTTGGTGACGGCAACGATACCGGTATCAGTGCATCCCTATCGGGTAGTAATGTGGACTGCCCATGGACTGGTTATTGGTGAGGGTCTTGACAACCAATCTACCTTTCTTCATAGACAAGATCGGGCAGACATTCCCTCAGATTTAGAGTTAGGGGGGCTCTACTGATTGAGGGGCACTAATTTCATTGAAGCATTGGTATCTCTTTAAACACTTAATATATAACTGAGAAATCTCTTCATTCATTTTCCTGTATATTATTTCTGTGGTACCGCGATTGCCCACGACAGCATTGGAAGGCACAGGCGGGCTGAGGCACTTTGGAAATTTGACTTTATATAAACAATGTATATCATGGAGAGTATTGTTCTCCTTTCTGAAATTATCTCACATTTGTAATATTCTCTTGCACAGACCTCATGTATATATGATTTATCACATCCTTTATTGTATTTTATACTCTGTTTTATGTCAGAACATTAAAACTGGACAGATTGTTGGTTACTGAGTTTGCATTCTTTGAGTTTATACAGCAGGCTGGAGTTCCGCTTTAAAATAATACTTGTTGATCCTGCCATAAATGTCCTTGTTTAGGCACATCCTGCTATAGAGTGACAGCTCCCTGTCCCTATCTCCCAATTGTTCTGTATTGTCACACGCTTTTCCAATGGAAACTACAAAGCTACCACGCCAACATACAATGCACAGGCTTGCTCAACTGTTGTCACCATTAGGAAACCATCCATGGGTTTCCTTAGAAGACCCCTTGGGTCATGCAAAGCTCTAAATAATATGTTTTAAAGATGATCCAGCCGTCTTCTAAAATGACTCGGCAAAAGAAAAAACAGCCTTTAATTGCGCAGCAATGTAATTACATCAGGGCCATAGATAAAAACATATAGCGATATCCCACTCACATGTTACATCATCTTGTATATAGCTTGTATTATGTAAGGCTAATCAAGGAGACACTGCTCTCCTCCTCACCGTTACAACCGCGTAACTGAGGCACCGGATGAACACGTCACCAACTCCTCCCGACGCGTTGCGTCACCAATCACGTGACTTTTATACATATACACACTCACTCTTAAAAATAATGTAAAGAAACATTTTAAAATGTATTAAAACATGGATGGTGTCAGTAGAGCAGTGGACGTGTCATCAGGGCAGAGATTGGTGTTAATAGGAAAGTGGCAGTGGCGAACCCTCCATACGGGGCGCATCAGCGCCGCCCACATAATCCATGCGTTTGGCCCCTAATCTACATGCAGGGCGCCAGACGCATAGATTCCAATGGGGTTTTTTCTTTTAGAAGCACGTGATTAAAGCCAGGGGCTCGATTTGGCTTAAAAAAAAAAGTGGGCTCGGGATGCAGAGAACTGCACCTTGAGCCCACCCAGTTGTGTTACAATAGCGAATTAATATTTGTTATGACAAAAGTAGTGACTGCTTAGGGTAAATTTGTGCACAAAGTCTCCGTCCAAAATACAGTTATCTGACTGCAGCAATGCTAAGAAGTCTGAAAGCACATTATAACACAGATACATCCTCTTCTGTCTGAAGCTGCATTTCATTACAAGATCCATAAAACTGACAAAATGCTTTCAGACCTATCTGCTCCAGGCTGAACACTAAATCTTATTGTTAGAGCAGTAACGGCATTCTAATAAGAGTAATCTAGTTAATAATTAGAAGTAACAGGAAATTAAATAAAGAGGACTGGTCAGATGGATTCCATTACACAACATTTCCAAGTAAAGTGTCTCTTCCATGTATCCAGGATTGGGTAATTGAGCGACTTCGCCGTGCAATGCAAGTTGTCCAGATAAAATTAAATTTGAGAAACAATAACAGAAAAAGGATGTATTTTGTGAAACGAGAGCCGTGGTTTTTGTTTTATATCCGTCTTGTATTCGTTTTATTCAAAAGCTTTGCGCAGTCTTTTGCAGAAACATAAGAAGCCTACCACTGACCACACCATCAAATATATATTAGGGCCACAAACTAATTGCCAGTAATTCTTTAATAGTAATAATAGTAAGTCATTTTTAATATAAAATACTAAAATGACAAAATTAGCGTTATTGATAGATTGTACAAGAAAAAAAAAAAAAAAGTTTCTTATTTAAGGGCTCCTGTAAATGGCAGTCCTTGCTATCTCTTTCAAAAGGAATCAGTGGATCAAGGGCATTTGACAGGCAGCTAGGAGGCAATGGGGTTGATTTACTAACCCTGCAGTTGACGCTCTATGGGCAGCTGTATGTTGCAAGTGTCTCTCCCCGAGCTCAGAAATATGCCTGCCATTTATATTGGATGGCTCAAGATGTTCATGTCCATGAGGGTATAAAAGGGGGAAAAAAAAAAATCACAATATTAAGGCAGAGCTCCATCCAAAAGGGGGAATTCTGCTCTAAGCACCCCCCCCCCCATGCCACATTTGGCATGTCATTTTGTATGGGGGGGGGGGGGAGTGGGTACCTAGTTTTAACAGGTACCCGCTCCCACTTATGCTCGGAACACCTAGGTGATCCAAGTGGAAGTTCTCCTCTCCCCCTCCCTCCAATCTCCTAGGACACGTCACAGGTCCCAGAAGATTGCTCCACCATTCAGGAGTAGCGCGACTCGGGCATGCGCAGCGCGCACCCGGCTGTGAAGTCACAAGCTGTCACAGCGGGGTGCCCGCAGTTGTAATGCTGGCGAGAGGAGAGGGAGACAATCGAGGGTTTGGGTGGCCGCATCGCTGGACCATGGGACAGGTGAGTGCGCATTTATTAAAAATCAGCAGCTACACTTTTTGACTGCTAACTTTTTTTTTATGTAATCTTTATTTAAAAAGATATATTCAAAAGGACAAACAGAGAAACAATAGACAAAGTAGAAAGGTTTGAAAAATACAGCAATATAGGAGGAGCCCTCCACCATGGACAAACAGTCAATTATAAAGTCAATCAGGGAAGCATACAGTTCAGCAACCATATTTGGGGGAATAATAATCAACATATGGGCAGCGTGATATGAATTCAAACATGACTGCTATCTTTTTGAAAATCAGCTGCTGACTTTTAATAAATACAAAAACGACCGGAACTCCGCTTTAAATTTGCGCTTTTGAGTAAGGCTTCATAGCACGCGGCTGCACAGAGGCCATACAGAGTGCAAAGTCAGCGTACTGACATTCCCGGGACTCGCTGGCACTGCATACAGCCACATGCCCTGAACACAAATAGCCTTCTATGGACCAAAAGGTGATAACCCTAGGGCTAGCCATCATTTCTGCACCCTGTGTCAAACCAGCCACTGTATGTGCCATTGTGCAAGCCCCATCCATCTCAGCTTGGAATAAGAATAACTTTGGAATCTTGGGTGCCACTGCCAAAGGATGTTTCCTGGTACTGCTTGCATTGCAAAATTGGAACCACCATCCTGCTGGTCAGACCACAACCATGCCAACCTTTAAAAATGCATGAGCTTTAGTACTAGGCCATATTCCCTGCCAGTGATACATTATATAAAATTTTCAGCTGGAGTAGCTACTAGTCTTACCACCGCAGATCGCTTTTCAGAGGAGCGGCAAGAGCTGCTGCACGTATTAATCAGCCCTTAGAGTTGTGTTTCTCAACCTTTGCTCAGTCAAGGCACCCTTTAAAATTATGGACAGTCTCAAGGCACCCCATTCTAAAATGTAAAAAAACTATTCTTATAATTTTACACAATGCAGCAACATCCACACGTAGGACACCCAATGTTAGAGGTGATTTATTCTTCCAAAGCAAACACACTTTTGCACACTGGTACTGACTAGTATTCCAATGTTTCTCTTCTCCCTCACTTTCTCTCCATCAATCAGCTAATATCACCCCATCGCTGTGGGAGAGGAGCAAAGGAGCGTCAAAAAAGGATGCCGTGGAGGCAACAGACATCCTCATTAACTGATGACATCACTGGTTGTTAGGATGACGGTGTCTAGAAAGTTGTAATGGTGCACAATGAAAACCTGTGGCTTTGTGTAACTAAAAGGCAGGCTTGATCCACCTGCTGGCTTGTATACAATTTGTGATATATTTTTAGGCATTTTGCCAAGGCATCCCTGAAGAAACCTCAGGGTGCCTGGCCCCCTGGTTGAAAAAGGCAACCTTGGAGTACACTAAGGCTGTCTACCAGCAACTTACCCATTTATCATGTCTCTGCTTTGTTTATATGCAATAAGGGCTAAGGGAGTGATCTATTAACCACTTCAATACCCAGCCATAGTCATATGACGTCCACAGATGGGATCTCCCATCCTGGGTGGGCGTCATATGACGTCCTTGACTTTGTGGGGGGATATCTGAACGATGCCTGCAGCTAGAGGCATCATTCAGATATCATTCTTTCATGCCAGCGATTCTGCGCACGATAAGAATGATCATAGCGGCAGTTCCGCCACTTGATCGTTCTTATAGGCAACGGGAGGGGACAACCCCCCCCTCCCGCCGCCATCCGGTGCTTCTCCAGGCTCTCCCGTGCCATCGGGGGCCCGGAGCAAGAATCATCCGGCGCCGGATGAGGAGCATAGAGATTTCCGGTGACCACATGGTCACCAGTCATCTCTACGACCGTCGGAGGCCCGGGAGTGACGTTATGACGTCACGCCCGGGTACCTGGAAGTAAACAAAGCCGCAATCGCGGCTGTCAGCATGAGATCAGTGAATTTTTTTTCCCGATCTCATGCTTTTCAGCCTGGAGGACCTGTCACACACCATTCCTTCTACAAGGGATGTTTACATTCCTTGTAATAGGAATAAAAGTGATCAAAAAAATTAAAATGTAAAAAAAAAAAAATAATTATATATATATATATATATTTTAATATGCCCCTGCCCCTGGTAGCTTGCGCTCAGAAGCGAACGTACACACAAGTGCCGCCCACATAAACGCTGTTCAAACCACACATGTGAGGTATCGCCGCGTGCGTTAGAGCGTGTGCAACAATTCTAGCACTAGACCTCCTCTGTAACTCTAAACTGGTAACCTGTAAAAAATTTCAAAGCGTCGCCTATGGAGATTTTTAAGTACAGTAAAGTTTGGCACCATTACATGAGTGTGCGCAATTTTAAAGCGTGACATGTTAGGTATCTATTTACTGGGCGTAACATCATCTTTTTTTCATATTTTCCCAAAAAATTGGGCTAACTTTACCATTTTGTTATTTTTTAATTCATAAAACCATTTTTTTTCCCCAAAAAAAAAAAAGGCGTTTGAAAAATTATTGCGCAAATACCGT
Organism: Rana muscosa; assembly: GCA_029206835.1. Lineage (NCBI taxonomy): Eukaryota > Metazoa > Chordata > Amphibia > Anura > Ranidae > Rana > Rana muscosa. The sequence continues at coordinate 79,402,287 of CM055120.1, forward strand.
GCAAGATAAAAAGTTGCAATGACCATAATTTTTATTCCCTAGGGTGTCTGCTAAAAAAAAAACATATATAATGTTTTGGGGTTCTGAGTAATTTTCTAGAAAAAGAATGATGATTTGTACATGTAGGAGAGAAGTGCCAGAATAGGCCCGGTATTGAGGTGGTATAAAAGCCCTGTATTGAAGTGGTTAAAGATGGGTGTTCCAATGAATTTTGGTGACAATCCTTATTGCCACCCAAAAGCAAAACAATTTTTTTTTTTTCTTGTAAATGTATGGTCTTTTATGGTATTTTTTGTGTATCAGCAACTACATCATATATTATGTTGAACCTTGCAATGTTCCACTGCCACCTAGTGGTGAAACATAATACCAGATTACCACTTTAACATGAACTTTTATCTAGGCACTTTCACCACTCTAAAATTTGCTCACTTACCCCTGCTCCTCCACCATAATTTTTTTTTATATAAATTTCATTTTCAGAAGATCACTGTACAAGGCTTGCTAAACAAACCAGGGAAGTTTTAAACTGGGTATAAACTAGTAGAAATTCTTAGGACTATTTGTACAAAAATTCTCAGAACATTTTAATGTCTGAAAGATTTTGCCTATATCGATTTTGGAATGAATGGACTTCACCAAACAAAAACTACATACACTGTTAGAAATTCGTACATTCAAATAAAAAAAAAATAAAAAAAAATCCCCATCCTGCTTCTTTGAATTTTCTCACCAATGAACATCGATTTGACCCCACTAAGAAAAAAACCGAATGTTCTTACAACATTCTGACACGGAAAAATTTGGAACAAAAGTCTACTGTTTTCCCAACTTTAAATACCAGTGTCTGCGGATCTTTTTACTCGACAGGAGTTAAAAGAAGTATCCAGTTTTAGACATAAACACCAAGACCCCGTTCACAGGGGGCAGATTCTGTTCTGATGATCAGGGGATCAGCTCACAGATCCCCTGCTGATCAGTGCAGAGGTGGACGGATGACACATCCATGTCTGATCCGTTTCTGCAGAGTGGACACGGACAGAGGCTGCCCTGCCCGACTGAGTTGTGATGACACTATAAGTAGTAGAATCATTGCCATTTTTTTCCAATGTCACCACTACACCAACACCAACAGGGCGGGACTTAGTGCCTAATATATCAGGACTGATTGCTGCAAAAGGAAGTGCACACCGATGTAACGGTTGCTTCAGATTTTTAAAAATTGTTTGCATCGACTTCTACCTTTGAACCTGTGACAGTACACTTATGCCGCGTACACACGATCGGTTTTTCTGATGAAAAAAAGACCGATGGACTTTTTTCATCGGACAAACCGATCGTGTGTGGGCCCCATCGGTCTTTTTTCCCCATCGGTATAAAAAAATAGAACATGTTTTAAATTTTACCGATGGAAAAAAAACGTTAGCTAATTCCGATCGTCTGTGGGGAACTCCATCGGAGAAAAAACCCACGCATGCTCAGAATCAGGTCGATGCATGCTCAGAAGCATTGAACTTAATTTTTCTCGGCTCTTCGGAGTGTTTTACGTCACGACGTTTGGGACGGTGGGATTTTTGACTGATGGTGTGTAGGCAAGACTGATGGAAATCCGATGAAGCTGACTTCCAATGGAAAAGTCCATCGGATTTTATTCCATCGGAAATCCGATCGTGTGTACAGGGCATTAGTGTCTAATGAACTCTGCCAACTCCTTGGTTTTGGGAACGTGAGCATATCCCCCTCCACACATAAATGAAAGCATTTAAAATCTTAGTGATCTATGGCCAACTCCTAGAACTGTCAGATGGGGGGCGAGAAGAGTACCTAAGCTTGAAAGAATACTGATTTGCTTTAGAACTTCTGTGGGGTGCAAGGGTACTCTCTAAGGCAGGAGTCTCAAACTGGCGGCCCTCCAGCTGTTGTGAGACTACAAGTCCCATGAGGCATTGCAAGGCTGACAGTTACAAGCATGTCTCCCACAGGCAGAGGCATGATGGAACTTGTAGTTTTGCAACAGCTGGAGGGCCGCCAGTTTGAGACCCCTGCTCTAAGGCATGTATTTATAAAAAAATATTGCACAGCTGTTCATCTTTTAAAACTGCATTTAAATGTGTTCTGTGTGAAAGGGGCAAAATTAAAAGCTCTCAAATGTGTGAATGGGGAAAATACTGTATTATGGCCACTAGATGGAGCTGATAAACATACAGTAAAACCTTGGTTTGAGAGTAACTTGGTTTGAGAGCATTTGTATGTATTTCCCAATATACTCAGCAACATCTAATGGCCATAATGTGCTATTTTCCCCCATTCATACACTAGATCTGCAGAGATAAAAACCTGAGAACATTTGATTTTGCCGCATTTACAAGGAATGAATTTACATGCAGTTAATAGTAAGAGCTGTGCATTTTTATAAATACACCCCTAAGTGTTTAAGATGACAAGACAAGTACTACTTGTCTCAGAGTAAGGTCCAGTGTATATATATATATATATATATATATATATATATATATATATATATAAAAATAAACACAGGAAAAGGGGGGTTTTCCATTACTTTTTATTACTGCCAAGAGTTCCACTTTAAAATTAAGTTATCACTGCATGTATTTCCCATGCTGAATTAAGAATAATTCTAATAGGGATCATTTACTATTTCTGACAAAGATCGCCCTCAGACCCAGGCTAAAGAATGATCCCTACTCACACCAAGTCTGTGCTAATACAGAATTAATCAGCAAAGCATAGAATTTTTTTTTTTTTAAATATTATAAAAACGTGTCATTGTGTTTCAGAAAAAAAAAATCACAATATGTAATAAACCAGACAAAATCCTTTTATAACAAGATAAACCTTTTATTGCTAAAAAAAAACACGTCGGTGTGCAATATTGTACACTGCAAAAGTCCGATTTTATCCGATTTAACTGATCTAAGTTCTATATAGGTTCTATTAGGACCTTTTTACACCTTTGTGTGCGTTGAGGCGTGTTGTGAATTGGCAGGGCATTTAGTTTAATGAAGGCTTCCAATGCCCCTCAAGGCATGAAAGAACACGCCATTATTGACAAGGCACACGTGCGAGTTGTAGTGCAGTATAGCGCGGATCCATTTGGTAGTACAGAATATGTGCAGAATGAATGGCAGTACACTGCAGTGAACATATACTGCGTGTTAAGGCTTTACAGCGGAAGTTCAATAAAAATCTAACCAAGACTAAAACTACTCCCACCCCCATTCTAAGCCTATTCCATCTAGCCCTGTGAAGAAAAGATCGCCATACTTAGCTCATTTTAACCCCTCAGGTCCCATGTTTAGCTGTCAGCAGCGGAGGACTGGTCAACAACAGATGCCCCATAGTAAGCTTTTGGGTGACGTCATCTCCCAGGCTCTGCAGCCGTTGTGGGCGATCTCTTCTCTACATAGAAGCTGCTGCTGGAGACATCATGTGACCGGCGCGGCTTCAGAATAGGTAAGTACACAGATCTTTTCTTTACAGGGTTAGATAGAATAGGTTTAGAATGGGGGTGGGAGCAGATTTAGCCTTACTTAGATTTTGACTGAACTTCCACTTTATAGTATGATAACATAATACAAAGAAAATAAGTGCAAAATTACCCCTAATCATCAAGTGCAAACATAACACTGAACATTGAACCTGAAACATATCAATACAGACACAACGTAACAAGTAATCACTGGATGTGATTAAATCTTGAGCCCAGGTAAGTGGCCTATGGACTGTTTCACACATTCATCAGCTTGTATAAGAGCAGTGTGATCAGCAAGCTTTTAGACCTGATTCACACCTATGCATTTTTTAGTGCTGTTTGCATTTTGCAGATTTGCACTACAGAACGTGTTCCATAGGAAACCGTGTTAAATGGACTGTAGCGCAAATCTGCAAAAAGTACTCAAAATGCATAGGTGTGAATCAGACCTAACAAAGCATTTGCAGAGCTTTCGGCAAGCTTTGTTGAAGCTTTTAAAGTACCAGTCAGCCCCAGTTTGCAAATGTTGAACGCAGATCCTAATGGGAGTGTTGATTGACGCATTAAACAAGCTGCTAGCAGGCTTCAGCACTTCTAGACGCTTGTTAAAAGCCTGCTGAAGCCTGCTAGCATCTTGCTTAAAGTGGCAATCAACACTCCCATTAGGATCTGTGTTCAATATTTACAAACTGCAGCTGAATGGTACTTTAGAAGCTTCAATAAAGCTTTCTGAAAAGCTCTGCAAATGCTTTATCAAAGCTTGATGTTCACACTGCTCTTATACAAGCTGGAGCCCATGTGAAACAGGCCATATGTGTCAAACTATTTGCTTAGCTAAAATGTTATTCGTGTATCCCGGCCAGTGGGAAGACACCACTCACTTTGCAGAACTACAGCATTCTATGTCAACTGCATGTTGTTTGGACTGCAGCACCATGGCTTAGGTCCTCCCTGTGCTCCCTTCATCCAGTAGGCCTGTTTCACACAGGTTTCAGCTTGTATAAGAGCAGTGTGAACAGCAAGTTTTGACAAAGCATGTGCAGAGCTTTCAGCAAGTTTTGTTGAAGCTTTTAAAGTACTATTCTTCTCCAGTTTGTAAAGGCTGAACACAGATCCTAATGGGGGTGCTGATTGCCACTTTGAAGCTGAACTCCACTTTACATAGCTTGTTTGGGCCAAGCTGGCCCAAACAAACATTGTCCCTCAGGCTGCTGGATGTGCGGTATAAAGTGTGTGTAGCTGAGGCCACATACAGCATACCGCACTGTGTTCTGGGTGCGAGCCGAGACTGGCAGTCTCAGCGATATATTCAAGCAATGAATACAAAGCTTCCTCTGATTGGCTAAGTCAGAGGTTGTGGCATCATCCGCCCGCCTCTCTGACTCGGCCAAACAGAGGAAACTTTGTATTCATTGCTAGAATACATTGCTTTCTATGAATGGCGGAGCGCCGCTCAGATAAACTCTATTGTTTTCCCGGGTATGAGATAGGATGTCTTGGCTTGAACCCGGAACACCTCAGCTACATACAGTTTATACAGCACATCCAGTGGCCTCACCTGTTAGTGAGGAACACAGTTGGTTTGGACGTAAAGTGTATCAAAAGCTGGAGTTTAACTTTAAACAAGCGGCTAGCAGGCTTCCAACAAGCCTCAAGAAAGTGGCTTGTTTAAAGTGGCAATCAGCACTTCCATTAGGTGTTCAACATTTACAAACTGGAGCCGAATAGTACTTTAAAAGCTTCAACAAAGCTTGCCGGAAGCTCTGCTTGCTGTTCACACTGTTCTTATACAAGGTGAAGCCTGTGTGAAACTGGCTGTAACTGCCTAAATACTTGCCTGCAGCACCCAGTCCCTGAAACATGTTACAGTGACAGCACCATGCAATGCAGTTGAGCCTGATTAGCTCATAGTACATAGGCAGCCATATAATGACACCACCGCTGTTAAAAAGAACTACCACAGGGATATTACATGACTGGGGAGGGGGGGGGGGGGGGGGCTTGGGAAGAAGTGGGCCAACTGGTCTCACATATAGAAAATTAGTGACACTGAGCCCTGTAAATGCTGCAATTAAAAAGGTAGAGAGATCAATGGGGCAGTGACATCAACTGTTAAAAGACCGTATTTGGTAAATGTTGGAACCGACATTTCTAATACTCATTTAAAATTTCTATTTGGAGTTCAGCTTTAAACTATTTTTGGTTTTGATTAGAAAACTTTGCTTCTTAATACTGCTAAATAAACTTCAATTGTAATTAACAGATACAGCGCACCATAGCCAGAACATTAAAAACGTGGCTCCTTGTTTGATGTCTCGCTTCTCTCCATCACATGAAACTGGTCATCTTCTGACCTTGAAGCTACAATGCAAATACATCCGGGTTACAAAGGGTTAAATTACATCTTCATAATTTACAAACGTTTTTCTCCTGACTGTTTAAATATATGTACAATCCTAAAAAATAAATAAAATGTAGTACATATCTGAAATAAATGCACATTTCTTCATGTAAGGTCTCTTTATAAATTCTGCAAGGACTGTTGATCCTGCCAGAAATCCAGTCAGCTGATAACATCTTGTAGACAATGCTGCTGCACTGGAAGTAGAACTAAAAGCAAAACTTTTTTCCCCATTTTAGATAAAGTAAGAGAGGGTGATAACCCCTGTCATTTAAAAAAAAAAAATTGCCATCTGTATCCCACTGGGGAGATTTCTCTTCACTTCCTGTCCCATAGCCAAAACAGGAAGTGGGGAAATCCATGCAAATTAAAGGAAACCCCACATCACCAGAACTAGTATCCCCTATATTAAGATTTATTTTCTGGGGACAACCCAAAATTTGAGGTTTTGTTTTACTTTCAATGATGACGGTAAACAGGACAAATAGAGAGGGAGAATTTCCCTAACGGGGACACAGACAGCAATAATAACTGACAGGGGTTATATTCCATCTACACTACAAAAAAAAAAAAAGTGTGCCTTTAGTTATACTTAAAATTTCCTCTTAAAAAAGCCTTTTGACATAAAAAAATTGCTTCCCAGCCTTAACAGCGCATTTAGGCCCCTTTCACATGGCAGGTCTGATGAGGTGGACCTGATTAGAAGGTCCATTCACCTCTATGGCCAGGCGGGTGTTAACAGACCTACCTCCAGATCAGCAAAATTCCTGCATGCAGGACTTTCAGAAAGCCTGAAAATCGCACCAAAATCGCAGGACATAATAGAATTCTATGGTAAAGAGCAGCAAGCCTGCACCAAACACTGTGCTACACCCGCTGTGCAGTCAAACTGCACTGTATTTGTGTGAAAGGGGTCCAAGACAAGACTTGATTTTCTTTCCTTTCACCACGGGTTAAAGGAAAGAAAATCACTTAATTCACCCCATCAACACAGTCAGTGTTGATGGGGGAATGCCTCCCGCAGCGCTATTGTATTCTGGGGAGTCTTTCTGACCAGCAGGACACAATGATTACTGCTAGCGGCTATAGCCATCAGCCCTAATCAAATGTAAAAGATCCGACGGACTGGTTGTACCCAAGTTGATCGATTGATCAACTTAGGTACAATCAGCCTGCTCATACATGGATCAAATCTTGCTCGGTCTCTGCTGAACCGGTTGAATTTTGTTCCAGGTATGGCCGGCTTTTAGGGTTTCTAGTGCATTGTACAAAAAACAATGTCCAGACAACTAACAAAAACCCTTGATAAGTCGGCTGAGTTCTTTATACTGAATTTTCAAAATTTAAATGTGGTGTACCCTTAAAGCATTTATTCCATTGAACCCCAGGGGTTCCTCCAGAAGTTGCTAGGTGTTTCCTGAGCTATGGCTGACCTATCTGATGGTGTCTGCACAGTTCCAGGGACAACGCCATTTGGAAGAGCCAGCGGCATGACAACAATGATCTTTTTAGCCGTCTATAACCACTTGAGCTCATGAAGCATTTACTCCCTTCGCGACTAGGGCAATTTCTGTTACTCAGCACTGCGCTACTTTAACTGCCAATAGTGCGGTCATGCAATATTGTACGCAAATTACATTTTTATCATTTTTTTCACACAAATAAAGCTTTCTTCAGGTGGTATTCGATCACCACTGGGTTTTTAATGTTAGCAATATAAACCAAAAAAATACAGATTTTATTTTTATTTTTTAAAACAATATTTTCTACTTTCTGTTATAAAATATCCAATTAAATCAAATGTCCTTGTAAATTTAAGCCAACATGTATTTTGCTACATGTCACTGGTAAAAAAATACCAATAAGTGTATATTTATTGTTTTGCATAAAAGTTATAGCGCCTACAAACTATGGTATATATATTTAAAAATTGATCAATTGTGATGACCGGCTGCCTATCTCATTTCTTGAGGTCATAAAATGCCAGAACAGTGCAAATTTCCCCCAAATGACCCTTGGAAAGTAGACAGTATTTAGTGAGAGGCATGGAAAGTTTTTTGACGTTGCAATTTTCAGGCACAATTTTTTGAAAATGAATTGAATAAAAAAAGTTTTTCACAATTTTATTTTTACAGTATGTACACAAGGGTAGTACAGCGTCATCATATGACTGCTGTAACCGTGATCAGGGATGCTGACTGGTGATGTATGTTTAAAAAATATATATATATTTTAAAACATTTTTTTCCCATTTTTTAATATTGTTTTTCTATTTTTTTTACATACTGTATATATTTGAGTATAAGCCGAGTGTTTCAGCACATTTTTTTGTGCTGAAAATGCCCCCCTCGGCTTATACTCAAGTCACCTTTTTGCGCCTGATCTCCCGGACTTTGGGGACCCGGTAACTTGGCACACATGTAGCTCCACCCTTCTTCTACAATTGTGCAAAGTTTGTTGTCCGGGGGACCTACGGCCAGGGAGCACTGATTTTTTAAAACCGGTTACCCCTTCCATAGACTCCCATGTTAAATGGTCATTTCTCCAGTAACTTTGGGGACCCGGTACTGACTGATCGTAGGTCCCCTGGACCCGAATCTTGGCACACTTGTCTCCATTACAAGTGTGCAAAGTTTGTTGTCTGTGGGACCTACAGCCGGGGAGCACCGATTTTTTAAAGCCAGGCACCCCTTCTATAGACTCCCATGTTAAACGTCAGTCTAGTCATGGACACAGTGAGGCATGGGCACAGTGAGGCATGGACACAGTGAGGCATGGACACAGTGAGGCATGGACACAGTGAGGCATGGACACAGTGAGGCATGGACACAGTGAGGCATGGACACAGTGAGGCATGGACACAGTGAGGCATGGACACTCTAGGCTTATACTCGAGTCAATAAGTTATCCCAGTTTTTTGTGGTAAAATTAGGTGCCTCGGCTTATATTCGGGTCGGCTTATACTCGAGTATATACAGTACTTTCATCAGAGGAGATCAGTGCACTACTCTGGGGGTGATCAGGGATTTTCTTTTACACTTTGTTTACTGTTACAATGAAGATCATTGTAACAGCAATGTTTTCAACTGTCATGAATGGGTTAACCATTCTCAACAGCTGTGGTCACTAGTGATCTGTGATTGGCTACAGCTAATCACATGGCACAGGGTGCTATGATTTTCCGACATACCATGTGATAGCTGTGGGCCAATCACAGCATAGGAAACACAGAGGTTATGAATGAATTAATTCATAACAGCGTTATTGACATTGTGATCATGTGATCGCATATCGATTATTTCAAGACTTTGTGATTTCTGCAGGTATGAAGCAGAGGCACTTAGTGGTACCTGCATATACCCGAAAAACAGCCTCCTAAACCTTCCTATCACAGCTAAATCCCGGGTGCACCGACAGGATAAGCTCCAACACTTCCAGGTAGCGTCAGAGCTTGCCACTATACCTCCACACTTTCTACTGGCCCATCACTTAGAGAGACAGCCATACTGGTCAATAGGAATGGAGGTAAAGTTTGGCATACTTGATGAAGTACGGGTAGAGATTGCCTGCATTTCATAACTGCAGCATCCCCCTTTTTATCGCAGTTTAATCCAATAATTTCTGTATTATCCCTGGCTCCTGTTCTCATTTCCACCACTCACCGTGCATAGTCCTGCTGAACTCTGCCATCATGCTGGGACTCAAAGGCACATGAGGAGGCATGTAATATATTCCCGGCATTAATGGAGTGAATGAAGGGTAGTAACCCTGGCCACGGAAATCTGCTCCTCCTTCATCTTGCTCCATCCTCCATGCAGTCTACAAAAACAGAAAACACACACAGTTATATAATCTAGTAACTGGGGGTCCTCCCCATCCATCAATATGGAAGTCAAGATTTATCAGTCTGGTGGATTCTGAGAAGCTCAGAATGTTACAGCAAGTACAGGCAGTGACATATAGGATATAAGTACCTTCATTCCCCGCTGCTTGGGTATCTTATAATCAGTGCAGGTGTTCTTTTAGCCGCCATTCACTCCTTAACCAGTTCCCACCCAGGCCAATTCTGACATTTCTCTCCTACATGTAAAAATCTGTATTTTTTGCTGGAAAATTAGGGCCCTTTCACACGGGCTGTCCTATCGGGTTTGCCTGTCAGTTTTTCAGGTGGACCTGATCGGACCCTGTAGTCTCCTTTATGGAACGGCAGAGAACAGCGGACACATGTCTGCTGGCAACCGCCGCCATCCGATCCAATCCTGCCAGACTAATGGTGGTCCTATTTTCCATCCGTCTGGCGGGTTGTACCTGATGGAAACAGACAGGCAGTCTATTTCCATCTAATTTCCCCATAGAGTAGAGTGGGACTGTGTCTGTGCAGAGCAAACACGGACCTGTGATCCGCCTGCATAATTATATATAAAAATATAAATATTTTTTAAAAACTTTCATTTGCCAAGGCATCCTGCATTTTCGGTTTTGGTCTCGGCACCAACATTTCCATTCGGTGCACCTCTAATTGAAATATCCCGAAGTGACACACACAGAACACTGGTAAGTTACAGATGGTTAACGCGTTTCACACAAAAAAACTGTGCTTGATCACAACCCAAAGAAGCCCCACTGATACTCCTTAAATAGTCCCACCCACACCTGACACAGATGTTGGGTAATATCAGTGCTACCTTGGCAGCTATATAAAAACATTAAACGACAGTGACCAACAGATTATACTAGGGCTGCAACTAACGATTATTTTCATAATCGATTAATCGGCCGATTATTTTTTCGATTAATCGGATAAAATCATTAAAAAAAACATAATGTGCATCTTATTCGTTTATTTAAAAGTAATAATGAAAAAACTAAGTGTTACACTCCCGGGGACACCAATGATGGGGCGTTATTCCTCCCAGGGACACCAATGACGGGGCGTTATTCCTCCCTGGGACACCAATGACGGGGCGTTATTCCTCCCGGGGACACCAATGACGGGGCGTTATTCCTCCCGGGGACACCAATGACGGGGCGTTATTCCTCCCGGGGACACCAATGACGGGGCGTTATTCCTCCCGGGGACACCAATGGCGGGGCGTTATTCCTCTCGGGGACACCAATGACGGGGCGTTATTCCTCCCGGGGACACCAATGATGGGGTGTTATTCCTCCCGGGGACACCAATGGCGGGGCGTTATTCCTCCCGGGGACACCAATGGCGGGGCGTTATTCCTCCCGGGGACACCAATGATGGGGCGTTATTCCTCCCGGGGACACCAATGGCGGGGCGTTATTCCTCCCGGGGACACCAATGGCGGGGCGTTATTCCTCCCGGGGACACCAATGGCGGGGCGTTATTCCTCCCGGGGACACCAATGGCGGGGCGTTATTCCTCCCGGGGACACCAATGGCGGGGCGTTATTCCTCCCTGGGACACCAATGACGGGGCGTTATTCCCCCCGGGGACACCAATGACGGGGCGTTATTCCCCCCGGGGACACCAATGACAGGGTGTTATTCCTCCCGGGGACACCAATGATGGGGCGTTACTCCGTTATTTCTCCTGGGGACACCAATGATGGGGCACTATCCCCCCCAGGAAACACCAATGGGGCACTATCCCCCCCCAGAAACACCAATGGGGCACTATTCCCCCCCTGAAACACCAATGGGGCTATGACTATTCTCCCCCCTCCCTCCCAGGAAAACCAATGATGGGGCACTCCCCCCCCCCCCAGGAATACATAAGGGCCACTGAATGTGTACTGTATGTGTGTAACTGCTACCTTTTTTCACACTGACTGCACAGTCTCACTCTCCTCACAGCTTCTCGCCCTCGCCTCTCTGTTCCATCGAGGCGGCGGCAGTAGCAGGCGGGGCTGAGAAGATCTGTGGGAATGACGTCAGGAGAGGCGCGCCGCGGACGTGCAGCGGCGAGGACGTGCCTGGTCACAGCGGCGCCGAGGACACAGGAAGCAGACAGGAAAGATTACACATGACATGAGGGAAGGATTTTTTCCAACAGACGGACAGGCGCAAGGTGCGGGACCAACTAAATCGATAATGAAAATAGTTGACAACGATTTTCATTATCGATTATTATCGATAATATCGATTAATCGTTGCAGCCCTAGATTATACCTTAAATCCCTAATAGAAATCATCAGAAAAACATATGTATTAGAAAAAGAAATATCAAATGTTTAGAAAAATCATGCTTTCCTGGTGCCTCCATGGCAGCATACCTGTGACAAGCTCCGCTGCCATGGATAGGCACCAGGAAAGGAAAATTACTGGTAAGTATGATACAATTTTCCGTTTTCTGGGACCTAAAAATTATAAATATAAATGAAAATAAAAAAAAATAAAGATATAGAAAATAAAAAAAGAAGAATAAAGGATCAAAACAGAACAAAACAAACAATTTAGAATTGAGAGATAATGTACGAAAAGAAAAAAGAAAAAACATATTTATACCGAATTGAGTAAATTGAAAAAATAGGATTTTTATAACAGCTTACCTGTAAAATCCTTTTCTTGGAGTACATCACGGGACACAGAGCGACATAGTCATTACTAATGGGTTATATAGATACCGTCAGGTGCTGGCACTGGCAACTTCCAAAACCGGAAGTACCCTCCCCTATATAAGCCCCTCCCATCCGGGAGCACCTCAGTTTTGTAGCAAAGCAATAAGTGTCCCCAAAGAGGGGCGGGAGCTCTGTGTCCCGTGATGTACTCCAAGAAAAGGATTTTACAGGTAAGCTGTTATAAAAATCCTATTTTCTTTCTCGTACATCACGGGACACAGAGCGACATAGTCATTACTAATGGGATGTCCTAAAGCAATGCCAAATGAGGGGGGGGATACACCATATATAAGCTGAGCGCTATCAGACATGAGGATCTTTTGCGGCCTGCAACACACTGCGCCCAAAGGCGACATCCTCCTGACTTCTAACGTCCACCTGGTAGGACCTAGTAAACGTGTGAACTGAAGACCATGTTGCGGCCTTACAGATTTGAGCCAGGGAGGCCTGGTGATGCACTGCCCATGAAGTTCCAACTGCTCTCGTGGAGTGCGCTCTAACTTTGAACGGAGGCGGTCTCCTTCTCAAGCCATAGGCTTGTATTATGACCTGTCGAATCCACCTGGCTAAAGTAGATTTTGACGCTGCCTGACCCTTTCTGGGGCCTTCCGGCAGAATAAACAAAGTATCCGTTCTGCGAATCTGAGCAGTGGCTTTTAGATAAGCTTTAACTGCTCTTACTACATCCAAAGAATGCAATAACTTTTCCTCTACCGAAGTAGGTTTGGGGAAAAAAGAAGGAAGAACCACATCTTGGTTCAAATGAAAACTCGATACCACCTTCGGAAGAAAGGTTGGATGAGGACGTAACACTACTCTGTCCTTATGGATAACCAGATATGGCTCCTTACAGGACATAGCTGCTAATTCCGATACTCTTTTAGCCGAACAAATGGCTACTAGAAAAATCAATTTCCTGGTGAGAAGCACCAAAGAAATATGCTGTAATGGTTCAAATGGTTGTTTCTGTAGAACCGACAGAACCAAGTTTAGATCCCATGGACATATGGGAATATTAACCGGAGGACTAATACGCATCACTCCTTGTATAAAGGCTTTGACTAGTGAATGCGAAGCCAAGGGCCTTTGAAAAAATATTGACAAGGCCGAAATCTGACCCTTGATAGTACTCAAGGCAAGCTTCCTATCTACAGCCCATTGTAGGAAGTCCAGAATCCTACCTATTACGTATTTACGTGGATGCCATTTCTTGGCCTCACACCAGGCGATGTACGCCTTCCAGATTCTATAGTAGATCTGCCTGGATACCGGCTTCCTGGCATTGATCATGGTAGATACCACAGAATTAGAGAGCCCTCTCTTTTTTAGAATGTGGGCTTCAATAGCCAGGCCGTCAAACCTAGGGCTGGTAAGGAAGGGTGGTATATCGGTCCTTGCGAAAGCAGGTCCGGACGATGTGGGAGGGTCCAAGGACTCCCCACAGACATTTTTACAATCTCCGCGTACCATGCTCTTCGGGGCCACGCTGGAGCCACCAGAATCACTGGTTTCTTTTCTACCCTGATTCTGCGGAGTAATCGAGGTAACAATTGTGGCGGTGGGAATGCATATATCAGCTTGAACTGATCCCAAGGGAACACTAGGGCATTCGAGCCGCACGCTAGGGGATCCCTTGTCCAAGAGACAAACCTGTCCACTTTTGTGTTGAATCTGGATGCTAGCAGATCTACATCCGGTGTTCCCCACCGCTGACATATTGTCCGGAAAACCTCGGGATGAAGGGACCATTCCCCTGGGCATAATTGTTGGCGACTTAGAAAGTCCGCCTTCCAATTCTCCACTCCTGGAATGAATACCGCAGATATGGCTGGGACATATCTTTCTGCCCATCTCAGGATGTAATTTACTTCCCTTTGGGCTGCACGACTCCTGGTGCCCCCCTGACGATTGATATATGCCACTGCTGTGGCATTGTCTGATTGAACTCTGACAGGGGACCCTTGGAGTTTGGATGTCCATGCTACTAGGGCATACCGGGCTGCTCGTATCTCTAAGAGATTGATGGGCAGGGCCTTTTCTGCTTCTGACCACTTGCCCTGGAGAGACCATTGCTCCAGTACTGCTCCCCAGCCTATAAGGCTGGCATCTGTAGTGACCACCTTCCAGGAAATCGGACTGAAGGATTTCCCTCTTTCCAGATTCTGGGGAACCAACCACCAGCGGAGGCTCTTGCGAACGGAAGGGGACAAGGACATTGGTAAGTCCAGAGCCTGAACTTTTTTGTTCCAGGCTGACAGTATGGCCCTTTGCAACTTCCTTGAATGGAATTGACCGTAGGGTACTGCTTCGAATGATGCCACCATTTTTCCCAGCAGCCTCATGCACAGGCGTATGGATGGCTGTCTTTTTGAACCCACTAAGTGGATCAAATCTCTCAAAGACGACCCCTTTTCTTGAGGCAAGAAAATTTTTCTCTGGTCTGAATCCAGCCTTAGCCCCAAGTATTCCAGACTTTTGACTGGTTTTAGGGCTGACTTGTCTCGGTTGATAATCCAACCGTGATATTCCAGAAACTTGATTGTCTCGTGAACAACCACTTCTAGTTTTTCCACTGAGTGGTCTATCAGCAACAAGTCGTCTAGATATGCCATTATCGTTACACCTCGTGTCCTTAGATTGGCCAATAATGGGGCCAGAATTTTTGTGAACACTCTTGGTGCTGTGGCCAGACCGAAGGGTAAGGCTCTGAACTGAAAATGGCGTCCTTCTACCGCAAAGCGTAGAAATTTTTGGTGGGCTGGAAAGATGGGAATGTGCAAATAAGCATCTTTGATGTCGATCGAGGCTAACCATTCCTCCCCTTGTAGGGCAGTGGCTACCGATCGGATCGACTCCATCCGGAAAGTCCTGATATGTAGGAATTTGTTTAGCCCTTTTAGATTTAATATGGGCCTCACGTCCCCGTTTGGCTTCGGAACTGTAAAGAGGTTTGAGTAAAACCCGAACCCCCATTCTTCCAGGGGAACCTCTATAATTACTGCTTGGAGCAATAATTGTTCCAGTGCCAACAGGAGGGATCCTCTCTTCTGGGGATCCCTTGGCACGTTTGACCTTATAAAGCGGGAAGGAGGGGAGTTTTTTAACTCCAATTTGTATCCCAGATTTACTGCGGAGAGCACCCATCTGTCTCGGATCGTGTCCCGCCAGGTCTCTGTGAACAACTGAAGTCTTCCCCCCACCCGATTGAGTGGGGGCAACCCTTCATGCATTTGACTTTGGGGGAGGTTTTGTACCTCTCCTGCTCCAGGGCTTCTTGTTACCCTGTAACTGTCCCTGATTTTTACCTCCGGGATTTGACCGAGGAGGCCGTCGGAACTGTTTCACAGCCGATGTCCTAGGGACTGGAGAAGCCGGCCTCTTAAAAGAGGGACCTCTAACTCTATTTCTATCCGGCAAAAGTGTACTTTTACCGCTGGAAATTCTCTGGATATACTTGTCCAGGTCTTCCCCGAATAAGCGCTCACCATGAAATGGGAAGCTGACCAGCAATTTTTTACAGGGAGCTTCAGCAGACCAGTTTTTGAGCCATAGAAGCCTGCGCATATGTACTACAGACAGCGTAAGGCGGGAGGCCTGATGGATTGAATCCTTTATGGCGTCCACCGCAAAGCATAAGGCTCTAGGTAGATCAGCTAGGGCAAGAGCCTGCTGATCTGGCAAGTCCCTTAAGACCTGTTTCAACTGATCCTTCACTGCTTGGCAGACCCCAATAGCTGCCACTGCTGGTTGTGTCACCAATCCTGCTGTAGAAAAAGCAGATTTTAATAAGGACTCCAATTTTTTATCTATTGGGTCCTTGAACATTTGGACATTATCCACCGGACATGTCAGTGATTTATTCACACAAGAGATGGCTGCGTCCACTGTAGGGACCTTCCATTTTCTGATGAACTTATCCTCCATGGGATAGACCACCGGAAATCTCTTAGGGGGAGTAAATATTTTGTCAGGATGCTCCCAATCCTGGTAAATGAGCCCTTCCAGTAAAGGATGGATTGGGAAGGAACAAACAGTCTGGGGAGCTTTTAGCGACCCCAATGAGGAGACAGAAGTGGATGATGGCTCCGCAAGTGGCATTTTAAATGTTGATCGGACCATATTAGTCAGGGACTGAACCCATAACCTTTCAGCATGTGATGCTGAGAACGGCTCTTCCACTGTTGATTCCTCTACAACCGAATCGACCTCATCCTGATCCCCTTCAGGTAGGTCGATCCCTGTATGGGACTGTTGCTCTGTTAACAGGCACTCTGAGGGAGGAGACGGAGATCGGGCGCTTTTCTCCTGTGACAGGGAAGCCACGATCAATGCTGACAATCTTTCTTCCAGCCCTCCCAGAGCTGAGGAAAAAACCTCCTCTGTTACATACACAGGAGCAGGTGAACTGAGGACAGCCACAGTACCAGGTACTCCTGAGGGTGCTCTACGGTCACTAACCTCTGATTCTTCAGGGGAGACTGGTGCAGCCAAAGCATGCCCAAGATCCTCAGAGCCCGATGGAGACCCCCTATTCCTCCTGGAATTTCTAGTCCCGGAGTTTTTAGACGGCATATTCCTAAGCCACAAAGCTGAGGTATTCCAGCCGAAATACACCAGTTACTGATAATAGTCTAGCATAAATGCTGCTATAAGAAACAGTTGGTGTCTACTAATGTGCCTTTCTAGGGGATGCCTGTATCAACCGCTTGCTGTATGCCCTTTTTTAAATGTTGCCAGCTCTGTCTCTGTACTTCATAGCCAGCTCACCACACAAAAATGTGGTTTTTAACATGCTGGGACGCCCGCACATGCGCAGAAGCGCTGCGGCGCGCACAGAGCGTCATCCCCCAGGCTCCGCCCCCTTTCCCGGCTCACCTCTATATATAGAGGCGCGTGCTTGCGCACGCGCGCGGCCATGTGCGCCTTTGGCGCTAATTTTGAAAAATGGAAACTAGGGACAAGAGCCAGGGCCCCTCTTTGCCGCAGGCCGGGGGATGGATGAGCATTGCAACATGGCAGAGGAAGCAGTTTCCCATAAGAGAACTCACCATCTGCCTGGACTTGCTCTGCTGAGAAGAAACTAGTCCACATGACAAGAAAACATTCCACAGCGGCCTCTAGTGGACAAACACAGGTACCGCAGTCTAATATATTAAATATATATAAAAAAATTTTTTTTTTTTTCTTGACCACCATAAAAAATTATTAGATTTTTTTAGTAGTTACAGGCATGCACAGAATTTTGCGGGAATACCATTAGGTAACAGACAGAAAGACAAATTAGGCTTGGGGGTCCCCCAATAGAACCAAGTTCCTGGGGGCCCCCACTTACCTGTTCCCCGCCGCAGGACTTTGTTTGGTCCACAAAAGCCCAAACTTCACCTATCACGGCAGGCATTGTAATCAAACCTTCAGGGACCGGGTTCCCAAGGATTCCACTCCCCTGGACCTGTATAGCACCCTGCACAGAAAACATCTTGGTCGTGGGTATGACCAGAGCTCTGGATCCCAGGGTCCAGCTCTCCTAAGAGAAGCATTACAGGCAAAACCTTGCTCTTCTCTGCAAGGCCCGGGTACCGACCGTTTAGCTATGAAGCTTTTTTGGTCGGATCCGGAATAGCTTACTGAGGCCCAAAAGAACCTGTACGCAAGCTCAGTGAAAAACACATGTTTCTTCTTGGCCAACACCTTAGACACTGGCAAAAAACTGAGGTACTCCCGGATGGGAGGGGCTTATATAGGGGAGGGTACTTCCGGTTTTGGAAGTTGCCAGTGCCAGCACCTGACGGTATCTATATAACCCATTAGTAATGACTATGTCGCTCTGTGTCCCGTGATGTACGAGAAAGAAATAAATATAAATGAATGAAAAAAAATTAGCAATCATAGAAAGTATATTATTAGAAAATATAAAAAATGTACCAATAACATAATAATTTGTCCCCATAAAGGAGCATAAAAGAATATAAAAAACATACATCATAATCCTATGTGTAGAACCCAAAAATGCATGTGAATGCATATCACACTCCATATCTACGGGTGAATGGTGCATCCGGTTGATGCCAGAGGGAGGTGTCTCAGATGGTTATTCATAAAAGTGGCTAACATCCCATTCATGATTGAGCCAGTGAGGAATACTGGTTTGGAGATGGAATATCGAGAAAACCTCCCCAGCATAACAGTAGGAAAGCATCACTTGGGGACCTTGATCTTTTTAATCACCTTCCCAGTCTACTTGTCTCCACCATGACACATTAAAATGCTTCGCTACTGTACATTGGTCGACCGGTTCTTTTCAACACTATGACTATAAAGGGATTTTTATAACAGCTTACCTGTAAAATCCTTTTCTTGGAGTACATCACGGGACACAGAGCGACTTAGTCATTACTAATGGGTTATATAGATTACCTTCAGGTGCTGGCACTGGCCAATTCCAAACCGGAAGTACCCTCCCCTATATAAGCCCCTCCCATCCAGGAGCACCTCAGTTTTGTAGCCAAGCAATAAGTGTCCCAAAAAGAGGGGTGGGAGCTCTGTGTCCCGTGATGTACTCCAAGAAAAGGATTTTACAGGTAAGCTGTTATAAAAATCCCTTTTTCTTTTTCGTACATCACGGGACACAGAGCGACTTAGTCATTACTAATGGGACGTCCCAAAGCAATGCCAAATGAGGGGAGGGATACACTATACATAAGCTGGGCGCCATCAGGCATGAGGCTCTTTTGCGGCCTGCAACACACTGCGCCCAAAGGCGACATCCTCCTGACTTCTGACGTCTACCTGGTAGAATCTAGTAAACGTGTGTACTAAGGACCATGTTGTGGCCTTACATACTTGAGCCAGGGAGGCCTGGTGATGCACTGCCCATGAAGTTCCAACTGCTCTTGTGGAGTGCGCCCTAACTTTGAACGGAGGCGGTCTCCTTCTCAAGCCATAGGCTTGTATTATGACCTGTCGAATCCACTTGGCTAAAGTAGATTTTTGATGCTGCCTGACCCTTTCTGGGGCCTTCCGGCAGAACAAACAAAGTATCCGTTCTACGAATCTGAGCAGTGGCTTTAAGATAAGCTTTAACTGCTCTTACTACATCCAAAGAATGCAATAACTTTTCCTCTACCGAGCTAGGTTTGGGGAAAAAAGAAGGAAGAACCACATCTTGGTTCAAATGAAACCTCGATACCACCTTAGGAAGAAAGGCTGGATGAGGACGTAATACTACTCTGTCCTTATGGACAACCAGATATGGCTCCTTACAGGACAAGGCGGCTAATTCCGATACTCTTTTAGCCGAACAAATGGCTACTAAGAAAATCAATTTCCTGGTGAAAAGAACCAAGGAAATGTGCCGCAATGGTTCAAATGGTTGTTTCTGTAGAACCGACAGAACCAGGTTTAAGTCCCATGGACATATGGGAATACTAACCGGAGGGCTAATACGCATCACTCCTTGTATGAAAGCTTTGACTAGTGAATGCAAAGCCAAGGGCCTTTGAAAAAATATTGACAAGGCCGTCTGACCCTTGATAGTACTCAAGGCAAGCTTCCTATGTACAGCCCACTGTAGGAAGTCCAGAATCCTACCTATTACGTACTTACGTGGATGCCATTTCTTGGCCTCACACCACGTGATGTACGCCTTCTAGATCCTATAATAGATCTGCCTGGATACCGGCTTCCTGGCATTGATCATGGTAGATACCACAGGATTAGAGAGCCCTCTCTTTTTTAGAATGTGGGCTTCAATAGCCAGGCCGTCAAACCTAGGGCTGGTAAGGAAGGGTAGTATATCGGTCCTTGCGAAAGCAGGTCCGGACGATGTGGGAGGGTCCAAGGACTTCCCACTGACATTTTTACAATCTCCGCGTACCATGCCCTTTGGGGCCACGCTGGAGCCACCAGAATCACTGGTTTCTTTTCTACCCTGATTCTGCGGATTAATCGCGGTGGGAATGCATATATCAGCTTGAACTGATCCCAAGGGAACAATAGGGCATCCGAACCGCAAGCTAGGGGATCCTTTGTGCGAGACACAAATCTGTCCACCTTTGCGTTGAATCTGGATGCTAGCAGATCTACATCCGGTGTTCCCCACCGCTGGCATATTGCCTGGAAAACCTCGGGGTGAAGAGACCATTCCCCCGGGCATAATTGCTGGCGACTTAAAAAGTCCGCTCTCCAATTTTCCACTCCTGGGATGAAAACCGCGGATATGGCTGTGACATATCTTTCTGCCCATTCCAGGATGCAATTCGCTTCCCTCTGGGCTGCACGACTCCTGGTGCCACCCTGGTGATTGATATATGCCACTGCTGTGGCATTGTCTGATTGAATTCTGACAGGTGACCCTTGGAGTTTGGATGTCCATGCTACTAGGGCATACCGGGCTGCTCGTATCTCTAAGAGATTGGTGGGCAGGGCCTTCTCTGCTTCTGACCACTTGCCCTGGAGAGACCATTGCTCCAGTACTGCCCCCCAGCCTATGAGGCTGGCATCTGTAGTGACCACCTTCCAAGAAACCGGACTGAAGGGTTTCCCTTTTTCCAGATTCTGGGGCACCAACCACCAATGGAGGCTCTTGCGAACGGAAGGGGACAGGGACATTGGTAAGTCTAAAGCCTGAACTTTTTTGTTCCAGGCTGACAGTATGGCCCTCTGCAAGTTCCTTGAATGGAATTGACCGTAGGGTACTGCTTCGAATGAAGCCACCATTTTTCCCAGCAGCCTCATACACAGGCGTATGGATGGTTTTCTTTTTTGTACCCACTAAGTGGGTCAAATCTTTCAAAGACGACACCTTCTCTGGAGGTAAGAAAATCTTTCTCTGATTTGAATCCAGTCTTAGCCCCCAAGTATTCCAGACTTTTGACTGGTTTTAGGGCTGACTTGTCTCGGTTGATGATGCAACCATGAGATTCCAGATACTTGATTGTCTTGTGAACGACCACTTCTAGTTTTTTTCACTGAGTGGTCTATCAGCAACAAGTCGTCTAGATATGCCATTATCGTTACACCTTGTGTTCCTAGTTTGGCCAATCATAGGGCCAGAATTTTTGTGAACACTCGTGGTGCTGTGGCCAGACCGAAAGGTAAGGCTCTGAACTGAAAATGGCGCCCTTCTACTGCAAAGCGTAGAAATTTCTGGTGGGCCGGACAGATGGGAATATGCAAATAAGCATCCCTTATGTCGATCGAGGCTAACCATTCCTGCCCTTGTAGGGAGGTGGCCACCGATCGGATCGACTCCATCCGAAAAAGTCCTGATATGTAGGAACTTGTTTAGCCCTTTTATATTTAATATGGGCCTCACGTCCCCATTTGGTTTGGGGACTGTGACAAGGTTCGAGTAAAACCCGAACCCGCTTTCTTCCAAGGGAACCTTCATGATTACCCTTGGAGCAATAGTTGTTCTAGTGCCAGAAGGAGGGATCCACTCTTCTGGGGATCGCTTGGCACGTTTGACCTTATAAAATGGGCAGGAGGAATGTCTTTTAACTCCAGCCTGTATCCCAGACTTACTGCGGAGATCACCCATCTGTCTCTGATGGTGTCCCGCCAGGTCTCTGTGAACAACTGAAGTCTTCCCCTCACCCGATTGAGTGGGGGCAACCCTTCATGACTTGGGGGGAGGTTTTGTACCTCTCTTGACCCAGGGTTTCTTGTTACCCATCTGATTTCTGCCCCCTGGATTTGACCGCGGAGGCCGTCGGAACTGTTTCACAGCCGATGTGCCAGGGACTGGAGAAGTAGGCCTCTTAAAAGAAGGACTTCTACCCTTGTTCTTAACCGGCAAGAGTGTACTTTTACCGGCAGAAGTTTTCTGGATATATTTGTCCAGATCATCTCCAGATAAGCGTTCTCCATGAAATGGGAAGCTAATCAGCAATTTCTTACAGGGAGCTTCAGCAGACCAGTTTTTGAGCCATAGAAGCCTACGCATATGTCTACAGACAGCGTAAAGCGGGATGCCTGTTGGATTGTATCCTTTATGGCGTCCACCGCAACACAAGGCTCTAGGTAGGTCAGCTAGGGCAAGAGCCTGCTGATCTGGTAAGTCCCTTAAGACTTGTTTCAACTGAAATTGCTTGGCAGACTCCAATCGCTGCTACTGCAGGTTGTGTCACCATGCTTGCTGTAGAGAAAGCAGATTTTAGTAAAGACTCCAATTTTTTATCTATTGGGTCTTTGAACATTGGAACATTATCTACTGGACATGTCAGTGATTTATTTACACAAGAGATGGCTGTGTCCACTGTAGGGACCCTCCATTTTTTTATGAACTTATCCTCCATGGGATAGATCACTGGAAATCTCTTGGGGGGAGTAAATATTTTATCAGGATGCTCCCAATCCTGGTAAATAAGCCCTTCCAATAAAGGGTGGATTGGGAAGGAACAGACAGCCTGGGGAGCTTTCAGCGACCCCAGCGAGGAAACCGTAGTGGTTGATGGTTCCGCCAGAGGCATTTTAAATGCTGATCGGACCATGTTAGTCAGAGACTGAACCCATAATCTTTCAGCCTGAGATGCTGAGAAAGGTTCTCCACTGTTGATTCCTCTATAACTGAATCAACCTCATCCTGATCCCCTTCAGGTAGGTCGATCTCTGTGTGGGGCTGTTCCTCCACTAACAGGCACTCTGAAGGAGGAGACGGAGATCGGACGCGCTTTCCCTGTGACAGGGAAGCAGCGATCAATGCTGTTAATCTCTCTTCCAATCCTCCCAGAGTTGAGGATAAAACCTCCTCTGTTATATATACAGGAGCAGGTGGACTGGGGACAGCCGCAGCACCAGGCACTCCTGCGGGGTTCCTACGGCTACTGACCTCTGAATTTTCAGGGGAGATTGGTGCAGTACAAGCATGCCCAATATCCTCAGAGCCCTATGGAGACCCCTTTGGCTTCCTGGAAGACTTATTTCCGGAGCGTCTGGACGACATATCCTTTAAGCACAAAGCTGAGGTATTCCCGTCGTCATACACCAATTTTGCTGGTAATAGTCTAACACAGTTGCTGCTATATACCAGCTGGTGTCCACTAAAGTGCCTTTCTATGGGGATGCCTGCATCAACCGCCTCTGTGTGCCACCGTTTTGTTGCTAGCTCTGTTTGCATCCAGCTGACACTTGTACTGTGTCTTTTATACATGCTGGGACGCCTGCACATGCGCAGAAGCGCCGCGGCGCGCATCGAGCGTCATCCACCCGCCCTGACCCTTTTTTTTCATAGGAGGCGCGTGCACGCGCCCGCGCGCGCGCCCGTGCGCCATCGGCGCCCTTTTTTGAAACCAAGCAGGGACTAGGAGCCAGGGCCCTTTTTGCCGGAGGGCCTGTGCGGTGGATGAGCGCAGCAACAGGGCAGAGGAACTGGATTCCCACAGAGAAACTTACCAACTGCCTGGATCTTTTGACTTGAGAAAACCAAAGATCCACATGACAAGAAAAATGGACCACAGCGGCCTCTAGTGGTTTAACACAGGTACCGCGGTCCTCTTTTTTTTTTTTTTTCTTGACTACTATTAAAATTTTACATTTTCCAGTAGTTATAGGCATACACAGATATTAGCGGGAATACCGTTAGGTAACAGACAGAAAGACAAATTAGGCTTGGGGGTCCCCCAATAGAACCAAGTTCCTGGGGGCCCCCACTTACCTGTTCCCCGCCGCAGGACTCTGTTTGGTCCACAGAAGCCCAAACTTCACCTATCACGGCAGGCATTGTAATTAAACCTTCAGGGACCGGGTTCCCAAGGATTCCACTCCCCTGGACCTGCATAGCACCCTGCACAGAAAACATCTTGGTCGTGGGTATGACCAGAGCTCTGGATCCCAGGGTCCAGCCCTCCTAAGAGAGGCATTACAGGCAAAACCTTGCTCTTCTGTTGCAAGGCCCGGGTACCGACCGTTTAGCTATGAAGCTTTTTTGGTGGGATCCGGAACAGCTTACTAAGGCCCGTAAAAGAACCTGTACGCAAGCCCAGGAAAACACATGTTACTCTTTGGCCAACACCTTAGAGACTGGCAAAAAACTGAGGTGCTCCCGGATGGGAGGGGCTTATATAGGGGAGGGTACTTCCGGTTTGGAAGTTGCCAGTGCCAGCACCTGAAGGTAAACTATATAACCCATTAGTAATGACTAAGTCGCTCTGTGTCCCGTGATGTACAAAAAAGAAATATGTGTTCATAGAACCGGTCCCAGAGACTCCTTGTGGTTCTTCCCACATATTGAATGTGGCATAAACCACAGGTGATCATATAGATCACATAACTGGCGTTACAGTTATAAAAGGAGCAAAATTTCAAATTCCCTTTGGTTAACCATGGAACAAAACCTTTTACCCCCCAAAATGTGACCACAACAGGGACACTCCGTTTGCGCCACATTTATAGTTCCCCTTTAAATATAGCCACGTAACAGGTCTTGTGATCTCTCTATTGAAAATACTAGGGGATAAACAACGACCCAAAGTAGGTGCCCTCTATAATAATACCATCCCGCAAAAGATCAGCACACACCTCATCAGCATGCAAGATGGGCAGATATTTGTGGATGATCTTCCTCACCGCATTGCAAGCTATTTGTGCAGCAATTTTTCAAATGCATATATTTGGGAAAATAAAAGTAAAAGTTTTAATGCAAAAAAAAAAAAAAAACACATTACTATAATGCCCAATTTTTTTTGGTATAAGAGAATGATGTTGTTATGCCGAGTAAATAGATACCTAACATGTCACACTTTAAAATTGTGCATGCTCGTGGAATAGCGCCAAACTATTTTACTTAAACAATCCGGTCCACGGCCAGGTCTGTGGTAACCCCGCGCCGCCGCTGGATCTGATCCTGGGCTCTCCGATCATGCGTGGGGGGGGGATGTCCCCTCCCACTGCCTGTGAAAGCAATCCAGCAGCTAATCAGCCGCTAGGATGGCTTTTACATTGTAGGGAATGGCCAGCTGAAAAGAAAGATATCTGGATGATGACTGGAGCTGCAGTATAAAGAGGACATATAACAGCCTCAAGGATGTTCATCCCTTGTGAAAAAAATAAAGGGAAAGTGTAAAAAAAATAAATAAAATAAGTTTTAAATAAAATAA
Source organism: Rana muscosa (assembly GCA_029206835.1). Classification (NCBI taxonomy): domain Eukaryota; kingdom Metazoa; phylum Chordata; class Amphibia; order Anura; family Ranidae; genus Rana; species Rana muscosa. Next base: position 79,427,862 of record CM055120.1, read on the forward strand.
ATAATAAACTATGTGAACAAAAATGTAAGTCCCACACACATATGTAAACAGTGACTGCACCAAACATGTGAGGTATCGCCACAAATGTCAGAGCGATAATTCAAGCACCAGACCTCCTGTGTAACTCTAAACAGGTAACATACAAAGGCTTTTAAAATATCGCCTATGGAGATTTTTAGGTACCGTAGTCTGGCACCATTCCACCAACGTACGCAATTTTAAACATGACATGATGTTAGGTATCTATTTACTCAGCGTAATATCTTTATTTATATTTTACCAAAAGATTGGGTATTATATTGTTTCTGTGCACTAAATTTCACTAACAGGGACATTTCCCCAAGAGGTTGCATTTGAAAAAGCACTGTGCAAATACTATGTGACACAATTACATCACCCACCATTGTATTCTCTAGGGCATCTGCTTAAAAATATAAAATAATGATGGGGTTTCAAAGTAATTTTCTAGCAAAAAAAAATGTTTAAGTATAAGAGAAATGTCAGAATTGGTCTGGGTGGAAAGCAGTTAAAGTGAACCAGTCATAAATAGTCATCTCTCTGTAATAATCATAGGTGTGCGCAGCCTACATCATTAGTGTGTACACCGCAAGGCTCAAACACCATGCTTTTCTCTACAGCCTCAGTGGCATGGGGCAGCGAATGAATGAGAAATGATCTGTGATGAGTGGCTTCCTGTTCATTCATATACGGAAGCATAGTAAACACAGTTTACTATGCTTCGGTTATGAATGGACAAGGTGAGCAAGTGATCATTTAGAAAAGGAAGGGGGTTGTAAGTTACATATTTACTTGCCTCTTCCCATGCTCTCCATCCTGAAACACCCCCCGGCGCCGCAGCAGCCGGGGGGAGGGGAGAGAAGAGAAGCCAGCAGCACATCGGGACGAGGGAGCCAACAAGGAGGGGAGCCCCGGGCAGTAGGGGGAATCGTCACCGCACATAGTGATTAGGGTGTGCCCAATCACACCTGGCACACCCCCTGTGCATGCCTATGGTAATAATCTAAATCCAAACTTGTAAACTGTTGTAATATTTAGTTGAACGTAGCAGAACAGAGCTTGAAATGCTTTGAATGGTGGGGCTGTAAACCAGTCTATGAGGACCACACAGGCCTTGGCCTAGGACAGTGAACCTTGGCACCCCAGATGTTTTGGAACTACACTTCCCATGATGCTCATGCACTCTGCAGTGTAATTGAGCATCATGGGAAATGTAGTTCCAAAACATCTGGGGTGCCAAGGTTCGCCATCACTGGCCTAGGGTGTCATGGAAATCAGGGCAATGCCTAGCACACTTGAAAATGCTCAGATTTTCCCGTCTTGCCCACATTGCTATTTAACTAATAATCTGCTACACTAGCACCTCCCCTTACTTTATAACTTCAATCTATGCATTAGTTGTGGCAGTACCTATTACTCACACCCCTCACCCACATAGAACATAACTAGTGCTTCTTATGATCCCGGGCCAACCCCCACATGCAATGACATCATACATTGCACCCTGTGTTATTGGGGAATGGAGAAGGGTGGTAAGCAGAAGCCTAGTGGAGCAAAAATTATGGGTGTACTTAGTTACCATGTGACTTGTGCGCCCACTTATATACTTCTATCCAGCTGCAACCAACCATCTTACTCAAAAGATAACATCATGTTTACCCACAAAAAGGTGGCAGACACAAGCAAATCATTCAAGAAATATCAAAAGCAGCACAAGTGTGCATACTGGATCTATATACACTGTACTCACTGGGAGGTATACATACTGGACTATATATACACTGTACTCACTGGGAGGTATACATACTGGATCTATATATACTGTACTCACTGGGAGGTATAAATACTGGATCTATATATACTGTACTCACTGGGAGGTATACATACTGGATCTATATATACATACTGGATCTATATATACTGTACTCACTGGGAGATATACATACTGGATCTATGTATACTGTACTCACTGGGAGGTATACATACTGTACTCACTGGGAGGTATACATACTGGATCTATATATACTATGCTCACTGGGAGGTATACATACTGGATCTATATATACTGTACTCAATGGGAAGTATACATACTGTACTCACTGGGAGGTATACATACCGGATCTATATATACTGTACTCACTGGGAAGTATACATACTGGATCTATATATACTGTACTCACTGGGAGGTATACATACTGGATCTATATATACTGTACTCACTGGGAAGTATACATACTGGATCTATATATACTGTACTCACTGGGAAGTATACATACTGGATCTATATATACTGTACTCACTGGGAAGTATACATACTGGATCTATATATACACTATACTCACTGGGAGGTATACATACTGGATCTATATATACTGTACTCACTGGGAAGTATACATACTGGATCTATATATACTGTACTCACTGGGAAGTATACATACTGGATCTATATATACACTATACTCACTGGGAAGTATACATACTGGATCTATATCTACTGTACTCACTGGGAAGTATACATACTGGATCTATATATATACTGTACTCACTGGGAGGTATACATACTGGATCTATATATACTGTACTCACTGGGAAGTATACATACTGGATCTATATATATATACACTGTACTCACTGGGAGGTATACATACTGGATCTATATATACTGTACTCACTGGGAGGTATGGCCGAATAGAAGTCACAGGCATGCCAGGCGGAGATGGGGTTGCACTTCCAAATGCTGGTGGTGAAAAGCCCATGGGGAAGGCGGAGTAGTGGTACAAGGGTGGGATGCCTAGGTACATCCTTGTGGGCTCTCGCTCTCGCTCATAGCTAACCAGACTCGACATGCATTCAGAGGCACGTATGGTAGGAGATGCGGCTACAAAATAAAACACATTAGAAACATTTCTTATTTAATAGATAAGATGATGTTTAAAGGGTAACTTGACTCTTGTGGGAACAAAAGAGTAAATAAATAAAAATTATACAGTAGTCTACACAGTTACTAAACGAGTCTTATTGTAATTGAATGTTATTAAAAATGATCTTTGCTTTTCATTCTGCAGTGCTGTCATTTTCTGTAACTTGCAAGATGGCAACCTGGAGGCCTCTATACACACATGGTGTACAGACCCCCCACCCCCACCCCCCCCCCAAATATGTTATTTTCTGCTTGTGTGATTGGGTCACTGATTTGTCTGCACTAAGATACAAGTTAGATTTTTGGCATCCCCTGCAACAAAAATGTCAGTTTGACCCCTTTCACACTGGGTCGTTTTGCAGGCGCTATTGCGCTAAAAATAGCGCCTGCAAACCGACCTGAAACAGCCGTTGCTGTGTCTCCAGTGTGAAAGCCCCGAGGGCTTTCACACTGGAGCGATGCGCTAGCAGGATGGTAAAAAAAGTCCTGCTAGCCGCATCTCTGGAGCAGTGAAGGAGCGGTGTGTATACTTGGGCTTCTCCACCGCTCCTGCCCATTGAAATCAATGGGACACCGTAGCTATACCGCCGGCAAGGTGCCTCTGCAGAGGCGCTTTGGTGGTGATTTTTAACTCTTTCACGGCCGCTAGCGGGGGTAAAACCACCCTGCTAGCAGCCCAATAGCGCCGCAAATCCAACAGTAAGGCGCCGCTAAAAATCTCCGATGTAAAATCCAACGTCACTTCCGGTTTACTCGGCTGCCAATGGAGCCGATTTAAAAAAAAATTACAGCATTCAGAATCGCAGTTTTTGGCGATCTGAATACTTTTAAGTGCAAAGGAGGGATTTGGGGTCTTTTAGACCCCAGATCCCTCCATAAAGAGTACCTGTCACCACCTATTACTGCAGGGCTTGACAAATTTGCTTGGAATCTAGGAGCCAGCTAAAAAAGCTAGGAGCCAGGGTCGCGCCCTGTCCCGCCGAGCTTGCGCGCAGAAGCGAACGCATACGTGAGTAGCGCCCGCATATGAAAGCAGTGTTCAAACCACACGTGAGGTATCGCCGTGATCGGTAGAGCGAGAGCAATAATTCTAGCCCTAGACCTCCTCTGTAACTCAAAACATACAACCTGTAGAATTTTTTAAACGTCGCCTATGGAGATTTTAAAGGGTAAAAGTTAGTCGCCATTCCACGAGCGGACGCAATTTTTAAGCGTGACATGTTGGGTATTAATTTACTCGGCGTAACATTATCTTTCACAGTATAAAAAAAAAACTGGGCTAACTTTACTGTTGTCTTATTTTTTTATCAAAAAAAAAAGTGTATTTTTTCCCAAAAAAGTGCGCTTGTAAGACCGCTGCGCAAATACGGTGTGACAGAAAGTATTGCAACGACCGCCATTTTATTCTCTAGGGTGTTAGAATAAAAAATATATATAATGTTTGGGGGTTCTAATTAGAGGGAAGGAGATTGCAGGGAAAACAGACAGGGGAAGCTCCATTAGCATTGCTGGTTGCAATACCAACGGCCACCACAAGATGGCGCTAGACCACAGAAGGAAGCATAGGCCTGCAGAAGGCCGCAAAGCCGCGGCCTCAATTACTGGCCGGCGCGGCCCGACGCGATCCCGCGGCGCGGAGGGGGGGGGGCACGGAGACACAGGATACCCCAGCTGTGCCCCCAGGCGCCAGGTCGCTAATTCTAGTCGCAATGGCGACCTGGCGCCCGGGGTTTGTCGAGGCCTGTATTACTGTCACATGGGATGTTTACATTACATTTTTTAAAGCGCCCCCGTTCCTGTGAGATCGCGCAGCAAAGAAAAAGCATACGCAAGTCACGCTCGCAAATGTAAACAGTGTTGAAATCACACATGTGAGGTATCACCGCGATCGTCAGAGTGAGAGCAATACCAGCACCAGACCTCCTCTGTAACTCTAACTTGGTAACCAGTAAAAAAAATATGTAAGCGTAGCCTATGGAGATTTATAGGTACCGTAGTTTGATGCCATTCCACCGGCGGTACAAACAAATTGAGCTAACTTTACGTTTTTTTTTTTTTTAATTCATGAAAGTGTATTCCCCCCCCAAAAAAATGTGTTTGAAAGACCATTGCGCAAATACCGTGTGACATAAAATATTGCAACGATCACCATTTTATTCCCCAGGGTCACTGCTAAAAAAAAATATATATAAATGTTTGGGGGTTCTAAGTAATTTTCTAGCAAAAAATGTGGACTTTAACTTGAAAGCAACAAATGTCAGAAATAGGCTTAGGTGGGAAATGGTTAAGTGGAGCTCCAGCCCCTCCCCCCACCACCAATTTTTTTTATGTCAGCAGCTACAAATACTGTAGCTCCTGACTTTTGCTATTAGGGCACTTACCTGTCCAGGTATCCTGTGGTGTACTCACCCAAGCCAAATCTTGAATCGGCTCTCGGGTGCTGGTGCCACCATCTTGGATAAGGGAAACCGGACGTGAAGCCTTTCGGCTTCACAGCCGGTTTACTAATACGCATGCGCGAATCGCGGTGTGCTTTCTTAATGGGCCGGCTGCAGCGATGGCCGAAAATTCCAGCTGAGTTTGCCGTGGGAGCAGGTAGCTGTCTAAACCAGGTACCCACTCCCATCCACAATGTACCAAATGGCAGAGGAGGCAGATAAGCGGAGCTTCCCCATCTGGGTGGAGCTCCGCTTTTAATACCATAAATAATAACATGTTATTAGATTTTTACTCCAGGAGTATATAATGAGTTTGGAAATTCTAGAGAAATGCTTAAAGGGGTAAGTTCACCTTTACAGAAAATCTCGCTATACCTGAGTCCCGCGATCACCTGCTGTAAGACATCAGGTCGCTGCTTCATCGGGCAGGGGATTTGAAATCTGTGGTGAGGGGGGAGGGGGGTGGTGAGGGGGTCCAGTGTAAGTTTAACTTACAGATTTTCTGTAAGTGCCGGTCCACACCAGGGCAATGTGGGAACCAGTGCGATTCCAGCGCCGGTTCCCGCATCGCATAGAACTTGCAGGCAGTTCACACTGCCCTATGCGAACGGCTGCGGGTGTCAATTGAAAGTCAATGACACCCACAGATCGGTTCGCATATCGCAGTGTGAACTGTGAATTCAGACAGAACAAAAAAAAAAAGTGTCCTGCAAGATTTTGGTCCGAATACGATGCAAATTCAGCCATACAATTTGTATGGCTGAATTTGCATCGCACAGACATCACATGTGACCTTCACAGCAGTGCTGTGCGAATCACATGCGATGTCTGACAGCGCGCTGGTGTGAACCGGCACTAAAGGTGAACTTACACTTTAAATAATGCAATACAATATAACTAAACTAGATTTTAGTTGACTAAAATGTACTGGAGATTTTAGTCAACTAAAATACGTTAACAACTAAAACAATTCAGATGACTAAAACGTGACTAAAATTAAAATGGCGTTTTAGTCAAAAGACTATGATTAAAACAAAATTTAAATTTGACGTCAAAATTAACACTGATCAAATGCCAGTTTTCCGCATCCCTCTGCTGCCCATGTGAACGAGGCCTTAGACCAGTGTTCATGGCCTTTTAGGGCCCATTCACACCTGAGTGTAAAACGCTAGGAAAACGCTCATCTCCAAAGTTCCAAAACACCCAACAAGCAAAATCCCATTCATTTAAAATGGCCCCTGTTCACGCCTGAAGCTCAAAAAAGTACATGAGCTTCTTTTTGGCAAACAAGCGTTTTTCTGCTTTTTACATCGGTGACCTTGTGACCTGTATAAAATTGTGACAAAATTACAGCCAAAAAACGTGTCAAAATTGCGGTAAAATCACGCAACTTTTCGTCTGAAAACGATGCGCTCAGGTGTGAATGCAACCTTAAGAACTGTCCCTTTGAGGTTTGTTTTTATCTCCTCATACCAGTCTATGTCTGACTAAAACACAACACAAATCCATCCTGTGTGCCTGACAACACGATTTCCCACCCATGGCATCTGGTGCCCACAGACAACGGTTTTCTCTCTACAAAGGGAAGTGCTCATTCTAACCTTCAGTAACCATTTAGAGCGCAAAATGGTTTCTATTCACAGAAATGCCCATAAGCCCCCCGTTCACACCGGCGCGCACCCCACTGTCAGCAATGGAACCATTCAAATCAGCGCAACGCCACCTTTGCGATGCCACACCGATTTGAAAAATAAGTTCCTGCACTATTTTTGGCAATTTCAAGTACGACTTGCATAGACATCTGTGCGCGGAATCGCTCGGATGTCAGCCAAGTCACCTAAAGTCACACTAGCAGGGCGGCTTTGAAATTGTGCAATTTCAAAGCCGCATTCAGTGTGAACCAGGGATAAGTGATGCGACGCCTTCTCAACACTTTTTATTATTTTTTACTATTCTTTATTTATAATTTTCATGTTATACAAAGAAAAATAACAAACCTAACATTTTTGACCATAAGGAATGGGGTAGCTCAATGCCTGTTTTAACCCATTTTTGATTTGCACGTAGTTGCAGTGCATTTGCAGCACTTCCCTATTTACTTGAATGTTTAGTGTTTGGCATGTGTAGAGTAGTGTTTGTAGTGAATGTGTAGTGTAGTGTTTGTAGTGAATGTGTAGTGTTTGTAGTGTAGTGTAGTGTAGTGTTTGTAGTGTAGTGTAGTGTTTGGTATGTGTAGTGTAGTGTAGTGAATGTGTAGTGTTTGGTATGTGTAGTGAATGTGTAGTGTTTGTAGTGTAGTGTAGTGTTTGGCATGTGTAGAGTAGTGTTTGTAGTGAATGTGTAGTGTAGTGTTTGTAGTGAATGTGTAGTGTTTGGTATGTGTAGTGAATGTGTAGTGTTTGTAGTGTAGTGTAGTGTTTGGTATGTGTAGTGTAGTGAATGTGTAGTGTTTGTAGTGTAGTGTAGTGTTTGTAGTGTAGTGTAGTGTTTGGTATGTGTAGTGTAGTGAATGTGTAGTGTTTGTAGTGTAGTGTAGTGTTTGTAGTGTAGTGTAGTGTTTGGTATGTGTAGTGTAGTGTAGTGTAGTGAATGTGTAGTGTTTGGTATGTGTAGTGTAGTGTAGTGTAGTGTAGTGAATGTGTAGTGTTTGGTATGTGTAGTGAATGTGTAGTGTTTGTAGTGTAGTGTAGTGTTTGGTATGTGTAGTGTAGTGAATGTGTAGTGTTTGGTATGTGTAGTGTAGTATGTGTAGTGTAGTGAATGTGTAGTGTTTGGTATGTGTAGTGTAGTATGTGTAGTGTAGTGTTTGGTATGTGTAGTGTAGTATGTGTAGTGTAGTGAATGTGTAGTGTAGTGTTTGGTATGTGTAGTGTAGTGAATGTGTAGTGTAGTGTAGTGTAGTGTTTGGTATGTGTAGTGTAGTGTAGTGAATGTGTAGTGTAGTGTAGTGTAGTGAATGTGTAGTGTTTGGTATGTGTAGTGTAGTGTAGTGTTTGGTATGTGTAGTGTAGTGTTTGTAGTGTAGTGTAGTGAATGTGTAGTGTAGTGTAGTGAATGTGTAGTGTTTGGTATGTGTAGTGTAGTGTAGTGTTTGGTATGTGTAGTGTAGTGTTTGTAGTGTAGTGTAGTGAATGTGTAGTGTAGTGTAGTGAATGTGTAGTGTTTGGTATGTGTAGTGAAGTGTAGTGAATGTGTAGTGTAGTGTAGTGTAGTGAATGTGTAGTGTAGTGTTTGGTATGTGTAGTGTAGTGTTTGTAGTGTAGTGTAGTGAATGTGTAGTGTTTGGTATGTGTAGTGTAGTGTAGTGTTTGGTATGTGTAGTGTAGTGTAGTGTTTGGTATGTGTAGTGTAGTGAATGTGTAGTGTTTGGTATGTGTAGTGTAGTGTTTGTAGTGTAGTGTAGTGAATGTGTAGTGTAGTTTGGTATGTGTAGTGTAGTGTTTGTAGTGTAGTGTAGTGAATGTGTAGTGTTTGGTATGTGTAGTGTAGTGTAGTGTTTGGTATGTGTAGTGTAGTGAATGTGTAGTGTTTGGTATGTGTAGTGTAGTGTAGTGTTTGGTATGTGTAGTGTAGTGTTTGTAGTGTAGTGTAGTGAATGTGTAGTGTAGTTTGGTATGTGTAGTGTAGTGTTTGTAGTGTAGTGAATGTGTAGTGTTTGGTATGTGTAGTGTAGTGTAGTGTTTGGTATGTGTAGTGTAGTGTTTGTAGTGTAGTGTAGTGAATGTGTAGTGTAGTTTGGTATGTGTAGTGTAGTGTTTGTAGTGTAGTGAATGTGTAGTGTTTGGTATGTGTAGTGTAGTGTAGTGTTTGGTATGTGTAGTGTAGTGTTTGTAGTGTAGTGTAGTGAATGTGTAGTGTTTGGTATGTGTAGTGTAGTGTTTGTAGTGTAGTGTAGTGAATGTGTAGTGTAGTTTGGTATGTGTAGTGTAGTGTTTGTAGTGTAGTGAATGTGTAGTGTTTGGTATGTGTAGTGTAGTGTAGTGTTTGGTATGTGTAGTGTAGTGTAGTGTAGTGTAGTGAATGTGTAGTGTAGTGTAGTGAATGTGTAGTGTTTGGTATGTGTAGTGTAGTGTAGTGTTTGGTATGTGTAGTGTAGTGTTTGTAGTGTAGTGTAGTGAATGTGTAGTGTAGTGTAGTGAATGTGTAGTGTTTGGTATGTGTAGTGAATGTGTAGTGTTTGGTATGTGTAGTGTAGTGTTTGTAGTGTAGTGTAGTGAATGTGTAGTGTTTGGTATGTGTAGTGTAGTGTTTGTAGTGTAGTGTAGTGAATGTGTAGTGTAGTTTGGTATGTGTAGTGTAGTGTTTGTAGTGTAGTGAATGTGTAGTGTTTGGTATGTGTAGTGTAGTGTAGTGTTTGGTATGTGTAGTGTAGTGTTTGTAGTGTAGTGTAGTGAATGTGTAGTGTAGTTTGGTATGTGTAGTGTAGTGTTTGTAGTGTAGTGAATGTGTAGTGTTTGGTATGTGTAGTGTAGTGTAGTGTTTGGTATGTGTAGTGTAGTGTTTGTAGTGTAGTGTAGTGAATGTGTAGTGTTTGGTATGTGTAGTGTAGTGTTTGTAGTGTAGTGTAGTGAATGTGTAGTGTAGTTTGGTATGTGTAGTGTAGTGTTTGTAGTGTAGTGAATGTGTAGTGTTTGGTATGTGTAGTGTAGTGTAGTGTTTGGTATGTGTAGTGTAGTGTAGTGTAGTGTAGTGAATGTGTAGTGTAGTGTAGTGAATGTGTAGTGTTTGGTATGTGTAGTGTAGTGTAGTGTTTGGTATGTGTAGTGTAGTGTTTGTAGTGTAGTGTAGTGAATGTGTAGTGTAGTGTAGTGAATGTGTAGTGTTTGGTATGTGTAGTGAATGTGTAGTGTTTGGTATGTGTAGTGTAGTGTAGTGTTTGGTATGTGTAGTGTAGTGTTTGTAGTGTAGTGTAGTGAATGTGTAGTGTAGTGTAGTGAATGTGTAGTGTTTGGTATGTGTAGTGTAGTGTTTGTAGTGTAGTGTAGTGAATGTGTAGTGTAGTGTAGTGTTTGGCGGGCTTGCCACCCACTAACCGCTACATGTCAATTGAATTTTGGTCGTGGATGCGAAGCTTTGCGGCATGTAAAATGTCCCCGCCTATTGCAGCTTAATGGTGGGGGAGTTCACAGGTGGCAAAAATGTGCTGCGTTTTTACCACGCCCAACCACAAGTCCCAAACAAACTACGGATACCTTGGGATTATATCATGGTGTTTTCTTTTTCTGTTCTCTAGATTTGTATAAGAAAAAAACAATAAGCCTGGGTTCACCCTTATGTGATGTGAATGGGTGCGATTCTCACGTGGATTTTCCTGGAGTTCAGTGCTATTTTACATTGCCATTTGTGCTAAAGACAGTGAGATTGTAATGCGAATTTAATGCGTTTTTGGATGGGATTGGACACAGTTGCATTTCTGTGAGGGCGGAAATATGTAAAATTCTACACAGAAAAATAAGTATTCACACACATCTGAACATGAGATGCGATTTCATGTCGGTTTCCATTGATGTGTATTGAGAAGAAAACCGCAATGCAGTAAACTCACACAGGACCCTTTCTGTTGCTGCATCGCATTTGCATAGCAATCCCAATGCATAGATGTGAACGACTGTCAGTAAACACAATTTGTTTTTGGATGACATGCAAAGCTTTATGTGGCTTTTGTAACGCATCAAATTCACAACAGACTCGCATTAGTGTGAACCGGCACTGAAGGTCGCCTTAGGCTGCTTTCACACTGAGGCGCTTTGCAGGCGCTATTGCGCTAAAAATAGCGGCTGCAATGCGCCCTGAAAGAGCCGCTCCTTTGTATCCAGTGGGAAAGCCCGGGGGCTTTCACACTGGAGCGGTGCGCTGGCAGGAGGGTAAGAAAACTCCTGAAAGCCGTATCTTTGAGGCGCGGTAAAAATACCGCTCCTATAGCGCCCCTGCCCATTGAAATCAATGGGGTAGCACCTCCAAAACGCCACAAAGCTGCGTTTTTGCGGGCGGGTTTAACCCTTTTTCGGCCGATAGCGTGGGTTAAAATCACCCCGCTAGCTATCGCAAATCGTGGCAAACACGACGGTAAAACGCCGCTAAAAATAGCACCGTTTTACCGCCAGTGCTTCAGTGTGAAATGCGCCTTACTATAATGACACTTTGATAATTCTAATAAAGTATACATGAAATAAAAAATAAAAAAAAAGGATGACTTCTGATTGGTTGCTATGGGTGACTGCACCTAGCAACAAGAACCCTTTAGGCCTCCTTTACAATATTGTGTTGTTAAACAACGCGTTGTAATACAATAGAATGCACAGGTTCAACTTCCCCCTAATAAAGATCACATTTCTCTCCATCTCAGTGTAGAACGTTTTCAGAAATACACATCAGTTTTTTCTGTTATAAGCCTCGTTCTCGCCTGCTTTGGTCCCTGAAGAGAGATCTGTGTTACAATTGACAGGTGGTGAGGAGGAGGCACTGGACCCCCCTGATCTCTGCACTAGTGTGCCGCTACTGTGCGCACTGCAAAGCGTTTGCAGAGTGGCGCCATTCATTTAAATCCCCCGCTGGAAGAGACAAAGCGTAGAATTCCTGTCACAGTCACAAAGCCGAGCATCACGGCCATGACATGACAGAACATGTGAACACCCCCAGCCGCTGCCCCTCCAGACCCTGAAAGTCACACGATCTTGCCTTGATTTTTGCTGCGACTTGAAGCAATGATTTTGTTAGCTCGAGATCTATGGACCTCAAGTCGCATCAAAGTCGGACCAAAGTAGTGCAGGGACTACTTTGAAGTCACACAGATATGAACGGCACTCATTGGAAATCATGGGGTACGACTTGTCATGCGACTTTGCAGTCCCAAGTCGCAGGACAAGTCACACAAGTGTGAAAGAGGCCTAAATGGGGTAGCGATTGTGGAGCAGAAAAAGTGCAACTCAACTGCAAGGTTTTACCGCCCCCATCCGCTAGTGTGAACAAACCCAAAACGCAGGTAAACATACAGTGTGAATGCCATCATTACCACTTAAGGTCTGCCCTATTGCAGTTTTACTGCTACAGGGCGGCACCTGTGCGCCGGATCACGTATACAGTATATACATGATCCGACTTTTCCGGCGGATCACTTCTGCTGTGATTACACACAGCAGAATCCGATTGGCGGGTTCACGATACCCGATGTCCTCCGGCACTTGCCGATCGTTAGGCAGAGCTTCGTTCTGTGCCTCTGCCTATGTAAACAAGGCATCCCTGTTCTGACCGGAGGGAAGGGATGGAGTTTGTGTTCCTGCAAAGTAAGAGACGTGGATCCATGTCTTCCCCTAGTAAAAGCACCTCCCACAGTGCACATAAACACTGGCTAGGCAGTTAACCCTAAAAAGCGCCCACTAGCGGCCGAATAGCACCGCCAAAATTAAGGTTTAGCAACGCTATATTTAGCGGCGCTTTACCGTCGTTTTTGCAGAGATTTTCGGCCGCTAGCGGGGCGCTTTTAACCCCCGCTAGCAGCCAAAAAAGGGTTAAAACTGCCCGCATCACCCATTCATTTCAATGGGGAGGAGCGATGGAGAAGTGGTGTACACGCCGCTCCTTCACCGCTCCAAAGATGCTGCTTGCAGGAGTTTTTTTAACGTCCTGCCAGCGCATCGCCTCAGTGTGAATGCCCTCGGGCTTTTCACACTGACACTGCAGGGGTGGCGTTTTTCAGGCGCTATTTTTAGCCCAAAAGCACCAGAAAAACGCGCCAGTGTGAAAGGGGTCTAAAGATAAAAGGTGCAGTCTTCAGCCTTGTACATGATGAGACTATTGGATGAATGATTGCTGGTCTCATATTGAAAATATTGTTACTAAAGTGATAAAATCCTCTTACGACAGAACAGAACTCCAGAAATGATGTATTTTCCTGTATTATTTCATTTCTGAGCATGCGCAGGCTTTCCGTTTTTTTCTCAGATGAAAACTGTGTGAGATTACTAAATTCCCTCCTGTTATCAAAACAGATCTACATCGTCCTATAGAAGGAGCCCGATCACAGTGCAGGGCGGTGATCCGGGCTGTGCAGTGCGATAGGAGTGCCGGTGTCCTGTCAGGAAATGGGGGGCATTTCTCGTCAGAACACCGGTGTATGGAGATTACCGGCTCCGGGGCGGCTGGGATCGGCGGGTGCGGCCTCCTCGGGGGTGTTGTCCTGGTTGATGGGCGCTTTGCGGCTCCGCCTGTAGGAAGCCATGGCTCGGTGTTTGTCGGTGAGCAGGGCGCACTTATCACACGAGCACAGCTTCCATCCGCAGTGTCTGGAGTGACCCCGGACCGGGACCACAACCCCGTGATTGCGGCACCGAGCACACCTCGGGATCCTAGTGGGGAGACCCAGAGAGGAGACGTCATCCGACATGATGGAGGAGCCCGATCTACCTCCGGACAGACAGTGCGACCGACTGACACTCCTCTCCCCTCCCCCACATCACACCGCCCTATCTCACCTCACCCACCCCGACATTACTCAGTTCCCCTAAAACATCCCCCCCCCTCCTATACTGATACCTCCTCTATATACTGACCCCCCCCTGTATACTGACACCCCACAATATATACTGACACCCCCCAATATACATACACACACACACACTGAAACCCCCTGTATACTGACACCCTCCAATATACTGACACCCCCCCAACATATACCGACACCCCCCCCTGTATACTGACACCCTCCAATATACTGACACCCCACAATATATACTGACACCCCCCCCAATATACATACATACATACATACATACATACACACACACACACACACACACTGAAACCCCCTGTATACTGACACCCTCCAATATACTGACACCCCCCCCAACATATACCGACACCCCCCCCTGTATACTGACACCCTCCAATATACTGACACCCCACAATATATACTGACCCCCCCCCTGTATACTGACACCCCACAATATATACTGACACCCCCAATATACATACACACACACACACTGAAACCCCCTGTATACTGACACCCTCCAATATACTGACACCCCCCCAACATATACCGACACCCCCCCCCCTGTATACTGACACCCTCCAATATACTGACACCCCACAATATATACTGACACCCCCCCAATATACATACATACATACATACATACATACACACACACACACTGAAACCCCCTGTATACTGACACCCTCCAATATACTGACACCCCCCCCAACATATACCGACACCCCCCCCTGTATACTGACACCCTCCAATATACTGACACCCCACAATATATACTGACACCCCCCAATATACATACATACATACATACATACACACACACTGAAACCCCCTGTATACTGACACCCTCCAATATACTGACACCCCCCCCAACATATACCGACACCCCCCCCGTATACTGACACCCTTCAATATACTGACACCCCCCCAATATATACCGACACCCCCCTGTATACTGACACCCCACAATATATACTGACACCCCACAATATATATACATACACACTGAAACCCCCTGTATACTGACACCCTCCAATATACTGACACCCCCCCAACATATACCGACACCCCCCCCTGTATACTGACACCCTCCAATATACTGACACCCCCCCAACATATACCGACACCCCCCCTGTATACTGACACCCCACAATATATACTGACACCCCACAATATATATATACATACACACTGAAACCCCCTGTATACTGACACCCTCCAATATACTGACACCCCCCCCAACATATACCGACACCCCCCTGTATACTGACACCCTCCAATATACTGACAACCCCCCAACATATACCGACCCCCCCCCTGTATACTGACACCCTCCAATATACTGACACACCCCCAACATATACTGACACACCCCCTGTATACTGACACCCCACAATATATACTGACACCCCCCAATATACACACACACACACACACACACACTGAAACCCCCTGTATACTGACACCCTCCAATATACTGACACCCCCCCCCAACATATACCGACACCCCCCCCCTGTATACTGACACCCTCCAATATACTGACACCCCCCCAATATATACCGACACCCCCCCAATATATACCGACACCCCCCCAATATATACCGACACCCCCCCAATATATACCGACACCCCCCTGTATACTGACACCCCACAATATATACTGACACCCCCCAATATATATACATACACACTGAAACCCCCTGTATACTGACACCCTCCAATATACTGACACCCCCCCAACATATACCGACACCCCCCCCCTGTATACTGACACCCTTCAATATACTGACACCCCCCCAATATATACCGACACTCCCCCTGTATACTGACACCCCACAATATATACTGACACCCCACAATATATATACATACACACTGAAACCCCCTGTATACTGACACCCTCCAATATACTGACACCCCCCCCAACATATACCGACACCCCCCCCCTGTATACTGACACCCTCCAATATACTGACACCCCCCAATATATACCGACACCCCCCCCTGTATACTGACCCCCCCTGTATACTGACACCCCACAATATATACTGACACCCCACAATATATATATACATACACACTGAAACCCCCTGTATACTGACACCCTCCAATATACTGACACCCCCCCCAACATATACCGACACCCCCCCTGTATACTGACACCCTCCAATATACTGACACCCCCCCAACATATACCGACACCCCCCTGTATACTGACACCCTCCAATATACTGACACCCCCCCCCAACATATACTGACACACCCCCCTGTATACTGACACCCCACAATATATACTGACACCCCCCAATATACACACACACACACACACACACACACACTGAAACCCCCTGTATACTGACACCCTCCAATATACTGACACCCCCCCCAACATATACCGACACCCCCCCCTGTATACTGACACCCTCCAATATACTGACACCCCCCCAATATATACCGACACCCCCCCAATATATACCGACACCCCCCCCAATATATACCGACACCCCCCCTGTATACTGACACCCCACAATATATACTGACACCCCCCAATATATATACATACACACTGAAACCCCCTGTATACTGACACCCTCCAATATACTGACACCCCCCCAACATATACCGACACCCCCCCTGTATACTGAAACCCTCCAATATACTGACACCCCCCAACATATACCAACACCCCCCCCTGTATACTGACACCCTCCAATATACTGACACCCCCCCCCCCAATATATACCGACACCCCCCCAATATATACCGACACCCCCCCTGTATACTGACACCCCACAATATATACTGACACCCCCCAATATATATACATACACACTGAAACCCCCTGTATACTGACACCCTCCAATATACTGACACCCCCCCAACATATACCGACACCCCCCCCTGTATACTGACACCCTCCAATATACTGACACCCCCCCAACATATATCGACACCCCCCCTGTATACTGACACCCTCCAATATACTGACACCCCCCCAACATATACTGACACCCCCCCTGTATACTGACACCCCACAATATATACTGACACCCCCCAATATACATACACATACACACACACACACACACACTGAAACCCCCTGTATACTGACACCCTCCAATATACTGACACCCCCCCAACATATACCGACACCCCCCCTGTATACTGACACCCTCCAATATACTGACACCCCCCCAATATATACCGACACCCCCCCAATATATACTGACACCCCCCCAATATATACCGACACACCCCCCCAATATATACCGACACCCCCCCTGTATACTGACACCCCACAATATATACCGACACCCCCCAATATATATACATACACACTGAAACCCCCTGTATACTGACACCCTCCAATATACTGACACCCCCCCCCCCAACATATACCGACACCCCCCCTGTATACTGACACCCTCCAATATACTGACACCCCCCCAACATATACCGACACCCCCCCTGTATACTGACACCCTCCAATATACTGACACCCCCCCCCCCCAATATATACCGACACCCCCCCAATATATACCGACACCCCCCCTGTATACTGACACCCCACAATATATACTGACACCCCCCAATATATATACATACACACTGAAACCCCCTGTATACTGACACCCTCCAATATACTGACACCCCCCCCTGTATACTGACACCCTCCAATATACTGACACCCCCCAACATATATCGACACCCCCCCCCTGTATACTGACACCCTCCAATATACTGACACCCCCCCAACATATACTGACACCCCCCCTGTATACTGACACCCCACAATATATATTGACACTCCCCAATATACATACACACACACACACACACACACTGAAACCCCCTGTATACTGACACCCTCCAATATACTGACACCCCCCCCCCAACATATACCGACACCCCCCCTGTATACTGACACCCTCCAATATACTGACACCCCCCAATATATACCGACACCCCCCCAATATATACCGACACCCCCCAATATATACCGACACCCCCCCAATATATACCGACACCCCCCCTGTATACTGACACCCCACAATATATACTAACACCCCCCAATATATATACATACACACTGAAACCCCCTGTATACTGACACCCCAATTGTATATATATATTTTATATACACACACATACTGAAACCCCCTGTATACTGACACCCCCCCAATATATACCAACACCCCCCCAATATTTACAGACACCCCCCCAAATATATACCGACACCACCCCCCCCAATATATATATATATATATATATATATATACACACACATACACTGAAACCCCCTGTATACCGACACCCCCAATATATACCGACACGGCTTATATATACACCGACACCCCCAATATATATATACACACACTGAAACCCCCTGTATACTGACACCCCCAATATATATATATATATATATATATATATATATATATACACACACACACACACACACTGAAACCCCCTGTATACTGACACCGCTTACATATACACACAGACACCCCTAATATACTGATACCCCCAATATATACTGACACCCCCCAATATACTGACACCGCTTATATATACACAATGACACCCCCCAATATACTGACCCCCCTGTATACTGACACCCCTAATATACTGGCAGCCCCCTGTATACTGACACCCCTTATATACACACTGACACCTCCATTATATACTGACACTCTTTCCTATATACTGAGATCCAGTGTTGCCAACTTTCAGTAAATTTACAAACAGTTTGTAAAATCCATAATTGTTGTATCTGTCCATGGATGTCAGTTACAGACACGCAGCCCACATGTCCATCAGACATTCAAAGACAGATGCAAAAAGTACAGATTTTACAAACTGTTTGTAAATTTACTGAAAGTTGGCAACCCTGCTGAGATCCCCTAAAACAACTAACACCCCCATTCTATACAGAACCCCCTCCCCCCCCCCCCCCACATATTGCACCTGTACTGACTAACAAACTCACTAGATGTATAGAAATGAGAGCAGTCACCCCTCCCCCAGCTTGTAGAGAGCTCAATGTAACAATAACAGTACACACCCCCCAGGGATGATACATTGGGGTGTAGAGGAGTGATAATATTCTCCATCCTGGGATCACATTCTCTATATACAATGATATGATGGGTCACAGGAATGTTCTTCCATAACAATCTATATGGATGAAGAGATCACATTATTTATTTATCTTCCAATAAACTTTTCCCACCAAACAATCACATTGCTGGCCAATCATGACCCTCCTCTCTCCATTATTCTTCTGCAGAGAAGTCATGACTTACATTATAGGAGGGCTGTGCCCGGAGGAGGGGCTCATTCACAGCGGGGGGCACATCAAATCATTTATAACACATTGGGGGTTATTTATGAAAGGCAAACCCACTCTGCACTACAAGTGCAAACTACTAGTGCAAAGTGCCCTTGAAATTGCACTGAAAGTGGACTTGGAGGTGCAGTCGTTGTAGATCTGAGGGGGGATCTGAAATGAGGGGAAGCTCTGCTGATTTTATCATCCAATAATGTGCAAGCTAAAATGCTGTTTTTATTTTCCTTGCATGTCCCCCTCAGATCTACAGCGAATGCACTTACAAGTACACTTTGTACTTGTAGTGCAAAGTGGATTTGCCTTTCATAAATAACCCCCAATGCATTGTAATACACACTCCAGGGCTTGCCCACCCCCCCACCTTTTTACATTTTATTTAACATTATTATTTAGGTACTTATAATAATAATTTAACATGATACTCTATGTCCCCCAATAGCTGGCAGTGTATTGCTGAGCGTTACATGGTATTGGGACGCACTGCGCTGCACAAAAATCCAACATGTCCTACTTTTCTTCCACCGCATACCAACACGGTGCATTGGTGTGAACGGACGCAATGCGACACGTGGGAGATTAGCGTGTCTATACATCCAGCAACACAGCCCAAGGAGGCCGGTGTGAATGACCCCCATTCCACAGCCACAACACCCCCCCCCCACCGCCCCCCACTTGTCATTAACCCCTTCACTGCCAGGGGACTTTTTTGCACACATGATTAAAAAATAATTTTAGGTCTGAAGATTAGTTCAAACCCCTTATATATTTTCTGAAAGCAGGGGCCCTAGAGCATAACATGGTGGCAGTTCCAATTGTGTGTGTCACATGATGTTAGCGCAACAGTTTATCAAATGCAAATTTTCAGTAAAAAATAAATATATATATATATAAAAAACCTAATACAGTTAATTTTAGGGCATAAAAATGCAATATATTACCAAATGTTTGGTAAAATATAAAAGATGAGTATATGCCGAGTAAGAGGCAGCAAACATGGCAAGCTTTAAAGTGATTCTAAGACCCCTTTCACACTGATGCGCTTTACTAAAAATAGCGCCTCTCCTGGCAGGACATCAAAAAAAGTCCTGCAAACAGCATCTTTGGAGCAGTGTATACACCGCTCCTCCACCACTCCTGCCCATTAAAATGAATGGGCACCGCTCACGAAGTGCCTTCAAAGCGCTTCTGCAGCGGCGCTACACCAGCGCATTTAGCCCTTTATTTGGCCACTAGCAGGGGATTAAATGCGCCCCACTAGCGGCTGAATAGCGCTGTTAAAATGACGGTAAAGTGCCGCTAAAACTAGCAGCGTTTTACGGTCAACGTCCACCCCCCCCCCCCCCCCCCAGTGTGAAAGGGGCCTAAAAGTTGTAATAAAAAATAAACATGTCATACTTAGACCCCTTTCACACTGGGGCAGTTTTCAGGCATGTCAGCGCTAAAAATATCACCTGAAAACCGCCTCCCATTCATTACAATGAGTGCTTTCACACTGGGGCGGGGCGCTTGTGGGACGTTCGGAAAAGTCCTGCAAGCAGCATCTTTGGGGCGGTTTGGGAGTGATGTATACAGCGCTCCCAAAATGCCCCTACCCTATGCAATGAATGGGCAGCACTTCCAAAGCGCCTGAAAAGCGCTTCAGAAGCAACGCAACACAGGAGTTTTTAACCCCTTTTTTGGGGTTAAAAGCGCCCCGCTAGTGGCTAAAAAGCAGTGCAAAAGCGCCGCTAGAACAAGCAGCACTTTATCGCTAACAGCCGGCGCTTTCAGTGTGAAAGCAGCCCTACTGTACCAGCTCTGTATAATGGTATTGCACAGAGCAGCCCCGATCCTCCTCTTCTTTGTTCCTCCGCCGGCAGTCTTGGCTTGTTTAGGCCTCATTCACATCAGAGCGATATTCAGCTTGTAAAACGCTCAGCTTTGAGGCTCCAAAACGCCCAACAAGCCAATCGTTCTGTCACCTGAAGAAAAACCCCATAAGCTCAAAAAAGTACACAAGCTTCTTTAGCAGATTACAAGCGTTTTTGGCCCCATAGACTTGAATGGAAATGCCTGACTTTAGCAGAAAAACAGTAAAACGCTCAAAAAAGCTTAAAAAAAAAATGCTCAAAAAAGGCCAGTAAATCGATACGCTCAGTGTGAATGGAGCTTGTGTTAGCTACCTAAATCATCTTAACAGCACTGCCCATCATTACAAAATACGCCCCCTTCTGTAGGCATCCGCCCCTCACACGCGCCCATCATGAAGAAATCCGCCGCTTGCAGACTTGCACGAGCATCGGGAGCGTGTGGCACAATGTCGGCTATTGTGCGCAGGCGCCGTATACAGCTGATCGTAAATTCCGATGTTCGGAGGCTTTCGGCGGTTCCGTACTGCGCAAGCGCTGGGCATGCGCAGTACCGGGCAGGCATTATTCAACGGGGCATTTCTCCTCAGAACACCGGCACTCTAATGCCCTGTACACACGATCATTTTTTTCAATGAAAAAAGTCCGATGGACATGTTTCATCGGAAAAACTGATCGTGTGTGGGCCCCGTCGGACTTTTTTCCATCGGTGTAAAAAAATAGAACGCGTTTTAAATTTTTCCGATGGAAAAAAAAAAGATAGGAAATTCCTATCGTCTGTATGGAACTCCAATGGAGAAAAAACCCACGCATGCTCAGAATCAAGTCGACGCATGCTCAGAAGCATTGAACCTCATTTTTCTTGGCTCGGCGGAGTGTTTTACGTGACCGCATTTTGGACGGTCGGAATTTTGTCTGATGGTGTGTAGGCAAGACTGATGGAAGTCAGCTTCATCGGAATTCCGATGGAAAATTCCATCGGATTTTATTCCATCGGAAATCCGATCGTGTGTACAGGGCATTAGGCCTGGTTCACACCTATGCATTTTTTAGTGCGTTTTTAGTTTTGCAGAAACACACTACGGTCCATTTAACATGGTTTCCTATGGATGTAGTTCACATCTGTGCATTTTATGGAAACTTTTTCTGGTTTTTGGTTCCATAGACTTCAATGGATGAAAAGCGTGTATTGAAAAATGAAAAATGCACCTGGAATATGAAAACTGTAACCTGCATAGGTGTGAATGAGACCTAAGACGCTTTCAGCAGCGGTCGCATCTCCTACGTACAATGTAGGGTTAATAGCCCTGCATTGTATTTGATGATGCTGAGGGACCGCCCAGAGCTTCAGATACAAGAGAACAGCGCTGATGCCTTCTGCAATGAGGGATATGGTAGGTAATACACCTTGTCCCTGCACCCCTCTACAGTACTAGACAAGCATTTGTACCTTGATACACGGGGGAAAGGGGGGGGGGGGCACTCAATGGGTAGATTTTGTCTAATTCCTGGAACTCAGCTTCACACCGGAGCGACTTGTCATGGGATCTGACAGGGCAAGCCCCATGAAAAGATGAAAAGTCGCACCTTATTGTCGGCAATGGCACTGTTCAGATCGGTGCGATGCCGACTTTGCTGTGCCACATTGATTTGAAAAAGTAGTTCCTGCGCTACTTTTGCTGATTTCAGGTGCCACTTGCATAGGTGGTGTGTGGCTTTGAAATTGTGCGATTTCAGAGGGAGTCGCATGATTTCAAAGCCGCATTCAGTTAACATAAATATTAAAAAGTAAATAATCCCCTACACAGAAAACACGGAATACTCACCTATTACTCCCTGCTGCCCATGCTGATCCTGTAGCTGCCCATGCTGATCCTGTAGCTGCCCATGCTGATCCTGTAGCTGCCCATGCTGATCCTGTAGCTGCCCATGCTGATCCTGTAGCTGCCCATGCTGATCCTGTAGCTGCCCATGCTGAACCTGTAGCTGCCCATGCTGATCCTGTAGCTGCCCATGCTGATCCTGTAGCTGCCCATGCTGAACCTGTAGCTGCCCATGCTGATCCTGTAGCTGCCCATGCTGAACCTGTAGCTGCCCATGCTGATCCTGTAGCTGCCCATGCTGATCCTGTAGCTGCCCATGCTGATCCTGTAGCTGCCCATGCTGAACCTGTAGCTGCCCATGCTGATCCTGTAGCTGCCCATGCTGATCCTGTAGTTAAGAAAGTGCCTGCTGAAGACGCTGCTGAACCCAAACACTTCCGGGAGTGCTGACATCCCGGTCCTCTGCTGCACTCACTGCTTCCATCTGACAGCCTGTTCATCATTACCGTGTCCTGCCATGCTATCACATAGGAGGCTTGTTAGGCCCTTTGTGATAGCAAAAAAGTAAAAAAATAAAGTTTTAGGGCTGGTTCACACCACAAAAAACGCACTCCAGATCCACTCTGGATATGTTTCTGCATGCACATTTTTCAACACATTTTTGATGCGTTCCAGTGCGTTTTTGATGCAGTTCCAGATGCATTCCAGGTGCTTTGTTTCTTATTTTTTCCTGTTTTTTCCCCCACTATACTAGTGTCCAGTACGTTTCAGGGCATTTTTAAAGCATTACAGTACAGTCCAGTGCAGGAAAAATGCAGCACATTCTACTTTTTTTCTAGAACTGGCTGCACCGGTGTGAACTGTGCCATTGGAAACCATATAACCTACTTTCAATGCGTTTTTGATGCAGAAAAAAAAAAACGCACTGGACTGCAAGTGGTGTGAACTAGCCCATGAAATGTATGTATGTATGGTGTGAAGTAGCCCATGAAATGAATGCATCAAAAACGCTCTGGAGTGTGTTTTGTGGTGTTAACCAGCCCTAAAAAACCCATGTCACCCCTTACACACCTCATATAAAAAGAGTGGCGTAGGGGGAGCAAGTATATGGAAACATCAATTGCACCACATGTAAGGTATTATCATGAATGTCAGAATGAGAGTAATATTTCCAGGGCCATAACTCACCATTAGCTCTAAACTGATAATCTGTAAAGCTTTTTAAGGCATGAAGAATTTTGGGTACCAACGTTTCTGGCGATTCCATGGGCATGCACAATTTTTAAAACTTGACGTGTATGGTATCTATTTACTTGACACAATTCAATCTATTATATTTTACAAATCAAATGGGTATAATAAGAGCCCATTCACACAGGGGCAACTTTGGATCTGACTTCAAGTCGCCCCAAGTCGCCTCAAGTCGCGCGGTTGAGAAAATCAATGTAAGTGAATGGAGCCGTCTTAATGCACACTACTGCAGTCACTCCGACTTCAGAAAAGGTCCCTGTACTACTTCAATCCGACTTCTAGGCGACCTGTAACCATTCATTTCAATGGAAGTCGGATCCCCTGTCTTAATTCAACTTTACAGGAAATAAAAATAGTTTTTTCGGCAAACCCCTCCCTCCCACAGAGCTGATTACTCTTTGATTGGCCACTGGCAAAGTCCCCTGTCCTGGAGGGGACTTCAAGTTGTGTTGCAAGTCGCCTCATGTCGCGCTGTGATTCATACTCAAGTCGTGTCCAAGTTGCCTCCCAAAGTCGCGCTGGAAGTCGTGTTGCCCCTGTGTGAATGGAGTCTAAAGTGTTCGTTTACAAAGAAATAATAAAAATTTAAAGTGGTTGTAAACCCTGTAAAAATTTTTTTTTTTTTAAACCAACCTGCAAGACAAAGGCATAATGAGCTAGTATGACTAGCATACTAGCTCATTATGCATCACTTACCTTAGATCGGGGCCCCCGAAGCCGTCCTCTTCTCCCTCTCCAGCCATCGCTGCGGCGATAGCCGGAAGGTTACTTCCAGGTATTGCCGCTCCAGCCAATCACAGCGCCGCTCCAGCGCTGTGATTGGCCGGAGCGGCGAAGACGTGACTCCGCGCACGCGCGCGGGAGCTGTCAAATCCGGCTAAGCCGGATTTGTGAATGGGATTAACCCTATGAATGCATGCGCCATAGACACTTTTAGCAAATATCTCCTAAACCGTGTAGGTTTAGGAGATATTTCTTGCACCTACATGTAAGCCTTAAAGCGGAGCTCCGCCGAAAAAAAAATATAAAAAAACTGCAGCTGCTGACTTTTAATATATGGACACTTACCTGTCCTGGAGTCCAGCGACGTCCGCAGCAGAGGACGAGCAATCGCTCGTCACTCTGCTGCCCCCACCGCCATCCAAGGTGAGGGAACCAGGAAGTGAAGCCTTGCGGCTTCACTGGCCGATTCCCTACGGCGCATGCGCGAGTCGCACTGCGCCATTCTCACTGGTCCCCGTTGTGTTCTGGGAGCCGAGTGACGTACTTCCTGCAGAGAGGACTCCCGGAAGTGGGTGAAAATACCTGTCTTAGACAGGTATCTTCACCCCCCTGAAAGGTGTCAATTGTGACACCGGAGGGGGGGAAGGTTCCGATGAGTGGAAGCTCCACTTTAGGGTGGAGCTCCGTTTTAATCTAGGCTTACCTGTAGGTGCACGTTGCATAAGTGGGTTTACAACCTTTTCCTAAAACAATTAGCAAATATCGACATAAGAAATTACAACTACCACCATTTTATTCTCCAGGGTCTCTGCTTTCAGAAAAGATATTACTTTTATGAGGGGGAGGGGGGTAGATGCAATACATTCTAGCAAAAAAAAAAACAGATTTTAACATGTGTGATAAAAAATGAAAGATAAAAAATGCCCAGGTAGACAAGTGGTTAACAAGCAGCCTGCTCTGAAGAGCAAAAGAAAAGAAGACTGCTTGGCTGCTGATTGGTCGGTAAGTTTTGGCACACAGTGTTGCAGATTTGCTGCATGTGGACACAGAAATAACAAACAAGATTAGAGTTCTGTTTGTGGGACCAGGTGTCAGGTGTTCCTGCTTTGTATAATGCAATGATATAAACTATGAAATGGAGCTCCTGTAACTTTTTTTAAATTAATTTGAGGACAGAAAATTGTATTTATATTTTGAGTTTTACAAAATGATAATGTTACAAAACACAGAAACTTATATCCATTGCATACATGTTTTAAAAATATGATAAAAAAAAAAAAAAGCAATACTAAAAAAAAAAAGCTTACCAGTTCTTATGCCGCGTACACACGGCCGTTTTTCTCGTCGAGAAAAACAAAATATTTCCCATTCGACGAGAAAAACGATCGTCTGTGGGCTCTCTGTCGTTTTTTTCGATGAGAAAAACGGCATTAAAAACGACGAGAAAAATTAGAACATGTTCTAATTTTTCTCGTCGTTTTTTTCGACATGTTTTCCGCGGCAGTTTTCCCATAGGGAAACACTGCCACGGAGCCCACAGACGGTCGTTTTTCTCGTCAAGAGAAAAACCGACGTGAAAAACGACCGTGTGTGGGGAACAAGCTGTTCCCCCGTTTTAAATGACATTATTCACGGCGTTTTTTTAACCGCCGTGAATAATGATCGTGTGTACGCGGCATCAGACGTGGTGGCTGCATTGGGTTTTTTTCTTTCCTTTATTTTCGCCCAGTGATTTGACCAGTAGCACACTTCCTGTCTGTACCCAAATAACATTTATGTCCTTTTTTTCTGACAAATAGAGATTTCTTTTGGTGGTATTTGATCACCTCTGCGTTTTTTTTCTTTTTGAAAACAAAAACAAAAAAAACAATAAGTGTATATTGATTGGTTTGCGCAAAAGTTATAGCGTCTACAAAATAGGGGATACATTTATGGCTTTTTTTTTTTTTTTTTTAATTTTTTTTACTAGTAATGGCGGTGATCTGCGATTTTTAGCGGGACTGCGACATTGTGGCGGACAGATCGGACACCTAACTGACATTTTTTACACTTTTTTGGGAACCAGTGACATTATTGCAGTGATCAGTGTTAAAAAAAGTGCACTGACCTTGTACTAATGACACTGGCAGGGAAGGGCAGGGCCGGATTAACATAGGGGCTATTGGAGCTGCAGCTCCAGGCCCCTTCCCCAAGATAGGCCCATTTGCCCAAAAAAAAAAAAATCTCAAAAAAAAAAAAGATCGACTTCGAGGATTGTAGCTCGGCGACCAGGGCCCACAGAGACCCCATATTTGGGGGGTATTTAGATGAAGACCCACCCCACCACTGATCAAAATATGGGGCTGCTATCATTTATGGTTCCGGAGATACGGGGCTGCTTGCGCAGCCTGTCAGAAGCTATATACAGAACGGCCAGTTTAAATACAAGCTGACACACTCTGCAGCAGAGAGGATGAGCTCACAGGGCTTATCATAATTATTTGTATGTTACTAAGACTGCTTTCACACTATGCCGCTCCGAGCGTTGGCGGTAAAATAGCGGTAAAGCGCTGCTATTTTACCGTCGGATTTGTGGCACATTTCGGCCGCTAGCGGGGCGCTTTTAACCCACGCTAGCGACCGAGAAAGGGTAAAAAACGCCCGAGATGCGCCGCTACAGCGGCGTATTGCCGGCGGTATGGCGGTGCTGCCCATTGATTTCACTGCTCCTAATGCGCTCCAAAGAAGTTGCTGGCAGGACTTTTTCTGACGCCCTGCCAGCGCACCGCTCTAGTGTGAAAGCCCTCGGGCTTTCACACTGGAGTGAATAGAGCAGCTGTTTAAGGGCAGATTGCAGGCGCCATTTTTAACGCTATAGCGCCTGCAAAATGCCCTCAGTGTGAAAGGGGTCTTATAGTAATTAACCCCTTGCCACTTAGGCCAATTCTGACATTTCTCTCCTACATGTAAAAATCATCATTTGTTTTTTGCTAGAAAATTACTCAGAACCCTCAAACATTATATATATTGCTTTAGCAGACACCCTATGGAATAAAATGGTGGTCTTTGCAACTTTTTATGTTACACGGTATTTGCACAGAAATTTTTCAAACGTGTTTTTTTGGAAAGAAACTGTTTCATTCATAAAAAAAAAAAACACTAAAGTTAGCACGATTCTTTTTGTATACTAAGCTATGCTTTCATTTTTTTTACAGGTTACATGTTTAGAGTTACAGAGGAGGTCTAGTGCTAGAATTATTGTTCTCGCTCTAACGATCGTGGCGTATGTAACCTGTGTGTATCTGGCTCTGATACTAGCCAGGGCCTACCCAGCCACTGACAAGTATCTCTCCCCAGCCTGTCCCCACACACCCTCTCACCTGCTGAACTGTGGATGGGGGAATCACTCCTGCAGTGTTATTGTGTTCTGCCTGCGAATACAATGATCAGTGTTGCTAACTATAGCTGGCAGCACTGATTGTTTTGGGAAAAACCTGACAGGCTGGTTGTACTCAAGTCAGATAATAGATTGACTTGTGAAAAAACAGCTAGCCCATACATAGATCGACTATGGCTGGTCTCTGCTTAATTGGCGTAATTTCAATCCATGTATGGCTCGCTTAACCACTACGCAGTCCCTAAACATCCTTCCACAAACCTTTACATTTTTCCTTCCCAGATTCCATTCATCTTCCTCACCTGTACATACTCTCCACACTTCTCTCCTGTACATACTGCTCACTGTCATACCCTCCACACTTCTCTCCTATACATAGTGCCCACTGTCATACCCTACACACTCCTCTCCTGTACATTGTGCTTGTTGTCATACACGTCTCTCCTGTACATAGTGCCCACTGTCGTACTTTCCACACTCCTCTCCTGTACATACAGCTCACTGTCATACCCTCCACAATCCTCTCCTATACATAGTGCCCACTGTCATACCCTCCACACTCTTCTCCTGTACATACTGCTCACTGTCTTACCCTCCACACTCATTTAATGTACCTACTGCTCAGTATCATACTGTCTACACTCCTCTCCTGTACATACTTCTCACTGTCATACCCTCCACACTCCTCTCCTGTACATACTGCCCACATTCATAAACTCCTCTATTGTACATAGTGCCGACTGTCATACCCTCCACACTCCTCTCCTGTGCATACTGCCCACTATCATACCCTCCACACTCCTCTCCTGTACATACTGCCCCCATTATACCCTCCACACCCCTCTCCTGTACATACTGCCCACTATCATACCATCCACACTCCTCTCATGTACATACTGTAACCCAACCTTACCCTCCACACTCCTATCCTGTACATACTGTAACCTAACCTTACCCTCCACACTCCTCTCCTGTACATACTGCCAACTATCATACCCTCTACACTTCTCTTCTATACATAGTGCCCACTGTTATACCCTCCACACCTCTATCCTGTACATACTGCCCACTGTCATATCCTCCCCACTCTTCACTGTCATACCCTACACACTTCTCTCCTATACATAGTGCCCACTGTCATACCCTCTACACTTCTCTTCTGTACATACTGCTCACTGTCTTACCCTCCACACTCCTCTCCTGTACATACTGCTCAGTATCATATCGTCCACACTCCTCTCCTGTACATACTGCCCACTTTCATAAACTCCTCTATTGTACATAGTGCCGACTGTCATACCCTCCACACTCCTCTCCTGTGCATACTGCCCACTATCATACCCTCCACACTCCTCTCCTGTACATACTGCCCCCATTATACCCTCCACACCCCTCTCCTGTACATACTGCCCACTATCATACCATCCACACTCCTCTCCTGTACATACTGTAACCCAACCTTACCCTCCACACTCCTATCCTGTACATACTGTAACCTAACCTTACCCTTCACACTCCTCTCCTGTACATACTGCCAACTATCTTTCTCTCCACATTCCTCTCCTGTACATAGTGCCCCAATTATACCCTCCACATTCCTTTCCTGTATATACTGCCCACTGTCATACCCTCTACACTTCTCTTCTATACATAGTGCCCACTGTTATACCCTCCACACCTCTATCCTGTACATACTGCCCACTGTCATATCCTCCCCACTCTTCACTGTCATACCCTCCACACTTCTCTCCTATACATAGTGCCCACTGTCATACCCTCTACACTTCTCTTCTGTACATACTGCTCACTGTCTTACCCTCCACACTCCTCTCCTGTACATACTGCCCACTTTCATAAACTCCTCTATTGTACATAGTGCCGGCTGTCATACCCTCCACACTCCTCTCCTTTACATACTGCTCGCTCTCATACCCTCCACATTCCTTTCCTGTACATACTGCCTATTGTCATACCCTCCACACTCCTCTCCTGTACATACTGCCCACTGTCATACCCTCCACACTCTTCTCCTGTACATACTGCTCACTGTCTTACCCTCCATACTCATTTAATGTACATACTGCTCAGTATCATACTGTCTACACTCCTCTCCTGTACATACTGCTCACTGTCATACCCTCCACACTCCTCTCCTGTACATACTGCCCACATTCATAAACTCCTCTATTGTACATAGTGCCGACTGTCATACCCTCCACACTCCTCTCCTGTACATACTACCCACTATCATACCCTCCACACTCCTCTCCTGTACATACTGCCCCCATTATACCCTCCACACCCCTCTCCTGTACATACTGCCCACTATCATACCATCCACACTCCTCTCCTGTACATACTGTAACCCAACCTTACCCTCCACACTCCTCTCCTGTACATACTGTAACCTAACCTTACCCTTCACACTCCTCTCCTGTACATACTGCCAACTATCTTTCGCTCCACATTCCTCTCCTGTACATACCACCCCCATCATACCCTCCACATTCCTTTCCTGTACATACTGCCCACTGTCATACTCTCCACACTCCTCTGCTGTGCATGCTGCCCACGGCCATACCCTCCACACTCCTCTCCTGTACATAGTGCCCACTGCTAGACCCTCCACATTCCTCTCCATTACCTGCACATACTTCCCAGGTTTATACCGTCCGATCACTGCACTGTGATCAATCCGGTGGGTCCTGGGTGCTTCCATTTTCACCCGGTCTTCCTTCTGGGTTCTGTGCCTTCGGTTACTTACCTTGGCTGGGCTGCGTTGATGTCATTCCCACGCATGCTCATGCGCATCCTCTCTCTCTCATCCCCCCTTTCTCTCTCATCCTCCCTCCCTTACCCCTCACTCCTCTCATCCTCTCTCTCTCTTTCTCCCTCTCTCTCATCCTCCCTCTCTCTCTTTAATTTAATTTGTTATAACAAAAAATTGTTTGCATATTTATTTATTTATTTATTATTTATAAAAGGCCCACCAAAATCCTCAGCACCAGGCCCATGATGTTCTTAATCTGGCCCTGGGGAAGGGGTTAACATCAGGGGCGATCAAGGGGTTAAATGTGTTCCCACTGTGTGGGGAAGAAGCTGCCTGGGACAACACACAGATCCATCTTCCTGCATAGCATAGTGTCATCCTCTGACAGAACGCGGATTTGCCTTGTTTACTTTGGCAGATCCCCGTTCTGTCGCTGCAGAGAACGATCGCGGGCAGCCAGCAGAAATCGAGTCTGCTGGACCCGCTGATTGGCTCCCTGAGGGCCAGACAGATCGCTGTGTACGAATCCGACGTACACCTATGGCGATTTGCGCAGCCGAGCCAACCTGCCGCAGTATAAGTGTGGCGGCTGGCCACTGCTATTAACTCCCAAAGACCCGGAAGCTGATAGCTGTGGGGGGTCTTCAGCACTACCGAGAGGTGGAGTATTACAGTAATCAGAGGCCAGCAAAACTTGGGGTAGATATCATTAGATGTACATTATTATATTGCAAAAAAAAAAAAAACTGGACCCTGCCAAATTCATGCTAAAAGCAGAGAGTTTTGTTTGCAGAAATTTGCAAATATCTGCACAAGACACAGTGCCTGCGGCAAGGAACCTCTGTATACTGCAGTCCTAATTATAGGTTTCAGATTTTCCCAAGTTGGAACATACACTATATTGCCAAAAATATTGGGACGCCTGCTTTTACACACAAATGAACTTTATTGGTACCCCAGTCTTATGCCGCGCACAGACAATCGGACATTCCGACAACAAAACCGTTTTTTCCGACGGATGTTCGCTCAAACTTGTCTTGCGTACACACGGTCACACAAATGTTGTCGGAAATTGCGAACGTCAAGAACGCGGTGACGTACAACACGTACGACGAGCCGAGAAAAATTAAGTTCAATGATTCTGAGCATGCGTCGAATTGATTCCGAGAATGCGTAGAACTTTTGTACGTTGAATTGTGTACACAGGGCCGGAATTTCCGACCACAACTTTTGTTGTCGGAAAAATTGAGAACAAGCTCTCAAATTTTTGTTGTCGGAAATCTTGACAGCTAATGTCCGATGGAGCATACACACGGTCGGAATTTCTGACCGTGTGTAAAATTCCGACCGTGTGTACGTGGCATAAGACCGTAGGGTTCAATATTGAGTTGGTCCACCCTTTATAGCTATAACAGCTTCAGCTCTTCTGGGAAGGCCGTCCACAAGATTTAGGGGTATGTCTATGGGAATGTTTGACCATTCTTTTAGAAGCAGACATCCCAACCTGCAAAAACTCATTTCAGGGAGGTGACGCTTCACGCCGGCACCCCCACATTTAAATGCAGCTTTACCAGTGCCAATGAAATGCAGCCTTACCAGTGCCAATGAAATACAGCCTTACCAGTGCCACTGAAATGCAGCCTTACCAGTGCCAATGAAATGCAGCCTTACCAGTGCCAATGAAATACAGCCTTACCAGTGCCATGAATAGCAGCTATACCAGTGCCACAGAGCTCCACATGCTGTTAAGAGATGGAATATAATATTTGCATGACTAAAAAAATATTTAAAGCGGAGCTCCAGCAGCTACAAATACTGTAGCTGCTGACTTTTAATATTAGGACACTTACCTGTCCAGGAAACCAGCGATGTTGGCACCCCAGCTGATGTTTCCATCGGCTCTCGGGTGCTTCCACCGCCATTGCCTGTAACGGAAACCGTCAGCAATGCCTTGCGGCTTCACAGCAGGTTTCCTACTGTGCATGCGCGAAGCACGCTGCGCTTTAGTGAATAGCCCGGTGGCAGGGGAAGGAGGAGGGGGCCGAACTTCCGAGTGATCTCGCCACGGAAGTAAGGACAGATACCTGTCAAAAACAGGTACCCGCTCCCCCTCCCCCCCAAAAGGTGCCAAATGAGGCACCAGAGGGGGGAAGGAGGCAGATAAGCAGAGCTTCTACTTTTGGGTGGAACTCCGCTTTAGGATCAAGCTTACACCTATGCTTTGTGGTAACACGCATGTACCTGCAATGCAGAGTAGTACACCAAGCACATCTAACAGGTTTCCATTTATTTTAAATGACACCCAAATGCAGTAAAAGTTCACCTGGTTGTTGTGCTTTGGCAGGCTATTTAAATGACTTATCTGCCTTAACGTGCATGTATTACCATAAGCCGAGTGCTCTGCATGCCTGCTGGGAATCGAGCCCTTAACCAGAGCCGCCTGCACTCCTGCACCACATCCCACATGCCCTTCAAGCCTCTTAAGATCCTCGCCATGCCACATTGACACTGAGAGCCTCCACAGCCGCAGAAATTGTCAGGTTTCTTCCCGACAGTGAGCTGGTGGCTACAACAAAATGGCGGCGACTCCCAAACACTGCAGGCCGCTTTTAGACCTCTAGAGGCGGATTGCAGCCACAGCGCTTTCCAGAATATGAGGCGGTTGCAGCCACAGCTCAAAGCGGCCCCAGGACAAAAATTTCCAAGTAGGCTAGCCCGGCCCTGGCTGGGAGATCACCCATCGCTCATGGGTGTCCTTGAGCCCGCAGCCTATTGGGATGTCTGCAGAAGCACATTTGTGAGGTCAGGCACTGATGTTGGACGAGAAGGATTGGCTCGCAGTCTCCACTCCAATTCGCCTTAAGAGCTCCCTTCACTGGAACTAAGGAGCCAAGCCCAACCCCTGAAAAACAACCTCACACCGTAATCCTCCCTCCACCAAATGATTTGGACAAGTGCACAAAGCAAGGTCCATAAAGACATGGATGAGCGAGTTTGGGGTGAAGGAACTTGACTCCAACCTGATAGAACACCTTTGGGATGAATTAGAGCGGAGACTTCAAGCCAGGCCTTGGCCTGACCTCACAAATGTGCTTCTGGAAGAATGGTCAAACATTCCTATAGACACACTCCTAAACCTTGTTGACAGGCTTCCCAGAAGAGCTGAAGCTGTTATAGCTACAAAGGGTGGGCCAACTTAATATTGAACCCTATGGAGTAAGACTGGGATGCCCTAAAAGTTCATGTGCGTGTAAAGGCAGGCGTCCCAATACAATATACTGTATACTGCGGTCTTAAATATAATGTTCAGATTTTCCCAAGTTGGAACATATATAGCAGTGGATAGATTAAGGGCATGCCCAGCAAGAACACAATGGCAGCTGCTGAATGCATCCAGTGCGTGCCCCTCCAGGCAAACCTGCTCCTACTCTATCCACTGCTATATGTGCTCCAACGTGGGAGACTGAAAATATAAGAGAGTTAGGACTGCAGTACACAGAGGAGCATTGATGCATACAGATACTATATATTTGCAAATGTGTGAAAACAAAACCCTCTGTTTTTAATGTGAATTGTTAGACAGGGTCCATTTGGTTGGTTTTGCATTCTAGCTGTAAAGTGTGCCAGGAAATCTTTGTTTGTGCATTGCCCTTCTATGTGCACCTTTCAGCAAATAGGTTGGTGATCTATGCCCAAAATAAATGTTAACCATTTGCCCACTGGGCACTTTCACCCCCTTCCTGGCCAGACCAATTTTCAGATTTCAGCGCTATCGCACTTTGAATGACGATTGCGCGGTCATGCAACACTGTACCCATACAACATTTTTATCATTTTTCTGCCTTCAGATTGCTCCCCAGTGGCTACGGACAGGCAGTGAGGAAGTGATGCGATGCCTCCTCACTGCCTGTTTTAACCCCATTTTTCGTGACAAATGTGCCGCAAGCACGTGCATTGCGGGGCATTTTTGGCACTTCCCCATTGCCTTGAGGCCGGGTTCACACCTATGCGTTGCGTTTTTGAGCTTGGAGTCTTTGCCAATTTCGCAATCAGTCGTTCAGCGGTTCCATTGCGTTTTTAGCTGCGGACTTGCTGACCAGGGAAGTCCCGCCGCTGTTATCATGAGGGGGAACTCCACGCCAAATTTTAAATAAAAAACCGGCATGGGTTCCCCTCCAGGAGCATATCAGGCCCTTAAGTCTGGTATAGACTTTAACGGGAACCCCTACGCTGAAAAAAACGGCGTGGGGGTCCCCCCCAAAGTCCATAGCAGACCCTTATCCGAGCACGCAACCTGGCAAGCCGCAGGAAAAGAGGGGGGGACGAGAGAGCGGCCCCCCTCCCTCCTGAACCGTACCAGGCCGCATACCCTCAACATGGGGGGGTGGGTGCTTCGGGGCAGGGGGGCGCATTCCCCGGGACTGTGACATCATATGGGGGCGGGGTCACTGGGTGTCATCACCCGGTGACCACGCCCATGCCTATAAAAGTGAATGCACTCCGCTCATACGGCATTACAGCCGGAGAGAGCGACGAGTCAACATCTCCAGGAGAGAAGAGGGAAGAAGGCGACGAAGAAGACCGGGCGCCGCTAGCAAAAGAGCTGGAAGAAGATAGCGGAGGCCCGGCAGAAGGAAGAAAGAACCAGGGAGCGAGAGAAGAACCGGAGAGCGTGGCGGAGACAACACCGGAGACCCCTGAAGTTGGAAGAAGACCCCAGAAGTTGGAAGAAGACCCCCGAAGTTGGAAGAAGACCCCCAGAGCTGACTAATAAATGACTTAAAAAACCTGTGTAGTGTTTTTATTGCCATTTTTATTTCCACCAGGTGAATGGGTAGGGGTACGATGTACCCCATACTCATTCACATAGGGTGGGGGGCCCCCTTATTAAAGGGGGCTCCTGAATTCCGATAAGCCCCCCGCCCGCATACCCCGACAACCAACGGTCAGGGTTGTCGGGAAGAGGCCCTGTCCTCATCAACATGGGGGCAGGGTGCTTTGGGGTGGGGGGGCCGCAGTGCGCCCCCCTGCCCCGAAGCACCCACCCCCCCATGTTGAGGGAATGCGGCCTGGTACAGTTCAGGAGGGAGGGGGGCGCTCTCTCGTCCCCCCCTCTTTTCCTGCAGCCTGCCAGGTTGCGTGCTCGGATAAGGGTCTGCTATGGACTTTGGGGGGACCCCCACGCTGTAGGGGTTCCTGTTAAAGTCCATACCAGACCTAAGGGCCTGGTATGCTCTTGGAGGGGAACCCATGCCGTTTTTTTATTTTTTATTTGGCGTGGAGTTCCCCCTCAAGATCCCTGTTCAGAATGCAACACATGTGCGAATCAGATGCAAGCCCATAGAACATAATGGGCCTGAATTCGCACCTGAGCCGCACCGCAATGCCTAAAGAACGCACACGTTTTTTCGGCAATGCGCAGTGCGAATGCATCGCACATATGTGAACCAGCCTCATTGGAATCAATGTATTTAATAATGTTATGCGAATTGGATGCGGTGTAGGCCGCAACCAATTCGCATAGGTGTGAACCGGGCCTGAATATGAAGTGTTCAGCTGGCTTGCCCCCTGCCAATTGTTTCAAGTCGGGTTAACTTTGCCACAGACACAATTCGGTGCATTGCGGCCCGCGGCATGTAAACACCCCCGTCTGCTGCCTATTGCTGTTTAAGGGGACAGTTGGGGGGCAGCAAAAAACATGGCTCAATTGGGCATTTTTGCCACCCCCTATCCACAAGTCTAAGCAAGACCTTAAAGTGGAACTGCTGACAGGCCAGGTTTTTATGATAGAAAGGATCGTATTGGACTCTTTTGTCATAAATGCTTCTCCCTGCATGTCAGTAGTAATGAACATTTAGCCACGCATGCAAAGCTCAGGGCTTTCATTTGCATCTCCTGCACCTCATTCAAAACGCACTGGGTGTGCAAGCTGCTGCGGGTGTCCATGTATTTCTAATGACACCCCAACCGCAGATCACAAATGCATTGCGTTTGCCTGCACCGGATCGCTCGATACCACAAAACCATGCAGCCTGGTTGCAGTGTGGTCTTAAAAGTAGTGCATGCACTACTTCTGGTGCGATCCAGTGCAAATGAATGGGCTGAAAATCGCAATACACTTAGTCGCACAGGAATCCCATAGGAACGTGGAGCATGTTCCTGTGTGATTCAGGTGTGAACCGGCTTTTAGGCTCCGTTCACACCAATGCAGAACTCATCAATGCATTTTTGTGACTCTGCGTTCTTGAAAAGGGCCAGGGACTTTTTAAAACGTGAAGCGCTGCTTTTTTTTTTTGGTTCAATAGACTTCAATGGAGACGCTGCAGAAAAGAATGTAGTGCGTTTTTGAGGCGTTTTGCATTATTTAATCTGCCCAACAACAAATTGGCCAAATAAAAAGAAAAAAAGGATCAAAACCGCTCAACGCATGAGAAAACACGTGTCCAAAAATGCAGAAAGCACAGCAAAAAGCACTGCAGAAACGCTCAAAAGCGATATGCAAAGGTGTGAATGAAGCCTTACAGCACTTCTCTATTCTGTGATGACGTTACTCCCATGCGCATGTGTAGGAGTGACGTCATTGCACCCCAGCCATTCAAGTAGCCTAAAGGAGTGGTTCACTCTGGAAGAAAGACCAGGAGTAGATGGGAGTGTCTGGGATCAGCTGGAGCGTTGTCAGTGCAGCACTGGAGGCAGGGCCGTCTTTAATATTAATTGAACCCCATGAAAACTTTTTCTTGGGCCCACCCTGAATCCACTTATCAACTATTTGCAGGCAGGGCCATATAATTAAAGGGACACTAAAGGTTCCCGTTTTTTTGCAAAAAAATAATAAACATGATATACTTACCTCCACTGTGCAGCTCGTTTTGCACACAGTGGCCCTGATCCTGGTCTTCTGGGGTCCCTCGGCGGCTGTCTCGGCTCCTCCCCGCAAGGACTCCACACCTTCATGCGAGCAAGCTCGCATGGTGTGGAGGTATTGCGGGCGCGCTTCCGTGATACAGCGGCGGTCATAGCCGCCGACTGTATCACTCGGCCCTGGCCCCCGGCGCGCCGTGTCGCGTCATTGGATGTGATTGACAGCAGCGCCAGCCAATGGCTGCCCTGCTTTCAATCCATTCAGTGTAGCCAATCGACGGCCAGGCTGAGAACCGAGGAGGATGACGGGGACTAGCGCAGGACTTTCGAGGGGCCAGGTAAGTAAAACGGGGGCTCGGGGGGGGGGGGGGCGGTATTGTCGGATGTTTTTTCACCTTAATGCATAGGATGCATTAAGGTGAAAAAACATGTACCTTTACAACCCCTTTAACCACTTCAACACCGGGCTTTTTTTACCACATCAATACCGGGCCTATTCTGGCACTTCTCTCCTACATGTACAAATCATCATTCTTTTGCTAGAAAATTACTCAGAACCCCCAAACATTATATATGTTTTTTTAGCAGACACCCTAGGGAATAAAATGACGGTCATTGCAACTTTTTTTCTTGCACGATATTTGCGCAATAATTTTTCAAACGCCTTTTTTTGGGAAAAAAAATGGTTTCATGAATTAAAAAAATAACAAAACAGTAAAGTTAGCCCAATTTTTGGGGAAAATATGAAAGATGATGTTACGCCGAGTAAATAGATACCTAACATGTCAAGCTTTGAAATTGCGCACACTCATGGAATGGCGCCAAACTTCGGTATTTAAAAATCTCCATAGGCGACGCTTTAATTTTTTTTTACAGGTTACCAGGTTAGAGTTACAGAGGAAGTCTAGTGCTAGAATTGTTGCACGCGCTCTAACGCACGCGGCGATACCTCACATATGTGGTTTGAACGGCGTTTACATATGTGGGCGGGACTTACGTGTGCGTTCGCTTCTGATCGCGAGCTACCGGGGACAGGGGAGATCCCATCTGTGGACGTCATATGACTATGGGCGGTAGGGAAGTGGTTAAGAGCAT
The DNA here is from genome assembly GCA_029206835.1 of Rana muscosa. NCBI lineage: Eukaryota > Metazoa > Chordata > Amphibia > Anura > Ranidae > Rana > Rana muscosa. The sequence continues at coordinate 79,466,826 of CM055120.1, forward strand.
CAAGGGCCTGGTGCTGAGGATTTTGGTGGGCCTTTTTATAGAAATAAATTCCTGGCTCCTTCATGCTTTGGAAAGGTCTATGAGGGCAGAGACTGCGGCTCCCCCAGAGATTGCCTGACAAAGATATCAGTGCTCCCCCAGAGACAACTCCAGAGAATTCTGCCACAGAGACTACCCCACATCATCCACATGTCACAGAAACTGTCTCCCATGTCACAGGGACTGTCCCACATGTCATAGGGACTATCCCACATCACAGAGAATGTGCCAATCACAGAGAATGTCCCACATGTCACATATACTGCCGCATAGTTCACAGAAACTGTCCCACATGTCACAGAAACTGTCCCCCATCACAGAAACTGTCCCCCATCACAGAAACTGTCCCACATGTCACAGAAACTGTCCCACATGTCACAGAAACTGTCTCACATGTCACAGGAACTGTCCCACATGATTTAGGAACTGTCCCACATGACTCAGGAACTGTCCCACATGACTCAGGAACTGTCCCACATGACTCAGGAACTGTCCCACATCAGAGACTGTACCACATCACAGGGACTGTCCCTCATGTCACAGGGTAACGAGGGACACCTGTTACAAAAGGTATGTATGTATAGGACACCCCCCCCTGCCACGCCCCCTGAAAAGGAGAATTATAAAAAGAAAATGATTGGTTAAACCCACAAGTGTTTTTTTTGCCACTACTAATCCTTTATTTTGGCTTTTGAAATTTACAAATGCAGCAATTTAGAAATTGTATGAACATTTTAGCACTGAGAAACACTTTTTGAAAGATAAAAGGTGCATTTTATATATAAATATATAGATCAGACCAAAATGAGGGACAAATGAGGAGGAAAGAGGGACAGAGGGACTTTATTCCATATGAGGGACAGTCCTTCTAAAAAATCATTGACAGGTGGGAACTATGAAATTATAGTAAACTCTATATTGAAAAATATACCCAGTGTACCACTAAAAAAAGCCACAAGATGGCAGCAAAGTTGCAATTTTTTTATTTTTACAGGTAGCTGCTAATATGTATTGAAAGTGACACTAAACTCTGGTAAAAAAAAAGAGAATGATATTCAAGTATTTATTTTTAACTCCCTTCCATTCCTCGCAACCTTCTCCAAATTCCTTTTTGTTTTTTGCTGCTGTAATTTGTCTTACTGTTATGACAACGTTCGCTCTCCATGATCCCACTGATTGTAGGAACGTAGCCACTCTCTCTCGCTCCCTACCAAGATGGACTAGGGACTGTAGACTATGGACTATGGGTTTTGTAGTGTGCACATGACTAAACTTAACATTTCTTCCTTGTTTAAAACAAATGAATTGAGAAGAAAATGAGAGGTTTGGGAGCTTAATTTACAAGGAAACAGAAAAACACAGGAAGAAAAGTTTTCATGAAAAATGGGCCACAAAGTAGTGGATGTGTATGGATTATTTTTGGATAATAATGATGAACTCTGGGAAGAAAAAACATGAATTCATATTCCTCAGCAGCCATATATTACCTTGTAAAAGTCAGCCATTGTGTGGTACGCGGGGGGAAGCCCAGGCAGTAAGGGGGAATCAGCACCTCACAGAGTGATTAGGGTGTGCCCAGGCACACCCGGCACACCCCCTGCGCATGCCTATGGCTGTTAGTAAAATAGGGTCAGTGGGATGGAGTTGAGAAATGCCGCTCCATCCCTGTGTAGCGGTACCACCGTAGGAGCTGCTGGTTTAAGTTTGGGCCTTGCACTTTACCTCACCTTTCATTGTCTAGGGGATGAGATGAGAGTCTATTGAAACTTCAATGTCCACACAAGTTATAATCCTTTATTTTAGGCTTTATTCCACAACAACTTGCATAAGCGGAGGGACGGAGGATTAGGGGAAGTTTCAGGCACACAATGCAGATCACTGGGGAGTTTCTACGTTTTAAAGTCACACTCACCACTTTACTTCTAGTGGGTATTGCTCACCCGGATAGGCCCTTCTCACCTGGCCTAGCAGCCGGAATGATGCACGGTCAAAAAACAGGTTAACAGTCTCTGCCACAGACTCCCTGAATTAAAGATGAACTTGTTCAATGATCCTCTGTCACAGGATCCAGTGCTCGAATATCCAGCCTTACAGTCTTAGAGCCTTTAAGCCAGGGGTCTCAAACTGTTGGCCCTCCAGCTGTTGTAAAACTACAAGTCCCATCATGCCTCTGCCTGTAGGAGTGATGCTTGTAACTGTCAGCCTTGCAATGCCTCATGGGACTTGTTGTTTTGAAACAGCTGGAGGGCCGCCAGTTTGAGACCCCTGCTTTAAGCCAATCCCGGCAGAATGTAAGGTAACAGTGGTAGCTGTGGTGCATCCTCCAGTAAAGTTACCAGGCCTCTACCGAGATACCAGCCTTCCGCTTGGTCCTCTCCAGGACAGGTCCTCCCCTGGTTTCCTTCATTGAGTGGCTTCCTCCCGCAGGATGGACAGCACAGGATCACCTTCAAGTGCACGCCCCAGTCAGGACAACTGGGCCTACCTGGCATAGATGCAGCCTCGGGCCATCGTGGCTCCGCAGCTGAAATTCCAGTAACACATGCCTCGAGCCAAGAGGGCCACGAGGGGAAGAAGAGCCCCAAGAAATGGTGTCTGCCCCTTAAGTATCCTTCCCCAGAGTGCTCAGCGAGGAGACCACTCCCCCCTGAGCTGTTCCCGGGGAAAAACACCCAATGCACTCTGGCCTGTTTGTGTTTCAACATTGGCCTGGGGTTGTAACGCCACCTACAGGCAAACAGTGGGAAATCCTCCCAAACACAGCCATAGCCAGAACAGAGGCTGATTTAGCCTTACTTTTACAAGTCTGAGCTAACTACCAGCTCAGACTCCCACTAAATTTGAACATAGCGCCTTGTCATCATGAGCAGGGCGCTACACCTGCAAAGCTAGAGTTTTGCCACCTTGGCTGGGAACTGGCTACACACATAGGGTTGCCACCTGTCCGGGATTCACCTGGACAGTGTGGGTTTGGAATCATGTGTCCGGGTTTCAGACTGCCTGAAACCCGGACACATTATTTAGACTGGACTATGGCTTTCCAGCAGGGTTGCTGGCTGCAGTTGTCTAAGCTGAGAGTGTCTGTTACTCTTTCACAGTGCCCAAAGCCAGCACTAACAACCCCCCCCCTTAAACCCACAGATGGGAGAGGAGAGAGGGCTCGATCTGGACCGCTTCCTCGCACCACTACCCCTCTGTGTCTGCCCACACTCCAATCCCCAGCACTGTGCCTCAGAAAAGGAAAGTTGGGGCTGGAAATTTGAAGTCCAGCAGCCTCAGATACATCTGGATGAGAGGTGCTGACTGCCACAAGGTGAGTGAGCTCACCATCCATCCCTGTCTGTGATTGAAGTCTCCCCCCTTCTCTCTCCTGTATCTGAGTAAATACAAAGAGAAATTAGCGCTCTCCAAGCTGCTGATCCCTCACGTTGCTCCCGCCCCACTCAAAACCGACAGGTGCTGGCTCTGCACAAATCCATGAAGTAAGAACACATCCTGGACTGCCGCACTCTGTTGAATGGCGTCTTTATTGTATAAAATCAATTGCAATCCAGCATAGTACAGTCAAAAAGTGGACAAAACAAGGACAAAAATGGCCAACGCGTTTCACATCGTGAGATGCTTACTCATAGCTAAGTGCACAAGAGCAAAAAATGTGTTTAAAAGGAAGAGTAGAAAACCCTTCCACCAATCAAAGCTTGAGACTGAACATGAATAAATTAAACACCTGATTGGATCGTGTTATTTCCACAGATAGGGTGCACCTGTTTGGAAGGAAAGTCAAACCAGAAACCTACTTAGAGGAAAAGGCCATAGTAAGCCGAAAAAAGGAAAAAACCTATAAACATATAGGGTTTCTGTTGTGACAATTGTCCCAAAAGTGGCACACACCCAACATGGAATACAACAACAATACAGTGAAAAGGTTTATGAATGCAAAATCTATGAACTATATAATGTGATAGTGAATGACATAGAAATATAAATGTAAAGGTGCACATTGATATGTGACATAGAAGAGTGAAATAAATGTTTCTACGATGAACACGTGTTAATGTAAAACATAAGCCAAAAAGATTGAATTCTGCATATCATCAAGAATATACATGTGATCAGCGAAACAAATATACAAAACACCGTAATAAAATTATAATATTATATTAAAATGTCATTTTGATAGAAGTTGTAATATCAAAAAACGCAACTCTATTGCCTAAAAAAATGTATAAATATCAATTTACTGTCATCTTACTGAAAGAATCATCCGCACATTTCTTCACATTTTACGAAAAAAAGTGACTAAATAAGAAAAACATATACGTGTTATCGGCATGGGCATCCGCTGAAATGTTTTCAGGGGGGGGGGGGGAGTGATTCAGCAGCGCCAATACACAGTCGCATTTTACCCTTTCTTCGACTGCTAGCGGGGGTTAAAAGCGACCCCCCACGTTAAAATGTAAAAACACCCCACTGTGCCCCCTGCATCTTTAAATATCTCTTTGTCACTACTGTGTACCCCCTCTCCACAACTGCAGCTCTGGACACCTTTACATTACACAGCACCCCACAGCTCTGGACCCCTTTACATTACACAGCACCCCACAGCTCTGGACCCCTTTACATTACACAGCACCCCACAGCTCTGGACCCCTTTACATTACACAGCACCCTGCATCACTGGATCCCTTTACATTACACAGCACCCTGCATCACTGGACCCCTTTACATTACACAGCACCCTGCATCACTGGATCCCTTTACATTACACAGCACCCTGCATCACTGGATCCCTTTACATTACACAGCACCCCACAGCTCTGGACCCCTTTACATTACACAGCACTCCACAGCTCTGGACCCCTTTACATTACACAGCACCCTGCATCACTGGACCCCTTTACTTTACACAGCACCCCACAGCTGTGGACCCCTTAACATTACACAGCACCCTGCATCACTGACCCCCTTTACATTACACAGCACCCTGCATCACTGGACCCCTTTACATTACACAGCACCCTGCATCACTGGACCCCTTTACATTACACAGCACCCTGCATCACTGGACCCCTTTACATTACACAGCACCCCACAGCTGTGGACCCCTTAACATTACACAGCACCCTGCATCACTGACCCCCTTTACATTACACAGCACCCTGCATCACTGGACCCCTTTACATTACACAGCACCCTGCATCACTGGACCCCTTTACATTACACAGCACCCTGCATCACTGGACCCCTTTACATTACACAGCACCCCACAGTTTTGGACCCCTTTACATTACACAGCACCCTGCATCACTGACCCCCTTTACATTACACAGCACCCTGCATCACTGACCCCCTTTACATTACACAGCACCCTGCACCACTGGACCCCTTTACATTACACAGCACCCTGCATCACTGGACCCCTTTACATTACACAGCACCCTGCATCACTGGACCCCTTTACATTACACAGCACCCTGCACCTCTGGACACTACACACACTACACTCTGACCACACTGACCATATGTATGACGTGTCCTATGACATCATGTCTCTGCAGTCACACACACACACACACGTGTTGTAGGACATCTCCTCCTCCCTCCATACCGCACACACAGCCCAGCTCTCCTTCCTTCTCACCTTCAGCAGGTCCAGCGGGGCTGGAAGTGGGTGTAAGGGCGGCGGAGGGTGTAGAACACTGCCAATTTGGCCAACACCTTCTCGATTCCAGGGGGGGCAAACGACCCCCCTTGCCCTATGGAGCGGACGCCCATGGTTATCGGTCAATATGCAGAAAAAAAGAGTATATATATATATGGCAAATAGGTATACGATGAAAGCAGAACCCTCATACACTCCACGCTCATCTGTGTGTGGAATTTTAGTAGAAAAATTTGACACTATGGAAAGCCTTATGCAAAGTACCCTGAAGTTATTATTTCTTTTCTTTTCTTTTATTCGAGAATGGACTGGTGGGTCTAAAATGTATATTTTATGAGCAGTCTTAAATGCATGTGTCAGCATATCTGTGGATGAACATGTGGAGAAGCTGTGAAAATCTCTTTCAAGAGGTCTCACTTCCCCCGCTGCAAACCAAAAATGCAAGCATATTCCAATGTGCAACTTTCACTACAATGAAATAATGGTGACCCCCAAAGTGAAACAAAGATTGTTCTTAAATGTGTCAAACACACCAATCATAAAAGGGACTAACTTCCTGCAAAAAAGCTCGAAACTGGAAGAAGTTTTTTGTCATAAATAGTGACAGCGATTTCAATTTTACGAACCGCTACAATTGGAAAAAGGAGAGGGGGGGGGGGGGCGAAAGCCAAAGCAACATATTAAATAGCTAATACGTCTTAAACAGGCTCCGAGCGAGACTCAAGGTCTCACTCAACCCGCTGCAAGAAGGGATTCCAACAAATGTCTCCATATGGTTACATGTAAATAAATTCTACTGTTGAAAAAATATTTAGGCCTCATGCCCACAGACGTTTTTACAGCCGCGTTTTTTACAGCTTAAAAACGCCTGTCCATGTTAGTCTATAGCTTCATGCCCACCTAGACGTTTTTGAGCTGCAAATAGCATAGACGTTTTTAAGCTGTAAAAAAAACCCAGGACCAGTGCGTTCCTCAGCATCGGCGTTAGGCATAAAAAAACGCGAAGCGTCAAATAACGCGCAAAAACGCAGCGATTGCGTTTTTGAGGTCTGACTTTTTTTTTTTTTTTTTTTTCGGAAAAAAAAAAAAATTATACAATAACATGGACAGGCGTTTTAAAGCTGTAAAAAACGCGGCTGTAAAAACGTCCGTGGGCATGAGACCTTATAGATGCTCATGTAGTGACCCAAAGCAAAAAAGGGACTCCAAGAAGACAGCAATAAATCAAAAATGGGAAAGAAAAACTTGTTTATGATTAGAAAAATGATATATATCTGTGTGTCGATTGGTAAAATTAATTAGTGTAGCACACGGACCCTTTTCCCTAGCTTTGGCTCACTTGCAGGAAAAAGGGCACAGTATAGCACACCGTACTATATTCCCGTAACCTCCTGGATGAGGAGGTTGTCATGTATTTGCATACCTCCCAACTGGCACGGATTCTGCGGGTTTTACCCGCATATGCTCCTCCTTCCCGCAGTCCCGCAAGAGTGTCATCTTTCCCGCACAGCAGGAAGCATGAAGAGGAGGAAACAGCAACCAGCAGGTAAGCCCCCCCCCCAGATTGGTGGTCAAAACAGTGCTCGGACCCCCCCCCCCGCGATCCGCGACCCCCCCGCTCAACAACTATTTTGTTTTTTTTATACATGACCCGCGGCCCCCCCCCCCCTGCTCAACAACTTTCATGAGCAGGGGAGAGGGGAGATCTGAATGTCCCGCGGTGGGACTTTTGAAAGTTGGGAGGTATGTATTTGGGTCCCACAGCTAGATTCTTCCATCAGTTGGTTCTCATCTCCTAGGATATAGGGACAAGTCTCTGTATTCCCCCCAAGTAATTCCAATGTCCGCACCACTTTAAACTCCAACGTTGAGTTTATTTTCTCGATGTTCAGCAGATAGGAAAGGGTGGATAAGAGACAGGACAGCAAGGTTTGGGAGGTTAGTCCAGGCACAATGGATAGCACAATCACTACTCTATCCCTGAGTAGGTTTAACTCACCCGGATAGTCTCCTACAAGTGGATCCTAGCAGCCGAAGTGATGCTCAGACGTTTGATCAGGTTCTTTCCCAGATGCGATCGGGAGACTCTCTGCCACAGAATCTATCAGAACCCCGAACCTCTTATCTTCTGGTACATAAGGACAGGTGCCAGCAACAGCACATTACTAGGCCCTTGGTGGATAGAAAAATCCCTCCAGAAAGTTACCCGGCCCCTTCCTTCACCGTGAACTCTCACCAGTCCTTCAGAAAGGTCCTCCCCCGGCCTCCTCCTCTTAGAAGCGGGCTACCTCGAGAGAGACACCCTGGGACTTCTCCTCTTTGAAGTGGGCTCCAGATAAAGGTGCTGGGCCCAGTGTTGAAGATGCAGCCCCAGGACTAAAGGAGCCTGGGACTGATGCACACGTGGCCCCATGGCCTGGAGGGCCATGAGCCACGCACCAGGACTCCGACTCTGGAACGAAAACCCCTCCAGGTGGCGTCTGCCCCTTATGTATCCTCTCCCGGCATGCACAGCAGGTCAACCACACCCACCGTACCGCTGCCGAGAGAGGACACCCAAGGCACAGCACTAATACCAGTGGTTCAACCCTGACCCATTATGGCAGTGCCACCTATAGGCCACAGGGAACTGCACACCAGTTTACCATTCTGGAAATAAAACAGCACAACCTATAAATTGAGACCAGCCCCCTAAATTTGGGTACATAGCACCCCTAAATGGGATACATCCCATTCAATATTCAGTCCCAGTGGGCGTCTAGTATCCAAGAAAGAAAAACCATTGGACTTCTTGTTTACATAGAATATTGAATTTATCACCTCCTCTAGGTGGTTTTACCCGACCAGTAATTCTGCACCTGGGAAGTTTTACTACATCAAACCATCAGCTACTAATGAATCAATCAATAATCACCCCTAGAAAAGCAAACAGATTTCTGAATATTGAGTTTGTAATACATCTTCATCAGCACAGATTGGATCAAACCCATCATCAATGCAACTGAGCCAGTTAAAAACACAATGAAACCTCCAAAAGATACATCAAACCTCCTGAGCTGTCATCTGGGATTGTATTTACAGAAAGTAATAAATGTGCGAGCAACCATACATAATCCAATCACTACGCAAAACACAATAATGGCAATACAATCTGCTGGATGAGATTCCCGCTCACCCCATGAGTGTTTATTAATGTATTATAATGCGTTGCCTGGGGCTTTAATGTACCAGCGGAATTAATCATTTCTCACTACAACCAATCAAAACGTATGCTTACCTCCAATACACAGACAATATATTAGCATGAAACATAATAAATATATATATACTGTACATACATACTGTGTGTATATATATACACTCACCGGACACTTTATTAGGTACACCTTGCTAGTACCGGGTTGAACCCCCTTTGGTGTTGGAAACATTCCTCAGAGATATGACGTCCTTGACTTTGAGGTGGGATATCTGAATGATGCCTACAGCTACAGACATCATTCAGATATCATTCTGTCATGCCGGCAATTCTGAGCACTATAAGAATGATCATAGTGGCAGTTCCACGGCTTGATCGTTCTTATAGGCGGCGGGAGGGGTCACCCCCTCCCACCGCCATCCGGTGCTTCTCCGGGCTCTCCCGTGCCATCGGGGGCCCGGAGAAGGAATCGGCCGGCGTCGCATGAAGATCATAGTGATTTCTGGTGACCAGATGGTCACCAGTCATCTCTATGTCCATCGGAGTCCCGGGCGCGACGTTGTGACGTAACGCCCGGTACCCGGAAGTAAACAAAGCCGCAATTGCGGCTGTCAGCATGAGATCTGTGAATTTTTTTTCACAGATCTCATGCTTTCCAACCTGGAGGAGAGATGTGGGGTCTTATTTACCCCACATCTCTCCATAAAGAGGACCTGTCACAATGATTCCTATTACAAGGGATGTTTACATTCCTTGTAATAGGAATAAAAGTGATCCACAAAGAAAAAAAAATTTCAAAAAAAAGTGTCAAAAAAAGAAAGAAAGTAAAACGCCCCTGTCCCCAGTAGCTCGCGCTCAGAAGCGAACACGCATGTAAGTCCCACCCACATATGTAAACACCATTCAAACCCCACATGTGAGGTATCGCCGCATGCGGTAGAGTGTGAGCAACAATTCTAGTGCTAGACCTCCTCTGTAACTCGAAAATAGTAACCTGTAAAAAATTGTAAAGCGTTGCCTATGGAGATTTTTTAAGTACCGAAGTTTGGTGCCATTCCATGAGTGTGCGCAATTTTAAAGTGTGACATGTTGGGTATCTATTTACTTGGCGTAACAGCATCTTTCACATTATACAAAAAAATTGGGCTAAATTTACGGTTTTGATATTTTTTCATTCGTGAAACTGGTTTTTTTCAAAAAAAAAAAGGCGTTTGAAAAATGATTGCGCAAATACCGTGCAAGATAAAAAGTTGCAATGACCGCCATTTTATTCTCTAGGGTGTCTGCTAAAAAAAATATATATAATGTTTGGGGGTTCTGATTAATTTTCTAACAAAAAAAAAATGATGATTTTTACATGAAGGAGAGAAGTGCCAGAATAGGCCCGGTGGAGAAGTGGTTAACAGTGTTGCCAACCGTACGTCTTTTTACGTACAGCCCGCGATTTAACCCCTTTTTCGGGCTGTACGTTAAAGTCCGTTTATGGGCACCGGCGCCCATAAAAAAGATGGGCGCGAGCCAGCCATACAACTGCGCATGCGCCGGCCGAGCTCAGGGAAACTTGGGCGGCGCACACGCAGTAACGTAATGGCGCCGCTGGCGCCATTTTTGAAAAGGCCACAGCGGCTGGCGGCAGTGGCGGCCGGCGGGACACCTGCAGTGACTCATCATAGGTGGTCGGTGGAGGACTCGGAGCACTGACAGGGCCCAGCCAGGGGTGAGGAGGACGGACTTGAGCCTGAGGTCAGTGAAACTGGGGGGATACAAGGGGACAGCGTCATCAGTGTGCTGTGTCCTCCTCTGGAACCTGTGTCCCTTTCACCTCTTCACAGGTCAGGGCAGCACAGTGCTGCCCTGACCTGTGGAGTGGTGAAAGGGGCACAGGAGGAGGACACAGCACACTGATGATGTGCAGAAGTAATATGGTGGTGGACAGAGGAGGAGGCTACTGTGAGGGGGGCACCATCATGTCCACAGCCTGTCTCCACCGGCACCTCCTGTAGTATGTCCGCAGCCTCTGTCCCCCTCCTGTAGTATGTCCGCAGCCTCTGTCCCCCTCCTGTAGTGTGTCCGCAGCCTCTGTCCACCTCCTGTAGTATGTCCGCAGCCTCTGTCCCCCTCCTGTAGTATGTCCGCAGCCTCTGTCCCTCTCCTGTAGTGTGTCCGCAGTCTCTCTGTCCCCCTCCTGTAGTGTGTCCGCAGTCTCTCTGTCCCCCTCCTGTAGTGTGTCCGCAGTCTCTCTGTCCCCCTCCTGTAGTGTGTCCGCAGTCTCTCTGTCCCCCTCCTGTAGTGTGTCCGCAGTCTCTCTGTCCCCCTCCTGTAGTGTGTCCGCAGTCTCTCTGTCCCCCTACTGTAGTGTGTCCGCAGTCTCTCTGTCCCCCTCCTGTAGTGTGTCCGCAGTCTCTCTGTCCCCCTCCTGTAGTGTGTCCGCAGTCTCTCTGTCCCCCTCCTGTAGTGTGTCCGCAGTCTCTCTGTCCCCCTCCTGTAGTATGTCCGCAGTCTCTCTGTCCCCCTCCTGTAGTATGTCCGCAGTCTCTGTCCATCTCCTGTAGTATGTCCGCAGTCTCTCTGTCCCCCTCCTGTAGTATGTCCGCAGTCTCTGTCCATCTCCTGTAGTATGTCCGCAGTCTCTGTCCATCTCCTGTAGTATGTCCGCAGTCTCTGTCCATCTCCTGTAGTATGTCCGCAGTCTCTGTCCATCTCCTGTAGTATGTCCGCAGTCTCTGTCCATCTCCTGTAGTATGTCCGCAGTCTCTGTCCATCTCCTGTAGTATGTCCGCAGTCTCTGTCCATCTCCTGTAGTATGTCCGCAGTCTCTGTCCATCTCCTGTAGTATGTCCGCAGTCTCTGTCCATCTCCTGTAGTATGTCCGCAGCCTCTGTCCCCCTCCTGTAAGATGTCCGCAGCCTCTGTCCCCCTCCTGTAGTATGTCCGCAGTCTCTGTCCATCTCCTGTAGTGTGTCTGCAGTCTCTGTCCCCCTCCTGTATCGTGTGTCCGCAGCCTCTGACCATCTCTTGTCATGTCTACAGTCTCTGAGGGGATCCTAGAAAGGAGTCAAGAGTGGGAGTGCCGCCGGGATGGGGGTTACGGCCCGGGAAGAAACAGACGTGTGGACTGGGGAGAGGAGATCAGAGCCACCAAGCTGGAGCCGCCTGACTGAGCCCAACACTGTGCACCTGAGAGGAGGTAAGTGACAGTGCCGCCAGGCCATTCTGAGGGGGGGGGGGTCACTGATGTAAGGAGGTGAATGAATACAATAATGTAAGGGGGCACTGATATAAAGGTTTCCCCCTTATATTAGCCCCCCCCCCCCTTACCTTAGTGTATTCACTCTGTGGAAAGTGGTCTCTATTCACCAGAGCCCCCCTCCACATCAGCGTTTCCCCTTACATCATGATCTGCAGCATTTCCCTTTACATAAGAGTTCCCTTGCGCTGTAAGGGGGAATCCTGCAGACTCTGATATAAGAGGGAACTCTGTGCTGGCTGGGTTATAGTATCCTAACCTTCATGTGAATTGAGAAATATGTTTTTTTACTTTTGTTTAACTTAAACACATTGATATTAGCATTAGCTGTGTGTTTATAGTTGAAATATTGATATTTGCACTGTTCAGCACTAAAAACAGTAATTTTAGGTACTTTTTTGCAGCGTCAGTAAAAAATGCGGCTCTGCCAGTAATCTTCATTATTTTTGCCAGTAAGAAATTGGTGCCGTACAGAAATTTTGGCATCCTTGCCAGTAAATTTCACTTCAGGGGGTTGGCAACACTGGTGGTTAATGCCTGTGTAGCTGGGTGCCTTACAGGCTGTGTCGATCCCCGGCTACCCCCCCATATGAGGGCTGTGTGTGCAGCATCCGCCTCTCACCCCTGAGCTTCCCTGCTGTGCAGCTTCAGAGCAGTTCTGTGTGTGATCCCCGCTCGCTCCCCTTCCTCCTGGCAAGCAGCAGATGGACCAATCAGGAAAGCCTGGAGGCCTATGGGCTGTGTTATAGAGACAATGCTTTGCAGACACATGTTCCCCTGATTAAACCACAGAGACATTGCTATGAAGAGTCCATGTTTGTGCAGCTTTCATAATTTTTTTGTATTATTTTGCAGCATATTCACGCTCTTTGTCATTCTGACCCTGTTTTGCATTGCTTCTAACTTTGAGTTTGGCAAACTGCAAGATACAAGTACCCTCTGTCTGATCATTCAACCAATTACACATTCTGCTACAGAAGGGTTGGCATTGCAAAACGTTTTCCTTTGAAGTCAGCCCTACAGAAAGTAACAGCCATGGAGCTGCACATGTCTCATCACAGTTAGAGCCCATTCACACAGGGGCATCTTTGGATCCGACTCCAAATCGCCCCAGGTCGCCCCTAGTCGCCTCAGGTCGCGCTGGCTGAAGAAATCAATGTAAGTGAATGGAGCCGTCCTTATGCACACTACTGCAGTCGCTCCGACTTCAAAAAAGGTCCCTGTACTACTTCAATCCGACTCCTAGGCGACCTGTAACCATTCATTTCAATGGGAGTCGCCTCTCACTGTCTTAATAGGAGTGACTCTCCAGGAAGATAACATACATTTATCAGGCAAAGCTCTCCCTCCCCCCTCCCTCCCACAGAGCTGATTCTTGTTTGATTGGCCACTGGAATGTCTCCTGTCCTGCAGGCAACTTGGAGTTGCCTTGTAAATAGCTCCAGGTCTCGCTGTGATTCATTCTCAGGTCGTGTCTGAGTTGCCTCATAAAATCGTGCTGGAAGTCCTGTTGCCCCTGTGTGAAGTGACAGCAGAGGGTGACATGTTTTTGCATTGGAGGAAAATGTCAACAGCAGATTAAAGCCTCGTACACACGACCGGTTTTCTCGGCAAGAAACGACAAGAAAACAGCTGGGAGAGCTTTCTTGCTGAGAAAACCGTTCGTGTGTATGGTTTCTCGTCGAGAAAACTGCCGGGAATCTCGATGAGAAAAATAGAGAACCTGCTCTCTATTTTCTTGTCAGGATTCTCGTTTTTCTTGTCGGGATTCTCATCGGCCTGTTTCCCAACGAGAAAACCGATCGTGTGTATGCTTTTCCGAGTTTTTAAAAATCACGCATTCTCAGAATCAAGTATAAGACGGGAGCGCTCCTTCTGGTAAACTAGCGTTCGTAATGGAGATAGCACATTCGTCACGATAAAACAAACTGAAAGCACGAAGACTGAAAAGCGCAAATCGTCTCTCACCAAACTTTTACTAACACGCCGTAACATGAGATCAACAAAAACAGCCCATGGGGTGGTGCCATTGGAATCAAACTTCCCCTTTATACTGCCGTCGTACGTGTTGTACGTCACCGCGCTTTACAACGACGAGATTTGGAATTGACAGTGTGTATGCAAGGAAAGCTTGACAAGAATCTCGTCGAGAAAAAACAACAGGTTTTTTTACGACGAGATTCTCGGTCGTGTGTACGAGGCTTTAGGCTAAACTAGAGCAATTTGTATCAATGGATGAGATGAGAATAAGATCTGATTATCTTAGGTAACTCAATAATTAAAATGATATTATTAAACCCAAAACAAAAAATGTAATATATTGCAGTTTACCAATCATTAGATGTGGCTCCCACTCTGGATGAATGAGCACAGGGGACACAGCAGACAACATCATTGTCAGTCTTGGAGAGAGGGTAGTGTTAAATGTACTAGAAGTTTTAAATACATTAACAAATTGAAGCCAAACTCCAGCTAATACTTTATAATCAGTTACAACAACATTTTGGCATCTTGGGTGATACCCTCTCCACAGCAGCATACTAGTTCCAGGCTAGTGAAGCTGATCCTATGCAGCCTCAATTAAGGTAATGGGCTGGCTGGTGGTGGTGTTGGATCTAAAGTCATAAATATTGGACAATATTGGACAATATTGTGACCTCATAATATTCAGGAGACTTCTCCTAAACCATAGGAACCCTCTACCCACTGCAGGCTTGGGGAATAAAGGGTAAAAAACAATCTCCAAAAGAGAACGTATCAGTAGAAGGAAATGGTGTGATTAAATTGTTATATATTTGACATCAATAGACAAGGTTGTGTTTTCACAGTAATGTCATTGTCCAATTTATTTAGGAATTGGCTCTTCTATCAGAGCCCCCATACAGAGGCATTTTGTGGAACATTCCTCCACCGTGCAGTTATACTTTTCTGCCATAAGGTGGCGCTGTTTCCCATGTTTGATAAGTAATACAGAAGTTATTCATGAGAACAGTCTGAATTTGGAAAAGTAGAAAACAGTTTTCAAATAGTATTTTGTTGAAATGTAGGCAAAGAGATCACATACAGTTAGGGTTACCACCTGTCCGGGATTCACCCGGACAGTTCGGGTTTTGAATCAAGTGTCCGGGTTTCAGTCCGCCTGAAACCCAGACACAATATTCAGACAGGAATGTGGCTCAGAACAGGGCCTGATAGGAGGGTGAAGGAGCACTACTCACACCACATTATTATTCTCTTTGGAGCACCCAAAGGTGTCCCAAGTCTGTTACAATCCTATAGTGTTTGCTAAAAAAAAAAATGTTTTTGCTGTGCACCACTGAAGTGTTCAGGTTTTGCTTGAGGAAAAAGTGGCAACCCTACATACAGTACTGCATAAGTGTGCGCAGCCTATTGCATTAGGGTGTGCACCCCAAAGCTCAAACACACATGCGTGTATATATATATATGGCAGTAGAGCAATGAGCAGTGTTGGTAGAGCAGTGGACGATGTCAGTAGGATAGAGGTTGGTGTCAGTAGAGCAGTGGACGATGTCAGTAGGATAGAGGTTGGTGTCAGTAGAGCAGTGAACGATGTCAGTAGGATAGAGGTTGGTGTCAGTAGAGCAGTGGATGATGTCAGTAGGGTAGAGGTTGGTGTCAGTAGAGCAGTGGACGATGTCAGTAGGGTAGAGGTTGGTGTCAGTAGAGCAGTGGACGATGTCAGTAGGGTAGAGGTTGGTGTCAGTAGAGCAGTGGACGATGTCAGTAGGGTAGAGGTTGGTGTCAGTAGAGCAGTGGACGATGTCAGTAGGGTAGAGGTTGGTGTCAGTAGAGCAGTGGACGATGTCAGAAGGGCATTGGGGGGGCTTTGGTGAAATATCAGGGGTCTAAACAGACCCATGATGTCTCACTTTGAGACACAGAAATTGACTGAGGACAGATATTCCCCAGTCTCTTTCTCTGCAGCCAAGCTGCAGGGGGAATCTGCCCAGCACAGGGTGATTAGGGTGTGCCCAGGCACACCCGGCACACCCTGTGTGCACGCCTATGCAGTACTGTATAAGCTCTACAATTCCTATAATTTTGAATAACTAAAATTTTGCAATGAAAAATGCACTTTGGAAGTTGTGTTTCATTTAAACCTACCTATGCTAAGGGTTAAAGTTGATTACAAAATGCCCTGGGGTGGTAATCAAACACCCTAAGTAAAAAGGTGCCACATCCTAACAGTAGATTGAATTGGAGGTTTTAAGAAAAATTTACTTTGTAGGCACGTGTAAAAAATGTAAAAATTTTAATAGTTCACATAATAACATGTAATATACACATAATACTTCTAAGATAGAGATACAAAAAATAGAAAAAGGCCAGATGGTTTTTCCACAGGGAATACTTGATGTGTACAGTATATACTTGCTGCGGGGCTGTATGAAGAAACAAAGCCCACGCTGAGAAAAAGAGTATCTCCTGGGGGTTTCCACAAGGAATATGCTAAGGGGTCTTCTATGCTGGATATATTCCCCTCCATAGTTTATCATAAAAAAGGTATAATGCCTCGTACACACGACCGGTTTTCCTGACATGCCAAAAACCGACGTTTTTCCCGACGTGATTCCTCTCAAGCCTGCCTTGCATACACACGTTCATTAAAAAAAACGCTCGACCAAAGCGCAGTGACGTCCAACACGTACGACAGCACTATAAAGGGGAAGTTCCATTCAAATGGGGCCACCCTTTGGGCTGCTTTTGCTGATCTCGTGTTAGTAAAAGTTTGGTGAGAGACGATTCGCGCTTTTCAGCCTCGTGCTTTTTAGTCCGTTACAGCGTGACAAATGTGCTATCTCCATTACGAACGCTAGTTTTACTAGAACGAGCGCTCCCGTCTCATACTTTATTCTAAACATGCGCATTTGTTTTCCCCTCGAAAAAGCGTATACACGACCGGTTTTCGCAACAAGAAAAAGACTGACGGGAAACACAACGGGAAAAAATAGAGCAGGTTCTAATTTTTTTGCGGGCAGTTTCCTCAATCGGGAAAACTGCTATGGAGCATACACACGACTGGTTTTCCCGAACCAATCTAAAAAATTGCAGTTTTCTCGTTTGGAAAACCGGTTGTGTGTAGGGGGCATAAGGGCTCTTTCACACATGTGGCCGGGGGTAGTAACAGGCGGCAGAGCCTCTGTGTTTATAACTCAGGCTGCAGAATTTTCACTATTATTTATGTCACACGGTATTTGCGCAGTGGTTTTTCAAACGCAATTTTTTTGGAAAAAAACACTTTCATGAATTAAAAATAAATAAAATAAAGTTACCCTAATTTTTTTATATAATGTGAAAGATGATGTTACGCCAAGTAAATATATACCTAACATGTCATGCTTTAAAATTGCGTATGCCCGTGGAATGGCGGCAAACTACGGTGCTTAAAATTCTCCATACGCTGTAAACGTCTTTACAGGTTTCCAGTTTAGAGGTCTGGTGCTAGAATTATTGCTCTCGCTCTGACGTTCGCACCGATTTCTCAGATGTGTGATGCAATCACCATTTACATAGGCGTGCGGGAGAATGTAGGCATTCGCCTTTGGGCGTAAGCACACTGGGACAGGGGGTACTTTACATATTTTTATTATTATTTATTTATGGTATACACAATTTTTTCTTTTTTATACTTTTTTTTTGTACTAACTTTATTGCTATTACAAGGGATGAACAACATTATCGCTCCTCTTGCCTCCCATGCAGCCGATCAGACACAGACCGGTTTGATCAGCTACTTACCTGGCTGCTGGTGGCCAGGAAAACAAAGGGGCGGAACCGGAAGTGACAAACTACTCGTCACTCCAGATTTTCGTGGTTACAGAGAGAGGGGAATGATGACAGTTCCTCTCTATCTGTACAGGGCAGCCATTGCCGCTGGCTGCATTGCTCCCGGGAACCGCAATGGGACCGGAGAGCCAGAGAGGGCAGGACTCTGCCTGTCAGTTTTACACAAAATCCTAGTGGCTGCAGTGGCTGGAGGGGCTAAAACCCCCCCACTGTCAGGTCCGTATGGTGTTTCACCAGTGCTGCAGTGCTGCCGATCAGTGCTTCCTCATCGGTGTCACCTATCAGTGCTGTCTACCAGTGCCCATCAGTGGCACCTATCAGTGCTGCCTATCAGTACCACCCATCAGTTCTGCCTATCAGTGCCCACAAGTGCCGCCTCATCAGTGCAGCCTATCAGTGCCCATCAATGCCTATTAGTGCCCATCAGTGCAGCCTCAACAGCGCACATAAAGGAGAAAAATTTAGTGTTTGCAAAATTTTATAACAAACTATTCCAAGTTTTTTTTTTATTATTATTTATTTATTTAGCAAAAAATAAAAAACCCAGCAAAAGAAAGCTCTAGTTGTGTGAAAGTTCCATGTGAAATACCTTATACAGCCCACTTCCTGTTTCTTGTCTACAAAAAAGCCTAGGCTTATGACAGCATGCACAGCTCTCTCGCTCACTCTTGTGAGAGTTTGTCAGGAAGGGAGGGGGGATGAGTCATAAGAGGGCCAATGAGAGCTGCAGAGCGGAGGTGTGTGTCTGTGTAAATCCAGGAAGTGAACAGGCCACAGCTCCAGCTACCCACAGTTAAAATGTTTGCAGCCAGACTCAGTGGATGGAGATTTCTGCAGCATATTTGGCAAGTACAGAATCACAGTATATATAAAATAATATGCAAAGTGGTTGGAGGGAAGTTTCAGAATGGCAAAGATGTTTTTATTAGAAATTATGTAAGCAGACTGCAGTTCCTCTTTAAGGAATATATATAAACTTTGTGCCCGGAGTTTGGCTTTAATATCCACCATACACGAGCCACTATTCAAAAGCACTGTGACCAATATGAGACTTGCAATAATCAGGCAATTTTGGGGCTCCTTTGCAAGTGATAACAAGCTCACATGGGTAAAGGAAGAACTAATTATTGCTTGCTAAGACTTTCCAATGAAGGGAAAACTTCACACTAGTTCAAAGACCTTTTCCTTTTCTCAGTAGAAACGGAAAATAATTGCTTAAGTGACTTAAGCCCCGTACACACGATCGGTTTGACTGATGAAAACTGTCCGATGGATGGTTTTCATCAGACCAACCGATCGTGTATGGTACCCATCGGTCTTTTTTCCATCGCTTGTAAAAAATAGAACTTGTTTTAAAATTTTCCGATGGATAAAAAACCGATGGGAATTTCCGATCGTCTATGGGCAAGTCCATCGGTTAAAAAACCCACGCATGCTCAGAATCAAGTCGACGCATGCTCAGAAGCATTAAACTTCATTTTTCTCGGCTCATCGGAGTGTTTTACGTCACCGCGTTTGGAACGGTCGGTTTTTTGACTGATGGTGTGTGGCCAAGTAAAACAGTTTCATCGGATTTCCGATGGACAAATCCATCGGACGAAAATCCATAGGTTATCCGATCGTGTGTACGGGGCTTAAAAGTAGAACTATAGCCAAATATAGAGAGGGGGGGTATAACCCGTCAGATTTTTTTTCGCTATCTGTGTCCCATTGCAGAGATTTCTCTTCACTTCCTGTCCCAAAGCTAAACAGGAATTTAGAGGAAATCCCTGCAAATTAAGGTAATTCATTGGGGACCCCCATGTCACCAGAACTAGTGTCCCCATTGGAAGATTTCCCTTCTATTATTTTTCTGGGATCAACCCAAAATTTGAGATTTTCTTTTACTTTCACTTTCAATGATAACAGTAAACAGGACAAATAGAGAGGATGAAATTCCTTAAAGCGGTTGTATAGTCTTTTTTTTTACTTTTACCTACAGGTAAGCCTATACTAAGGCTTACCTGTAGGTAAAATAAATATCTCCTAAACCTACACGGTTTAGGAGATATTTGCAAAAGAAGACATGCACCGATGTCTACGGCGCATGCGCGCCGTAGACAACGGTGCATTCACAGGGTTAATCCCATTCAGAATTCTGGCGCTGCCGGAATAGAAAGCTCCAGCGCGCATGCGCGGAGTGACGTCTTCGCTGCTCCGGCCAATCACAGCGCCGGAGCGGCGCTGTGATTGGCTGGAGCGGCGATACCCGGAAGTAACGTTCCGGGTATCTGAGGAGCGATGGCTGCGGTAGGAGCGGGGGACGAGGATGGCTTCGGGGGTCCCGATCTAAGTTAAGTGATTCATAATGAGCTAGTATGCTAGTCATACTAGCTCATTATGGCTTTTTCTTGCAGGTGATTTGA
The DNA here is from genome assembly GCA_029206835.1 of Rana muscosa. NCBI lineage: Eukaryota > Metazoa > Chordata > Amphibia > Anura > Ranidae > Rana > Rana muscosa. The sequence goes on from CM055120.1 coordinate 79,487,183, forward strand.
AAAAAAAAAATTTTTGTCTGGGTTTACAACCGCTTTAATGGGACCACAAACAGCAGTAAAAGCCTGACAGGTGTTCTAATCCCTCTCCACTCTATCCAAAACCAAAAAAAGTTTTACCTTTATTTATACTGTAAAGGTCTATTTATAAAAAAAAAAAAGAAAACTTTCACTCAGGATTCCTACAGTTCTCAGATTCAATCTACCGTAAATATACAAAAGTGCTCGTTTGTTAAAAAAAGATAATAATATACAAAAGTATAAATCTCGGGTGAAAGTTGTGTGAATCTTGTGTGGAAACATTTATAGATAGAACAAGTAAAGTTAAAAAAGTTAAAGCGTCTTTACTTGGGTTGCCACTTTAAAGAGACCCTGTCCCCAATTTAAAGAGCGTGAAGGTAAGGTCAAGTATGTTTTTTTTTTAGAAAATTAAGATTTTAATCAATATCTCAATGAACAATTTCCAAAATTTTGATAAAACTGAGTTTTATAGAACATTCGCTTAGCTCATTACATGAAAGTAAGGTTAATAATAGAACTTTGATTACAAAATCTTCCGTTTTGTTCAAATTAGATGATGTAAAAATGAATACACCTCACAACAAAAACTACTAATATTTTGTATGACCTCCATTATTTGTAAGGACTGCACCAAGTCTTCTAGGCACGGAATGAACAAGTTGGCGACATATTGCAACATCTATCTTTTTATTAGGTTTAATAGAATATAACAAATGAGATTGTTGCATTCATTATACATCATTTGAAATACAATCACCTTGTACAGGCAAACATTTAACAAAAAAAAAGTGTTTAGTACTTGATGACCTCGGCCAGCCTATGCTTAGTTGCAATATTTTCCTTCCATAAATCATTTTTTTTTTATCCACTTGCAATGTGCTTTTGAATTTGATGGAAAATGTGACTACTCCAAGGGTGTGAATTTTGTGTGTCACCTGAGTCTGCTGACATCACATCCAATAGCAGTCTCAGGGCTTTTGGATGTCTACGAAAGGGAACTTTTCTAATGCCGCGTACACACGACAGAGTTTCTCGGCGGTGAAAACACTGCCGTGAAACCCGACGGGAAAAACGAGGACCAGCTTGGTCCCCTTTTCCCAGTCTACACACGGCCGTTTTTCACGACATGTTTTCTCTTGGTCGAGAAAAACGGCCGTGTGTAGGTTCCCTTGCAGTGTTTCCCTATGGGAAAACTGCAGAGGAAAAAAATGGCGTGATTCGCGACGAGAAAAATTAGTGCATGTTCTAATTTTTCTCGTCGTGATTCTCGGTGGTTTTCTCGTCGGGAAAACTGCTGGAGAGCCTACACACGGCCGTTTTTCTCGTCCAAGTGAAAAAATGACAGTTTTCCCGACGAGAAAAATGGTTGTGTGTACGCGGCATCACACTTGTTATGCAGTCATGGCAGTTTTCTTTTGAAAAAAGGCTTAAACCATAAGAATGAAAATGAAAAGAATGATTGCGGTTATATGGCTTCTCCCCAAACCCAGTAACCACCATTTTTGCTGGACAGCTTGATCTGTTAAAGCAGAACTAAACGCTTCTATTGTTTTCAGCCAAGGAAGCAGCCACCTTAGTTATCTCTTTGAACCACAACTACCATGGTGTTGCACACGTGATCAGTTATGACACAAGGCATTTGATGGTTTGACAGTTTGGCTGAGAGCACAGGCAAATGTGACTGTAGCGGTACCCCCGTAGGAGCTGGTGGTTTAGTTGTGGGTCTTTGCACGTTACCTTACTGTTCCAAATCTTCGGCTCAGGGGTTCTCCTTGAAGAGTCTATCCATAAGAAATGTCTGCACGGACACAAAGTCTCTTTCAAAAGTTTTATTTGAATAAAACGTTCCAACAGAGGGGGTAGAGGAATGGGGAGGACTCAGGGATTTTACTTGTCAATCACGGAAACTTCCTAGGTCCAGAGGAGCAACTGTCTCCACGCTGGACTCAGCCACCACCGGATAGGCCCAATCTCACTGGCCTAGCAGCCGGTGCGAAGCTCAATCAATAGAATAGTCTCTGCCACAGACTTGGTATTGGAATTTGTTCAATAGAATAGTTTCTGTCAGACCTGTATAACCCCTCACTGGGTTAGCTCCCTCAGAAAGAACACAGCTCTCAGTGCCAGGACCTTGCAGCCGCTCCGGCAGCACTGTGAGGTAGATTTTGGGATCACAGCGGGTTCACCACGCCCCCTGGGCTGCTGCTGGGAAAGAGGTACCCAATACGTCCATCCTGTTGCCTTTCCAACCTTGACCAGCGGTGACAGCGACACCCACCGGCGGGGGAAAAATCATGCAACCAACCGAACTGAAACAGTTCCACAATTTGAATAAACAATCTCTCTGGGCTAAACTAATGCCCAGACAACTAAATTTCAACATATAGCGCCCACTCATTGGGAGCAGGGCGCTACATGACAGTTAGCAATTACCACATGCTGAGAATGTAACTGCTTTTTTGAAACCGTTAAATCGATGGGTTTAAATCTAGGGGGCGGCAACAAGTCTACTGGCAGGACTAATAGCTACTAAATATATGTTACAGGAGAGACTTAAGCCCCGTACACACAATCCGAAAATTGGATGACAGATCGTCCGATTTTTTTTGCATGCTAGTCGCATATCGAACATGAAGAGTTTACTTAAGTCACGAAAATACTCGTATGACAGAATAAAAAAATCGGAAGTGATGTCATGTGTTGTAGTGTACAGTAATACCTTGGATTGCAAGCATAATTCATTCCAGAAGCATGCTTGTAATCCAAAGCACTTGTATATCAAAGCAAGTTTCCCCATAAGGAATAATGAAAACTCAGATGATTCGTTCCACAAGCACTGCTGTTGTATGCAGTACTGTATGTGGCCAGAGGTGCGGGGCGCTGGTGACTGTCTCCCGAGTGTCTCCGAGCATCACCAGCTCCCGTGCACCTCTGACCACATACACCAGTGGCTTGAATCCTGCTCGTCTTTCGAGACAATGCTTGCAAATCAAGTCAGGATTTCCAAAAAAAAGCGTGCATTACGAAACTCTCGTATACCGCGTTACTTGCAATCTGAGGTATTACTGTATTTCTATTGTATTTTCGAATGACAACTGTACTGAATAAATGAAAATCATACGATCTGGTATCGTACGAGAAAAAATGTCATGCTTGTCCAATCGGATAATATCGGATGAACTGTCGTGATTGGCTCTCAAAAGCTCTGTACTAACGATCCTATTATCGTATGATCGATTCAAAAGCGGTATTTTTTGTACGATTTTCGGATTGTGTGTAGGGGCCTTTAGAAATAAAAACCAATGTATTAATCCTACTGACAGACTGCAGCATACAGTATGTGTCACTTTTTTATTTTGCCCATAGATCTGTGATTTTCATTTTTTTTGTCTTTTTGAGGATGCAGTTCAGTGTATATAGAGAAGAGAACGGGGACTGCAGCCTGCAAAGATGCCGCGGTATTTTACATGGTTGTCCATGGAGCATCACATCTAATTTACGAGAACTACAATTTTATGAGGCCTTTTTTAATGTCTCCTTTCTTCCTTCCTGCCTTCCTTATTTCCTCCCATAAGTGGAAATATCTAATTATAAGCTCTTTATTGTTCCTTGTCAGCTACAAGAAGGCAGCAAAGCTAGTTTGTGGAAAGTAACGATAATCACTGCGGTTTTCCTACAAGCTTCAGATATTCTTTTTTTTCTTCTATCCTTTCTTCCTTTCCTTCCAAATTCTCACTTCCTACCTTATTATTATAATTATACAGGATATATATAGTGCCAACACTTTGCACCGTGCTTTACAGTATAATGGGAGACAGCACAGTTACAGTACAATTTAAGGCAAGATGATTAGAAGGGCCCTAAAAGGTGGGCAGAGAAGGAGATAGTTGATCAGACTGGAGTAGGGAGCTCCAGAGGATGTTAAGCTGGCCATAGCAGATGTTAAAGCGGAGTTCTATTTAAAAGTGAAACCTCTGCTTATCTGCTTCCTCCCCCCCTCCGGTGCCACATTTGGCACCTTTTGGGGGGAGGGGGAGCGGGTACCTGTTTTTGACAGTTACCCTTTACCACTTCCGGGAGACCTGGCTGCGGCGAGATGCAGTGAGGTCCCCCGGAAGTTCGGCCCCCCCTCTTTGCCTCACCACCGGGCCATTCACAAAGTGCAGCCTGCATTGTGCATGCGCAGTAGGGAACCAGCTGTGAAGCCGCAAGGCTTCACTCCCGGTTTCCCTTACAGGCAATTCCGGCGGCAGCACCTGACAGCCGATGGAAACAAACACTTTGTTATGATGAACTTTTGAAGCACCTTTTGATACACATATTGTTTTCACAGTGCTACTAGTAATTATTTACCAGTAACAATTTAAACAATTTATATGCCTTGCTTATGTTTTTAGGGTTTCCTCTTAAAAAAAAAAAAGGAGTTTAGTTTTGTTTTTTAGTTGACCCTAGAGTGTTTGATTGTGCCAAGAGCATTAGATCATAGGTAGGGATTGCTTTAAATGGTACCAACTGTAACACAGGTCATTACTGATTGGAGAACTCTTTTTCTTCCACAAGAGGGCAGTGACTGCTGCAGGAGCACTCTGGGAGATGTAGTCTACTCTAGAGGAGGATGCAAGCCATAACCATCACTGGGGAGCAACTACAATACCCATGTATGCAGGAGGGGTCATATAAAAAGGAAAGCCCAGAAAAGGGTGGGGCAGTTGTGGAGCAGACCAACCAGAGCAGGAAGGGATAAGAAGTGCTGTGCTGTGTTGTGTTGTGCTTGCCGAGTGGTTCCTGTGCTGAGTTCGCAGGACACTGCTGTATCCAAGAGCCAGAACTCTGGGCTGGATAGTGTTCCCTGCATGATCAGCTGTTTTGATGCCCACCCCGAGACACTTGCTGTGAACCAGGCCATCATCGCCCAGATCTGCTGAGGGAGTTGCCATCCCACCTGCTGCCACCATTGGTCAACTACAGGAAAGGGCCCCCCCATCATTCATACCACCAACCACCATTAGAGGATTATTGAGGAAGGAACTGGTGAGAGGGTCACAGACCCGCTGTTAAGCTGCATTCATCTGCAAATGACTTACAGTCACAGACCCCACACCTGCTGTTATGTGATTTGTTCATGCTGTTCTAGGCAGGGCCTAACACAGTCCAGCTGTCTGTTCCGTACTCCAGAGTGCTGACACTGTGCCCACCAATACATTTAACTACTGCAGCCATGCCCACTATTACATCCAACCATTACAACTGTGCACTTCTTGGCACCTGGCTGCTGCAACTGGGCCTGCCTTTCCTAGGTATCCATCCGCACCAAAAAAGTCCCCTCCTTATTAAGTCAACCTCCTTAACTACTTAGGACCAAGCCTCTATTTGGCACTTGTTGTTTATAAGTTAAAAATCAGTTTTATTTTGCTAGAAAATTACTTAGAACTAGGGATGATCTTCGAGTTCGAGTCGAACTCATGTTCGACTCGAACATTGCCTGTTCGCACGTTCGGCGAACAGCGAACAATTTGGGGTGTTCGCGGCAAATTGAAAAAGCCGCGGAACACCCTGTAAAAGTCTATGGGAGAAATCTAAAGTGCTAATTTTAAAGGCTTATATGCAAGTTATTGTCATAAAAAGTGTTTGGGGACACGGGTCCTGCCCCAGGGGACATGTAGCAATGCAAAAAAAAGTTTTAAAAACAGACGTTTTTTCGGGAGCAGTGATTTTAATAATGCTTAAAGTGAAACAATAAAAGTGAAATATTCCTTTAAATTTCATACCTGGGGGGGGGGTATATAGTATGCCTGTAAAGCAGCGCTTGTTTCCCGTGATTAGAACTGTCCCTGCACAAAGTGTCATTTCTGAAGGAAAAAAAGTAATTTAAAAGCACTCGCGGCTATAATGAATTGTCGGCTCCCGGCAATAGAGAAAAGTCATTGATTGTGTAGCGGGGTGTTCCCCTTTAATGCAGAGAGACTACATTACCCAGAACCCCATTCAGAGTGTTTCACCGCAGAGACTCATGGGAGGGGTTATATAAGGAGGAGGCGCGGCTGCACTAGGCCTCTTTGGGACACGAGACTTCTGTGACTGATCCTCCTGTGCAGATGTGCCGGAGTGCAGGGCCTGAAGCCTGAGGCCTTGCGCAGCATCAAAGAGCCTTCCACCCCACTGCGAGCCTGGGTGGCACCTGACATCGCTTACCTACAGCCTTGGTTGGATCGGGGACCTGATCGCTGGAGACACTGTGTGTGTGTGTGACACAGTCGGTGGAAGTTTTCCCTGGACTGGGACCGCGTCCGGATGGGTGAGAGGGCGTATGCCCAGACCATATACTGTTGTTACTAATGGGCCTATAGACTGCCGTGGCCCACAAGTTGTTTCTGATACTCTCATTAGAGAACCTCATCAGAGTTGAACTCAGAGTTTACATAGCAAAGTGTTTATTTCATCTCTACCTTCCTATTGGATTACGAAAAAGGGTATTCTGTTAATGTGCACCACCTTTAACTACTTAAGCCCCGGACCATTTGGTAGCTAGAGGACCAGAGGTGAATTCAGAATTTTGCACTGCGCTGCTTTAACTGTAAATTGTGCGGACATGCAATGTTGTACCCAAACGAAATTTGCGTCCTTTTCTTCCCACAAATAGAGCTTTCTTTTAATGGTATTTGATTGCCTCTGCGATTTTTATTTTTTGCGATATAAACGGAAAAAGACCGAAAATCTTGAAAAAAAATGATATTTTCTACTTTTTGTTATAAGAAAAATCGAATAAACTCAATTGTAGTCATACATTTAGGCCAAAATGTATTCAGCCACATGTTTTTAGTAAAAAAAATGTCAATAAGCGTATATTTATTGGTTTGCGCAAAAGTTATAGAGTTTACAAACTAGGGTACATTTTCTGAAATTTACACAGCTTTAAATTTATGACTGCCTATCTCATTTCTTGAGGTGCTAAAATGACAGGGCAGTACAAAACCCCCCCAAATGACCCCATTTTGGAAAGTAGACACCCCAAGGAAATTGCTGAGAGGCATGTTGAGCCCATTGAATTTTTTTTTTTTGTCCCAAGTGATTGAATAATGACTAAAAAAAAAAAACAAACAAATTACAAAAAGTTGTCACTAAATGATATATTGCTCACACATGCCATGGTTATATGTGGAATTACACCCCAAAATACATTTTTCTGCTTCTCCTGAGTACGGGGATACCACATGTGTGGGACTTTTTGGGAGCCTAGCCGCGTACGGGACCCCGGAAACCAAGCACCGCCTTCAGGATTTCTAAGGGCGCAAATTTTTGATTTCACTCCTCACTACCTATCACAGTTTCGAAGGCCATAAAATGCCAAAATAGCACAAAACCCCCCCAAATGACCCATTTTAGAAAGTAGACACCCCAAGGAAATTGCTGAGAGGCCTGTTGAGCCCATTGAATATATTTTTTTTTGTCCCAAGTGATTGAATAATGACAAAAAAAAAACAAAAAAAAAAAATTACAAAAAGTTGTCACTAAATGATATATTGCTCACACATGCCATGGTTATATGTGGAATTACACCCCAAAATACATTTTTCTGCTTCTCCTGAGTACGGGGATACCACATGTGTGGGACTTTTTAGGAGCCTAGCCGCGTACGGGACCCCGAAAACCAAGCACCGCCTTCAGGATTTCTAGGCACAAATTTTTGATTTCACTCCTCACTACCTATCACAGTTTCGAAGGCCATAAAATGCCAAAATCGCACAAACCCCCCCCAAATGACCCCATTTTGGAATATAGACACCCCAAGCTATTTGCTGAGAGGAATGGCGAGTATTTTACAGCTCTCATTTGTTTTTGAAAATGAAGAAAGAAAATATATATATATATATATTTTTTTTTTTTTAATTTTCAAAACTTTGTGACAAAAAGCGAGATCTGCAAAATACTCACAATACCTCTCAGCAAATAGCTTGGGGTGTCTACTTTCCAAAATGGGGTCATTTGGGGGGGTTTTGTGCTATCTGGGCATTCCATGGCCTCCGAAACTGTGATAGGCAGTGAGAAGTGAAATCAAAAATTTACACCCTTAGAAAGCCTGAAGGTGGTGCTTGGTTTTTGGGGTCCCGTACGTGGCTAGGCTCCCAAAAAGTCTCACACATGTGGTATCCCCGTACTCAGGAGAAGCAACAGAATGTATTTTGGGGTGTAACTCCACATATGCCCATGGCATGTTTGAGCAATATATCATTTAGTGACAACTTTGTGCAAAAAAAAAAAAAATTTTCGTTTTTCCGCAACTTGTGTCAACATATAAAATATTCCATGGACTCGACATGCCTCTCAGTATATAGCTTGGGGTGTCTACTTTCCAAAATGGGGTCATTTGGGGGGGTTTTGAACTGTTCTGGCATTTTACACACAACATTAGGAAGCTTACATCCACTCTTCTAACCTCTTGAAGACAAAGCCCTTTTTGACACTTTTTGTTTACATGAAAACATTTTTTTTTTTTGCAAGAAAATTATGTTGAACCCCCAAACATTATATATATTTTTAAAGCAAAGGCCCTACAGATTAAAATGGTGGGTGTTGCATTTTTTTTTTCTACACAGTATTTGCGCAGCGATTTTTCAAACGCATTTTTTGGGTTAAAAAATACACTTTTTTTAATTTTAATGCACTAAAACACACTATATTGCCCAAATGTTTGATGAAATAAAAAAGATGATCTTAGGCCGAGTACATAGATACCAAACACGACATGCTTTAAAATTTCGCACAAACGCGCATTGGCGACAAACTACATACATTTTTAAAAGCCTTTAAAAGCCTTTACAGGTTATCCCAGTAGATTTACAGAGGAGGTCTACTGCTAAAATGATTGCCCTCGATCTGACCTTCGCGGTGATACCTCACATGCATGGTGCAATTGCTGTTTACATATGACGCCAGACCGACGCTTGCGTTCGCCATTGGGCAAGAGCAGGGCAGGACAGGGGTGCTTTTTTTTTTTTCTTTTTTTTTTTATTATTAATTTTGCTTTTTTATTTTATTTTTAAATTGTTCCTTCCAAGTATTTATTTTTTTATCATTTTTATTGTTATCTCAGGGAATGTAAATATCCCCTATGATAGCAATAGGTAGTGACAGGTACTCTTTTTTTGAAAAAACTGGGGTCTTCTAGACCCTAGATTTTTCCTCTGCCCTCAAAGCATCTGACCACACCAAGATCGGTGTGATAAAATGCTTTCCCAATTTCCCAATGGTGCTTTTTATATCCGGGGGGGGGCATTCCCTCCCACTGCTTGTAAAAGCAGTCCAGAGGCTAATTAGCCGCTAGGATTGCTTTTACATGAAAGCCGGCCGCAGGCTGAAAAGAATGATACCAAGATGATACCTAAACCCGCAGGCATCATTCTGGTATAAACATTCAAAGTCCAGCAACATACCAGTACGTTGCTGGTCCTTGTTGGACATGTATTGTAATCTTTTTATTTCATGCAGCCAGTTGGCTGAACGAAAAAAGAGATTGATCGGTGGGTATGCCCACCATTAGAATACCGCCCTTCATCCACCCACTTCCAATGATGGGCATACACGCACCATTTATATATGCCGAAGCATGGGGGCATCCTCCCGCACAAAAGTTATGCCGCACACACATGGTCGGACTTTTCCACGGGCAAGCCTCCGTCTGAATTTCGACCGTATGTACACGGCATTAGGAGCAAAATCGCTCCTCCGCTCCTGCTGCCCCAATGCTTCGGCATATTTGCTTTTTTTTTTTAACTGTGGTGGTGAAATCACCTCCTACAGCACTGGAGTCGCAGGGATCAGGCCTGTCTCTGCGAATGCTGCAGTTATGTGTGTTTTTGTTTTGTAAGTGACAGTGATCGATCGATACTGCACTTGGGTGGCCTGGGCTGGACGGAGGGGCAAAACGCAGGTGCCAGCAGGTATCTGGGCTGATCCCGCTAACACTGCGTTTTTGGGAACCCTAAACTGCTGGGGACGCTAGTATAGATCTGATCAGATCAGATATTGATCTGTTCAGATACTATACCACTAAGGGGGGTGTATGCTTCACGCGTGGATGTTAGCGTTACTGGCACTAACCTGACGCTGCCTGGGGTGTGACGCAGACCCTCTCTGACGCTAACACCTAATTGATATCACCCGCCGGGCGATCAGGGGGTTAAACCTTTATTGGGTTATATACACGGCGGGTGCCCTGACACTATAAAAAGCAAACTAACTAACCAGCGTCACCCGTAACACTTATATGGTGATCACTGGTGAAAGGGTTAACTAGGGGCAATCAGGGGGTTAAAACCTTTATTAGATAATATATGGGGGTACCTGACGCTATAAAAACCTGCGGCGAACCTAAAAAAAATTACCAGCTACCGATCTGCATCACCGACACTAAGACAGCGTTTAGAAAAACGATTGCTTAGCGACAGTGGTGATGGGGGTGAAAGGGTTACCTGGGGGGGCGATCAAGGGGGTTAAACCTTTATTAGATAATATATTGGGGTACCTGACGCTATAAAAACATGCGGCGAACCTAAAAAAAATTACTGGCTACGATCTGCATCACCGACACTAAGACAGCGTTTAGAAAAACAATTGCTTAGCGACAGTGGTGATAGGGGGTGAAAGGGTTACCTGGGGGGCGATCAAGGGGGTTAAACCTTTATTAGATAATATATTGGGGTACCTGACGCTATAAAAACCTGCGGCGAACCTAAAAAAAATTACCGGCTACCGATCTGCATCACAGACACTAAGACAGCATTTAGAAAAACGATCGCTTAGTGACAGTGGTGATAGGGGGTGAAAGGGTTACCTGGGGGGCGATCAAGGGGGTTAAACCTTTATTAGATAATATATTGGGGTACCTGACGCTATAAAAACCTGCGGCGAACCTAAAAAAAATTACTGGCTACGATCTGCATCACCGACACTAAGACAGCGTTTAGAAAAACAATTGCTTAGCGACAGTGGTGATAGGGGGTGAAAGGGTTACCTGGGGGGCGATCAAGGGGGTTAAACCTTTATTAGATAATATATTGGGGTACCTGACGCTATAAAAACCTGCGGCGAACCTAAAAAAAATTACCGGCTACCGATCTGCATCACAGACACTAAGACAGCGTTTAGAAAAACGATCGCTTAGTGACAGTGGTGATAGGGGGGGAAAGGGTTACCTGGGGGGCGATCAAGGGGGTTAAACCTTTATTAAATAATATATTGGGGTACCTGACGCTATAAAAACCTGCGGCGAACCTAAAAAAAATGACTGGCTGCCGATCGGCATCACTGACGCTAAGACAGCGATCAGAAAAATGATCGCTAAGCGACAGTGGTGATAGGCGGTGAAAGGGTTATCTGGGGGGTGATCAGGGGGTTAAACCTTTATTAGGGGGGGTTAGGGGGCTACACTGGACCTAAGACTAAACTTTGGTGACACTTTTACAGTCACAAATGTCACTGATTGCAGTGATCACTAAATAAATGGTCACTGCAATCAGTGACACTGTGACTGGGGGCTGGGGGGGTGATCTGGGGGTGATCTGGGGTGTCTGGGGGGGCCTGGGGGGGCGATTTATGTCCCTATGTGTCCTGGTGTCAGTGTAGTGTTGTGTGCACTGACCTGATATCTTCTCTTGTACGGCGCTCGGTATATGTGAGCGCCGCACCAGAGATGACATCACTTCCTCCTGCTCCCTCTGTCTGACACAGACAGAGGGGGCATTTCCATTCGCCAGGAGCGATCGCGAGGGGGTGGCCAGAAACGAATGGCTGCCCCCTCATCCCGGAACGCTCCCGGACACTTAGCCACCGCTCACTGTATAGGAGGGGGGTCCGATCGGACCCCCCAACTGTACAAAGGCAATCACGTATGCTCTACGTGATTGTGCCTGTCGGTGCCATTCTGCCGACGTATATATACAGTGAGCGGTCGTTAAGTGGTTAAAGACCTGCCGGTGAAGAAAACCATCATCCCCTATAGACTAAGTTGTAGATATCTGAGCCAGGCCTGGTCAGCTAGCTAGTTCATTTGGTTACTGCGTCATAGGACGCCTAGTTACTGGTCGCCCATGTGGCGCACTTTTACTGTTCATCCTATATGCATAGTGTGTTAATCTGCAGGGCTCTGCAAATTTATTATCTGTGAACTGTTACCACTGTTAAACCCCTCTCTTACCAAAAGCTTAAGTAAATCTTATACCTTTTTATCATTATTGTCTTGGTGTTTGGGCTTACTCATACAGTATAAGAATATTGATTGCTGCCAATACTAACTGTGCCAGTAGGGGGTCGAGTACATTGCCAGGGGTTGGCGGAGCTGCTTTTAGGGCCCAAACTAAACTTGCGGCCTTCTTAATTGGAGGTATCGCTACAATATAAAAAAAAATGCGTGGGGGTCCCCCCAAATTCAATTACCAGGCCCTTCAGGTCTGGTATGGATATTAAGGGGAACCCTGCGTCAAATTAAAAAAAAAATTACGTGGGGTTCCCCCCAAATATCCATACCAGACCTTTCAGGTCTGGTATGGATTTTAAGGGGAACTCCACCCCAAATAAAAAAAAATGGCGTGGAGTTCCCCCAAAAATCCCTACCAGACCCTTTATCTGAGCACGCAACCTGGCAGGCTTCAGGAAAAGAGGGGGGGACGAGAGAGCGCCCCCTTCCTGAATCATACCAGGCCACATGCCCTCAACATGGGGAGGATACTTTGGGGGTCTGTGACCCCTCAAAGCACCATGTCCCCATGTTGATGGGGACAAGGGCCTCATCTCCACAACCCTTGCCCAGTGGTTGCGGGGGTCTGCGGGCAGGGGGCTTATCGGAATCTGGAAGACCCCTTTAACAAAGGGGACCCCCAGATCCCGGCCCCCCTATGTGAATTGGTAAGGGGTACATTGTACTCCTACCATTTCACAAAGAAAGTGTAAAAAAAATGTAAAAAAAAAAAAACACAGACACCGTTGGGAAAATCCTTTTTTTTTAAATAAAAAAAAAAAAAACCATTACAGCGATGTAATCCAGTGTCCCGCGGCGATCCGATGTCTAGTGCTGCAGTCTGCACTCCACACGAAACGTCATTGGCTGAGCGGACCTACACTGCGGAGGAAGTTCCCCATCAGGTCCACTCAGCCAATGACGTAGGCGGGGTCTGAGGTATCTCAGACCCCGTCTACGTCATTGGCTGAGCGGACCTGATGGGGAACTTCCTCTGCAGTGTAAAAAATGAATAGACCCGCCCCTTCTCACGTTCCCCATCAGGTCCGCTCAGCCTTACACCTACGTCATTGGCTGAGCGGACCTGATGGGGAACGTGAGAAGGGGCGGGTCGGTGGGACAGGCGCTTTATTTTTATTTTTTCTTATTTATTTTACTTTTTATTTTTTATTTTTACACTGTCCTTTTAAGAAAAAATGTTTGGGTCACTTTTATTCCTATTACAAGGAAGGTAAACATCCCTTATAATAGAAAAAAAGCATGACAGTACCTCTTAAATGTGAGATCTGGGGGTTAAAAAGACCTCAGCTAACATTTTCAAAAAATAAATAAAATTTCATTTAATTTTTTTTTTTGCAAACAAAAACTAAAATTTCCTCTTTAAGACCATTGGACGAAAGTGATGTTTGACGTTGCTTACAGCCATTCAATGTTATGGAGCCGAGTGTGGGCCATCTTTCCCTCACTCGGCTCCATGCCAGTCAGGGGGAAGGACGCGATCGTCTCCGACGCTACCGATGGCTGCGGTAAATGGTGGAGATGACCCTTTCCAGCCCCCGATAAAAGTGATCTTGCGGTGAATCCGCCGCAGAGGCCACTTTCATCTGAAGGAGCGCCGCTTGCCGTTGTTGAAAATACCGGGGTTATGGCAGCTAGCTTCTGCCATAACAACAGTATTTAGCGTCAAAGTACCGACATACAATGACAGCGATTTGCACTAAGTAGTTAATAGATTGCTGCAACACCCACTTCATTGACAAAGCCTCATTATCCTGTGCATCAACGTTCTTAAATGGCCCCAACGTAGCCGGCATAAGATCCATTGCAAATACTTTTTTTAACCACATTACCCTGAGGGCAGAATTGCATTTAACTCTAATGCCGCGTACACACGATCGGAATTTCCGACAACAAAACTGTTGGCTCAAACTTGTCTTGCATACACACAGTCGCACAAATGTTGCTCGGAGATTCCGAACGTCAAGAACGTCAGCCACTAGTTTGCAAAACTCCATCCTTTCTTAAGGATACCGGTGATACTATACGTGATTCCAAGTGATTGATCGATTCACTCCCCATTGGAGAGGGGAGTCACATGTCAGAGGAGTCTCTCAGCTAGAGATGTTTTGGATATACCAGCTTCGATGTTTTTCCCCCTATGGGTTAAACATTGACTGGGACATCAACGCGTTCATCAACAAGGCTTGAATATTAGTTTAGATCCAGTGTATATGTTTTTTGACTTCTTACATCCATTTTCCTGGAGTTTAGGTGCATTATTTATGTTCACCACTGGGTTGTCATTCCACCTGTATGCTTATACTTGTTTTTACGAGATATGCGTTTTGGTATATGTTTTTAATTGCTATTTGACATTTTCATTTTCTTATATTGGGTTCTATACTTAATTTCTTATGTACAACTCGAGATATCCATCACCTCTGTTGTATGTATGCATTGTTCACCCCAGTGTATTTATTTTTTATGTATGTTTTGGATTGTAGAGTATGTTTAATTATGTATAGTGTTCACCATTCACGTGGCTGGATAGTTTTATGTATTTTGGCCATTTCACCCCCTTAATGCCTGTAGCTCCGCGCGCGGTTTCATCCGCAGTCGGATGCACCCGTTGATGACAGCTACGACTAGATGATACGTGGCATCAGAAGGGGAGCTATCAGTGCACTCAGAGCCAGTTCGCCACACCCCCGGAGGATGTGTTTAGATGATGCCCGGTGGTTGATGATTGGAACGCAGGTGCTGCGTGATGACATCATCGGGCGTTGGCGTGATGATGCAGATATATGGTTTACGTTTCACCGTGGGTACTATGGGAGTCCACTATCGCATTGAGAGCCAGTTTGCCACACCCCGAGCGTCACGTGAAGGTGACGCCGGGTGGTTAATAGTTTGGAACGTATGAGCTGCGTAATGACACCACTGGGCGCTGGCGTGATGACGTGGACGCACAGTCCACTTCCATCTTGCGGATTGGATTGTGTGGCCTGTGATGGGCGGATCCCTGTGTATCACCGCGGCGAGTGGTTTACTATACAGAGCAGCGTTTTTAACAACAGCTGTTCGGTGTTAGGAATTACTTTTTGGACATTATATAATGGCGTGGTATAGGTCAGCAGGTTGATGCCCCAGTTGAAGAGCTCTAGTTCGAAACATGTCGGGTACACAACCTTCATAGCTCTCTATACCACGCTTCACCTTATTTCATTTCTGTGATAATTTTTTGTATGCACAATTTGAGCTGCTTGTAATCTGGAATTCGTTTTTATCATGATTTTATGCCAATAAAGGCTATTTTTATACCTCTCTCCCTGGAATCGTCTACACTATGTGGAGCTATTTTTGTTTCTTTCCATGACCATTTCTATTTTTCGGACACCACACGCCCCGGTCTGCTGAGGATCTGGCTTGCTCCATTCCATACCTCATACCTGAGATTGACACGATTGGATCGTAACAACGTCCTTTGTGACATCCAGAACTACCATTGAGATATCATCTTACTGAGGTCCCATCCAGGAGTTCCTGTCCATGCTTGTTTGGCACACCGTCGCTGACGTGTGGGCCCTCGGCCTATGGTAAGAGTACCCATTTCTTACCTTTCTCTTCTCAGATGTTGGATTTTAAATAAGCTCACATCCTACTGTTGATGCAGTTCACCTAGCATGTTCATCACAGATGTTCAAGCAGTAACTCCCACTCTGTATTGCTCTCTCTTATAAGAACTTCATTATTTGACCATACTGAGGACTTGATCATACATGTGTTTCTCATGCTATTGTTATCATCACCATTGATTTTTTTACGTGCTTTGTTCACTTGACCACTTGGATCACATTTAGGACATTATTTATTTACATAAACACCACCTACTGGTGTCTTTGTACTGTGATCCTCACAGTTGTTGTTGGTTATATATATGTAGCACACAGACCCCTCTTCCTTACCTTTGGCTCACTTGTAGGAAAAGGAGCACACCATGCCACATGCCCGTACCCTCCTGTGTGAAGAGGTTGAGCGGTGTAATGTACCTGAGTCTCTATGGTCAGGTTCTCCAGAGAATGGTGCCCGTCTTCACTGCAATAAAGACAAGTCTCTATTCCCCAATAACTTCAAGGTCCACACCAATTGCAACTCCAACGTAGAGTTTATTTTCTCTTATGCATAGTCATTTAAATAGGAAAGGTTGGAAGAAGATCAGGACAGCAAGAGGTGTTGGAGTAGGTTCAGGCACAAACGAATACTTATTCACTACCCATATCTTCAGTTAGTCTCAGCTCATCCGGATAGTCTCCCATTAGAGTGGATCCTAGCAGCCGGAGTGATGCTCGAATTAGATTACACACAGTCTCTGCACAAACTCTGCCACAGATCTGGTGAACGTTAGGTCCCTGCCACAGACCTGATGGACGTTAGGTCTCTGCCACAGACCTGATGAACGATGGTTCTGGTATTAGGCCTCTAACAGGAAGATGACATCCCTCCAGAGAGTTACCGGGTCCCTTCCTTCACTGTGATCTCTCACCAGTCCCTCGGAACGGTCCTCCCCCGGCCTCCTCTTCTAGATACGGGTCTCCTCGCAAGGCAGCACCCTGGGATTCCTCTTCCTTCCGTGGGCTCCAGCCGAAGGTGCTGGACCCAAGGCCTTCAGTTGAAGCCCCAGGGTAAAGGTGCCTGGGACTGATCCGCCAGTGTACCGGGCCAGGAACTCCACCCCACACACTCCCGGGGTCGGACCCCCGGGAACTCACCTCCTACAGACAGGGTCTGCCCCTTTTATATCCTCTTCTTGCATGCACAGCAGGCCGACACGCCCACCATACCACCACCGAGAGGGGACATCCAAGGCACAGCACTGTACCAGCGGTTCAACCCTAGCCTCCGTTTGCAGCGCCATCAACAGGCCACAGGGAACTATACACCAGCATCCCACCTGTAGTACAAAAAGGGTTTTACAGAACCCTATCAAATAGTGTGTTTGAGTACAACTACCACTCAAACATTCCCTAATGCCGCATACACACGATCGTTTTTAATGTCATTTTCAAAAACAACTATTTCTCGACGTGATTTTTCTTGTTTCCTCTCAAGCCTGTCTTGCATACACACGTTCATTAAAAAAAACGCTCAAGCAAAGCGCAGTGACGTAGAACACGTATGACGGCACTATAAAGGGGAAGTTCCGTTCGAATGGTGCCACCCTTCATGTTAGTAAAGTTTGTTGAGCGACGATTCACGCTTTTCAGCCCCGTGCTTTTCAGTCCATTACAGCGTGACGAATGTGCTATCTCCATTACGAACGCTAGTTTTACCAGAACGAGCACTCCCGTCTCATACTTGATTCTGAGCATACGCGTTTTTTTTCCCCTCGTAAAAGCATACACACTACCGTTTTTCACGTCGTTAAAAAAACCGACGTGAAAAAATGGAGCAGGTTCTCATTTTTTTTAGGCCATTTTTCACGTCGTTAAAAATGCTCTGGAGCCTACACACGATCATTTTTAATGCCCAATTTAAAAAATGGCATTTTTAACGTCGTGAAAAATGGTCGTGTGTATGTGGCATTAGATTTAAAGCCCCGCTACATATATATATATATATTTTTTTACTATTACAGAGCTCTCACGAGTGCTCACATTGCTATTAACGCCGCATTTTTCTAGTTTTTATTTTTATTTTGGTGCAATATTGTCATATTCTTTATGCTGACAGTGTGTGTGTGTGTGTGTGTGTGTATATATATTGTGACAGCAGGAAGGTAAAGTCACCTGGTTGCATCCAGGGGGGTAGATATATTTCGCCCAGATTCAGGCTTTACGCCGACTTATACAACTAGGTGGAGAGTTGTATAAGCCCAGCTGAGGATAGTGGGCTCATGGATGACTCATACCTCTAGGGAGAGTGTGGGGCGTCGTGCAGACAGGGAGTTGATGAGACCAGCTGAAGCTTGTCAGCTCATTTAGGCCTCTATAAGAACTCCCAGATTCATTAGGTGTTAGCTCATGCCTGGACCCAGACCTGTGTGGACTGTCTAGGGAGAGTGAACCCCTGAGCGGTGAGACAAAGCCTGTGTGGCTATTTGCTTGGACATTTAAAACCAGGGACTTAGGGACTAGGACAGCACTAGGCTGATCCCAGTTGTTAGTTAGGAAACCTGTATGTTTAGTCAGAGGTCAAATTGACCAGGATTTATTTTGTTTATGTTTCTTTTGCTTTGCTGTGTTTTTGTCACTGTAAATAGAAAATAAACCGCACCTTTTTGATTTTGAAAACCACAACCTCCGTCTGCTGGGCCTGTTTTTGTGTGGGGAGCCCATCCCGGGGGTCACACACACCCGCTGCCGAGCTAACCCCCTCACAGTTGGTGGAGAACCAGTGGCAGTTTTTTTTAAGCCAGCATGGAGGAGATACTGAAACAGCTGGCTCTAGCAAATGCCAATCAACAGCAGACAAATGCAGGTTTGCAAAAGAGCCTTGCAGCTCATCAACAGAGCCTTGCAGCTCAACAACAGAACTTCGCAGCCCAGCAGCAAGCTCATCAACAGAGCCTTGCAGCCCAGCAGCAGACAAACGCAACTTTGCAACAGAGTCTGGAGGCTCAGCAACAAGCCCAGCAGCAATCTGAGGCCCGCTTCATAGACCTGTTGCACAAGCAAGAGCAGAGACTACAACAACAGATGGAAGCAGTAATGCAGCAACGTCCGCAGACCAGTGAGGAAAGCCGTCCCACTAATACCGCGTCCTTTGGGGTGAGTCGTTTATTGACAAAAATGACTGGAGAGGATGATCCAGAGGTATTTTTGACCACATTTGAAAGGACCGCTGAAAGAGAAAAGTGGCCTGAGGAGCAGTGGGCTGGACTAGTGGCTCCTCTGTTAACTGGTGAATCGCAGAAAGCTTACTATGACCTAGAGCCTAACCAAGCAAAAGACTATGTGATGCTAAAAGCTGAAATATTGGCAAGGCTGGGTGTCACCCTGGCTGTCCGGGCTCAGCGTGTGCATAACTGGACTTTCCAGCTTGGAAAACCCCCCAGGTCTCAAATGTATGATCTCATTCACCTGAGCAGAAAGTGGCTACAGCCAGAGACTTTGTCCGCACCAAAGATTGTGGAACGTGTTGTAATGGATCGGTTTTTGAGAGCTCTTCCTACTGCCATCCAAAAGTGGGTAAGCCATGGAGACCCAGAGACGGCCGATGGTCTTGTGGATCGTGTGGAGAAATACTTGGCTACAGAGAACCTGACGGTCTCTTCCAGAGACACTCTGACTTTCCACCCTAAGACCAGACCATCCCCAGGGGCGGATAAGATGATTCCAAGGGGTAAGGGTGGAGAGAGTGAGAGGGTGGGAGCTCTACCCCAAGTTTGGCGAGAACAGCCTGGGAAATCAGCGGCTCAAGAGGCGGCAAGAAGGATCGTTTGCTACCGCTGCCGGCAAGCGGGACATATTGCAGCAAATTGCCCGGTTGTGGAGGAACCCATGCAGTGTGACTTTCTGACGGGCAGACGTCAGTCGCTGTGTGCGACAGTCGCATGCACTGCCATTCGAGGAACTGAGAAACATTTATGCAAAATGTGTGTTAATGGTAGAAATGTTGTGGTATTGCTGGATTCAGGTAGCCTTGTGACCCTGATAAAGGCTGAGTTAGTTAAAACAGAGGTCTCTGGGAATAGCAAGGTAGCTGTTATTTGTGTGCATGGGGACACCCGAGAGTATCCAGTGACTACAGTGTGTTTCGAGACCCCCAAAGGTACCCTCTCTCATCCAGTGGGCTTAGTATCTCAGTTACCGCATGACGCCATTGTGGGAAGGGATTTTCCGAAGTTCTGGGAACTGTGGGATGATCCTGAGCCCCCCACTGGTGCCCCTATGTACCAGGAATGTGATAGCCAGAACTCCCCTGAGAGTGGTGAGGACTCTCCGGAATTTCCCTTGTCAGTATTGGCAGGGGAGACTCAAGAAACTGGAGAGGAGCCCACCTCCTCAGACGAAAACCTACCGTCTGTGGAGTTTTCTGATCTTGAGGTTCACAGGGAAAACTTTGCCACAGAACAGTTGAAAGACCCCGCCCTAATAAAGGCACGGGAAAACGTAGTGAAAATAGATGGCGAGTTAGTGAACCCAGATAATACCTGCACTTACCCATACTTCAGCGTAGAGAAGGACCTACTGTATCGGGTGGCAAAAAGGGCAGAAGAAACCGTTGAGCAGCTTGTGGTGCCCAAACCGTACAGGAAGTTGGTGTTGGAGTTGGCCCATGGGCACATTCTTGGAGGTCATCTGGGGACAGAGAAAACCCGAGAGAGGGTATTACAGAGATTCTATTGGCCGGGGGTGATGAAGGACATAGAAAATTATTGTTCCTCCTGCCCTGTGTGTCAGAGGTCAGCCCCGATGCCACATTTCCGTAGCCCGCTGGTCCCTCTACCCATCATTGAGGTCCCGTTTGAGAGGATCGCCATGGATTTGGTAGGTCCTATAATCAAGTCCGCTAGGGGGCACCAGTACATATTAGTTATAATGGACTATGCCACCCGTTATCCAGAAGCGATCCCTCTCCGAAATACCTCGGCCAAAACCATAGCCAAAGAGCTATCTCTTGTGTTTAGCCGGGTGGGTATTTGTAAAGAACTGCTTACGGACCAAGGTACACCCTTTATGTCCCGGGTTATGAAGGAGCTATGTAAATTGTTCAAAGTGACGCAATTACGTACATCTGTGTATCACCCCCAAACCGATGGGCTGGTTGAAAGATTCAACAAAACCCTAAAACAAATGTTGAAGAAAGTGGTGGATAGAGATGGAAAGGATTGGGACTGTCTACTTCCTTATCTGATGTTTGCTATTAGGGAGGTGCCCCAATCCTCTACGGGATTCTCCCCCTTTGAGTTACTGTATGGGAGACACCCAAGAGGGCTGTTGGATATTGCCAAGGAAACTTGGGAAAGTGAGAGTTCTCCCCACAGGAGTGTGATTGAGCATGTCGCCCTGATGCAAGACCGAATTGCACAGGTAATGCCCATCGTGAAGGAACATTTGGCCCAAGCGCAGTTAGCACAGCAGAGAGTGTACAACCGTGGAGCCAAGACCCGTACCTTTTCCCCGGGGGATAGGATACTGGTACTGGTCCCTACGGTTGAAAGTAAATTCCTTGCCAAATGGCAAGGCCCCTACGAGATAATGGAAAAAGTGAGCGAAGTGAATTACAAGGTCAGACAACCAGGAAGGCGAAAGCCCGAACAGATCTATCACGTTAATCTGTTGAAAGCCTGGAGGGATAGAGAGTCCCTAGTCGCAGACACTTGGTCACCAGCTCAAACTGGTTGCGTGATTCCTGAGGTTGGAATCGCAGCCACCTTGTCACAACCCCAACAACAGGAGGTTAAGGAGTTTGTGCTTCGCAACAAGGAGGTATTCTCTGAGCTGCCGGGACAAACATCTGGGGTAGAGCATGACATTATTACCCCGCCCGGTGAAAGGGTGAAGTTAAAACCCTATCGGATCCCAGAGGCCCGACGGGAGGCAATACGGGAGGAAGTACAGAAAATGCTGAACTTAGGGGTGATAGAGGAGTCCCAAAGTGATTGGTCTAGTCCCATTGTGTTGGTGCCTAAACCGGATGGGAGCTGGCGATTTTGTAACGATTTTCGTCAGTTGAACAGAGTTACAAAATTTGACACCTACCCCATGCCACGTATAGATGAGTTGATCGACCGGCTGGGAACAGCCCGATACATGACGACTCTTGACCTCACAAAAGGGTATTGGCAAATCCCCCTGGCCAAGTCGGCCAAAGAGAAAACCGCATTTGTAACCCCAGACGGGGCGTTCCAATATAAAAGAATGCCGTTCGGGTTACAGAATGCGCCGGCCACATTCCAGCGGAAAATGGACCAGATGCTGAGGCCCCATCGGAAGTATGCTGCGGCTTACCTGGATGACGTAATTGTCCATAGCACAGATTGGGCCTCACATCTGCCAAAAGTGCAAGCAGTCCTGGACTCTGTTCGGGAAGCGGGGTTTACGGCTAACCCCAAGAAGTGTACCATTGGGCAGGAGGAGGCCAAATATCTTGGGTACACCATTGGGAGGGGAGTAATAAAACCCCAACTCAACAAAGTCGAGGCCATCCAGAGTTGGCCACGTCCCAACAGCAAGAAGCAGGTACGAGCCTTTCTGGGAATCGCTGGGTATTATCGGCGATTCATTCCCCACTTTGCTTCTAAGGCTGTGCCCCTAACCAACCTGACGAAGGGGAAAGGGTCGGTCATGATTAAATGGACCCCCGAGGCTGAGGCAGCATTCCAATTCTTGAAACAAGCCTTATGTAGCCAGCCAGTGTTGTACTCACCCGACTTCTCTAAAGACTTTGTCGTACAAAGTGATGCGTCAGATGTGGGGTTAGGAGCAGTATTGTCCCAGGTCTGGAACGGGGAAGAGCACCCAGTCATTTACCTCAGCAGGAAGTTGAAGTCCCATGAGGTAAATTACGCCACCGTTGAAAAGGAGTGTTTAGCGGTGAAGTGGGCTCTAGATTCCCTTCGGTACTACCTGCTAGGTAGGCACTTTGACATGGTTACGGATCACGCTCCGTTAAAGTGGATGGCTCAAAACAAGGAAACAAATAGAAGAGTGAATAGGTGGTTCCTGGCCCTCCAGGAATTCAACTTCACAGTAAAGCATCGCCCTGGCGTTCAAATGGGGAATGTGGATGCTTTGTCTCGAGTACATGAATGCCTGATTGCTGGTGTTCCAACCCCGAGGTTAAAACAAGAGGGGGGGGGTATGTGACAGCAGGAAGGTAAAGTCACCTGGTTGCATCCAGGGGGGTAGATATATTTCGCCCAGATTCAGGCTTTACGCCGACTTATACAACTAGGTGGAGAGTTGTATAAGCCCAGCTGAGGATAGTCAGCTCATTTAGGCCTCTATAAGAACTCCCAGATTCATTAGGTGTTAGCTCATGCCTGGACCCAGACCTGTGTGGACTGTCTAGGGAGAGTGAACCCCTGAGCGGTGAGACAAAGCCTGTGTGGCTATTTGCTTGGACATTTAAAACCAGGGACTTAGGGACTAGGACAGCACTAGGCTGATCCCAGTTGTTAGTTAGGAAACCTGTATGTTTAGTCAGAGGTCAAATTGACCAGGATTTATTTTGTTTATGTTTCTTTTGCTTTGCTGTGTTTTTGTCACTGTAAATAGAAAATAAACCGCACCTTTTTGATTTTGAAAACCACAACCTCCGTCTGCTGGGCCTGTTTTTGTGTGGGGAGCCCATCCCGGGGGTCACACACACCCGCTGCCGAGCTAACCCCCTCACAATATATATATATATATAAAATCAGGGGAGGGCTGGCGGCCTTAGGCCTGGGGGGCAAGTCCAGTCAAGTGGCCCATTGAACCGCCAAATCAGCTCACCATCCATGGTCCACCTGGTTTTTCAATGCAGCCTCACCAGTGCCCATCAGTGCAGCCAACTCCAGTGCCCATCAATGCAGCCTGATCACTGGGGCAGGTTACATGGGTGTATGGGGGGGAGATGGGGGGTCAGCTAGGGGTGTCAGGGTCTCTCACCTCAGCGATCTCAGCTCAGCAGGTCCTTGCATGCCACGGTTTCCTGGGGGGGTAACGCTCCTGATCCTGGGGTCAAGTTGCAGCCAGCGCCCAGCCCTGCAGCCCTGCGTCCCGACTCCCTGGCACGCCCTGCCTCTGCCTGCTTTCAAGAATCCGGTCCCAGGGAGTTATAGTTTCCTCTGCGCTGCTGTGTTTTCCACCCACCAGAAGCTTGAGTGCGGACTACAACTCCCGGAATGCAACAGCTAGTGGACGGCCACCATGGCCATGCCCCCGGCCCGACTTCCTAGACCAGAATAAAAAAGAAAATGGTAGCGGGCAGCGGCAGCCGGCCATTTTGAACATAAGTTAGAGTGGCCTGCGAGGCAATTGCCACCCTGCCCCCTGGCCCAGCCCTCCCCTGATATATATATATATATATATATATATATATTGTGAGGGGGTTAACTCGGTAGCGGGTGTGTGTGACCCCCTGGTTGGGCTCCCCACACAAAAACAGGGCCAGCAGACGGAGGTTGTGGTTTTCAAAATCAAAAGGTGCGGTTTATTTCTCTATGTACAGTGACAAAAACACAGCAAAGCCAAAAAAAAACAAACAAAATAAATCCTGGTCAGTTTGACCTCTGACTAAACATGCAGGTTTCCTAAACTAACAACTGGGATCAGCCTGGTGCTGTCCTAGTCCCTAAGTCCCTGGTTTAGTAAAAGTCCAAACAAATAGCCACACAGGCTTTGCCTCACCGCACAGGGGTTCACTCTCCCTAGACAGTCCACACAGGTCTGGTTCCAGGCATGAGCAAACACCTAATGAATCTGGGAGTTTTTATAGAGGCCTTAAACGAACTGACAGGCTTCAGCTGGTCTCATCAACTCCCTGCCTGCACGACGCCCAGCACTCTCCCTAGAGGTATGAATCATTCATGAGCCCACTAGCCTCAGCTGGGCTTCATCAACTCCCTAGTTGTATAAGTCGGCATAAAGCCTGAATCTGGGAGAAATATATCTACCCCCCTGGATGCAACCAGGTGACTTTACCTTCCTGCTGTCACAATATATATATATATATACACTGTATATATAAAATTATGTTTTCCAGACTGACCCAGAGGGTTCACTTTGCAAATATATCACAGTGGTAACAATGTATTGTTTGGTAGAAGAAATTGCATGCTGTTTGGAATAAATTGCATATACGGTACCTCAGGCAGTCAGCCGATTCTGTGTAACTGGAGAATGAGAATACTTTATTCCTGGGATTAATCAGTTATCTGAGTACAACTGCTGTATATCAAACTTTAATCCTAGATCTGCTCAGTTCTCTTTTACTGGATTTTTACAATCTGTCAGCATCAGTCATTGATCTGTCACACAGTCCTTGTTTTATCTGCCACAATCATGACACAGTGCTTCACATGGACAATAATGGCTCTGTCTGTCTCTCTACATAATCTATGAACTATCTGTTCATGTAAAAAAATAAATAATAATAAGATCTTTAATGAATGTATTGAAATGCACACGACAGGGGCCTTTTTTTCAGACCGACCACCATTTATCTAAGACACAGCTCTTTTGCTGTTTAGCATTTTTGAATATTAACCACTTGCCTACAGGTCATGCAACGCTGTACCCAAACAACATTTTTTTTTTTTTAGACAAATAGAGCTTTCGTTTGGTGGTATTTAATCACCACTGGGTTTTTTATTTTTTGCTTAAAATGATGAAAAAATAAAACTATTTCTTAGTTTCTGTTATAAAATGTTATAAATAAGTAATTTTTCTCCTTCAATGATGTGCACTGATGAGGCAGCACAGATGGGCACTGATGGGCATTGATGAGGAGGCACTAATATGCAGCACTGATGAGCACTGATAGGTGGCACTGATGGGCACTGATAAGCTACACTTATGGGCACCGATAGGTGGCATAGATAGGCGGCACTGATGGGCACTAATTGGCGGCACTGATTGGTGGCACTGATAGACAGGCACTGAAAGGCATCACTGATTAGCATCAATGCTGGGGACTGACTGGCATCAATGCTGGGCACTGTTGAGGCTGCACTGATAATCAGGGATTAAAAATGGATCCTGTATAATCCTCTTTGTACGCCTTGGTATCCACTCTTTGGGGTTAGATGCTCAAAGCAAAAAAAAAAATGCTTGTTTATTTAAAACACAAAATAGTCTTTCGGGTGGAGCCAGTGACATCACTTCCGGTGGCTCGTATCTTTGGAAGCATGGGTGAGGAGCTGTCTATGAGCGTTTTTTTATAAAAGACATTGTACAAGATATACCAAATGTGAGTGGACTATTTTGTGTTTTAAATAAACAAGGATGAGGATTATACAGGATCCATTTACTTAACAGCGGATGGTCCGTTCCAATGTGGTAGATCCTATCTACATCACTTAAGCGTGATTTGACCCAAGGGGGGTCTATCGATGAGGTGTGCTTCCTGATGACGTGTGTAACACGAAATGCATAGTGGCTGTGCGTTCGCTTTCTACTGACGTCACATCCGGTATTGTTGGTTCCGAACCCCTGTGTCTTCAAACGCACGCTGCGGTTGGCAGAATGGCGTGCATATTTATCCAAAGCTGTACATGTTGGTTCTAACTTATAGCACATCTAAATGTACCGGTAAGTGCGCATTGCTTTACTTACTTGCTTTTATTTACTTGCAACAAACCTATTGCGCTATGATTCTTTATACGTTTCTCCCGAGCCCTATTGCTTGATTATTACCAATGATAGAGGGATCGTTTCCATGTATGCTACTGCTTGAAATAAACTCATTATTGCTACAAGGCTTCTTTTTTTTTTAAACGCTGGTGAGTTTGCATTTTTTATGCACGTTTTGTGGTAGGACATAATTTGAAGGATATAAGTTGCCTTTATAATTTTCTTTGTATCACGGTAATTGGACTTCTTTCTGTGAAGATATATTGAAGAAATTTATTTAGACTATATATTTTTATATGCACATCAAAAAAAAGAAGAAAAATGTGTTTTGTATTTTGTTATTATATGTTTTATATGAGTATATTACATATGTTGACAGATGAAGGCTTTCATTATGAGGTAGCGCCACAACCTTTTTTTCTTTAAATCACATTCACATATATGTAGTATTGTTCCCATAGCCCAGTGATTCTCAACCAGGGTTCCGTGGAACCCTAGGGTTCCTCCAGAGGTTGCTAGGGGTTCCTTCGGCATTGGGCAATTTTTGCCTCTCAAGCCTCGTACACACGGCCGAGAATCTCGTCAAGAAAAAAACACGTTGTTTTTCTTGAAGAGATTCTTGGACAAGAAACTTGTCCCGGCCGAGTGTACACACGCTCCTTTCAAAGAACCCGCGGTTCTTTGAATGGAGCGAACGCGGTGACGTAATCGACTACGACGAGCGTGCGCTCGTCACATTCGATGCCATCGCCACCATCTTGCTACAC
Organism: Rana muscosa; assembly: GCA_029206835.1. Classification (NCBI taxonomy): domain Eukaryota; kingdom Metazoa; phylum Chordata; class Amphibia; order Anura; family Ranidae; genus Rana; species Rana muscosa. The sequence goes on from CM055120.1 coordinate 79,514,479, forward strand.
CCTACCTATGCCTAGGAAGCTACCGCGCATGCGTCAAAGTCATTTCGAGCATGCACGGGCTTCCCGGAGGACAGGTAAGTGTACACACACACACACTTTTCTCATCGAGAAACCTGTTGACAAGAATCTCGACGAGAAAAAAGAGAGCAGGTTCTCTATTTTTCTCGTCGAGATTCTTGTTGGTTTTCTTGACGAAAAACATGATAGCCGCGTACACACGACCGATTTACTCAGGAAGAAAGCTCTGCCAGCAAGTTTCTTGCTGGTTCTTGCTGAGAAACTCGGTCATGTGTACGAGGCTTCAGATAAGTTCTCACTGACACCATTGATCTTTTTATCTATCTGTAAGGAGGTAATTCTTCCCAATGACCACAAGTGTAAGGACCATTCTTCCCACTGACCATTACACTAATGTATCATGAGTTGTAGATTGAATTTTTTTAGCAGGGGTTCCCCGAGACCGGAGAACTATTTTAAGGGTTCCTCTGTGTTGAAAAGGTTGAGAAAGGCTGCCGTAGCCTATCCCACATCTCCAACACAAATTGGAAGTCAAGGGAAAAAATGACATGTATCGTTAGGGGGCATTGGTACCAGCGCATGAGGATTTTTATAGCTTTTTTTCTGTCTGCCACCAAGACACAGGCCTTGTGTGTCAATATGAAAGCTTTTTATATTTCAAAAATTGTGTACCCAGTTCCCATTCCCCAGGGAATACCAGGTAGGCATAGGCAAATAGTATGCAATAAAAGTGTGATATAAGGTCAGTAGATTTCTCTTTCTTGAGGCACAAGGCTTGAGACAGGCTCAGATCACAGTGAAGAGAGGCCTTTCTGGTGGGTGAGATGAGGAAACTGCAAAGTTGTAAGTTCTGCCGCCACCAGCTGTGGCACGGTGGTAAACTGAAGGTTAGCGCAGAGAAGGTTTTTAGTTCTTTGCTACAATTATCCTACTTTTTAATATTCTGCCCTTCCCTTTTCTCCTTTTTATGTTTTTCTTTTCTTTTTCTGATCTTTTTTAAGATTCATGCGGAGAGAAATATCAAATGTTGCACAAGTAACTTTTAAGAGGGCTAAAGGGAGCACAAATGTGGAAGCATTGACTTGTAAAGTGGTTATAATGGCAGCAAACTCTAGCAGTCTTATGTCCCCAGTTTCCAACAACTCATATAGCATGTCTGCAGTGTTTTTATGTGTGGCCCTTGGGGATTGAGGCCTTGACACTTGAGGCCTCCTATATCAAGTAAGTTGATCAATACTGGTCACTAGGCCAATAGTCTAGGTGTGCTTCAAGTTCATTTAAAATAAATGGCCTGTCTTAGCATAGTGCAGAAAATGCATGTGTTAATGCGCATACAATAACAAAACAAATTGTGTGAATGGGCCCTAATACAAAAAACTCTTCTTCTGTTTTGCTCCATGAAAGCTGTACTACAGTCAGGATGATGTAATAGATGGGGGGGGACAGAAACAAAAATATTTAGGGTGTCAGTTTTTGGACTGCGCAGTAACTTTCTTTTTATATATATATAATATATATATATATATATATATATATATATATATATATATACATATACACACATACACACATACAGAAACACACACTATATATATATATATATATATAGCGGGTATGTACTATTTAAAGGTAGCACTGGGTGGTAGTATGACCCTGATGCACTGATGGGTAGAGTAGGGCTGTGTTTTCATTCGTGTGAAGACATTGGTGGTGTTTAGTTCTCTGCGGTCCAGTAGGTGGCGTTGTCGCTTTGGGCCGGGGTTGAACCACCACTGCAGTGCCATACCCTTTTTTACCTCTCACAGCAGTTGTACTGTGGGGCGGGGAACCCGCTGTGCTTGCTGGGAGAGGGTATAAAGGGGGTGGACATCTTCACCACGAGGTCCGAGTCCCAGGCACCTTTAGCCTGAGGGCTGCTGTCCGTGGTCGGTGTGCAGGCGCCCTTGGCCTGTACACGTGGAGTTCGTGTTCCATCCCAGACACCTTCAGTCTGGGGTGAGGTACTCAACCGGAGGCCTGGGGCCCAGTACCTTCCACTGGGTCCCGCGAGGGAGGGATCGTCCTAAGGTGCCCCCGGGTGTCGGGCGCCTGAATCCAGGGCGTAAGGGACCAGAGGGGGGATCCTCCCGAAGAGCTGGTGTAGCATATTGCCAGTGCTGGGTGGACCTCTGGAGACCGTCCGGATGGATGTCTTTCCCAAACAGGGGCCAATTCATCAGGGAAGGTGATTCATGTTCTATGACCGGTGGCAGTGGTCCATCTAATCAACCCAGGTCGGTGGCAGAGACCTGCTCTTAGGCCTGTGGTAGGGACCTCAACAGTTCACCCGGTCGGTGGCAGCAACCAATCTTACGGTCGGTGGCAGAGACTGTGCGCCAAGCCTATTTGCACTAAAAGGAATAAGAGAGTTCACTGTGCCTGGACCTGCTTGTATCCACACCCTGTCTGTTCATTTAAAAGTTCAACTGATGCTGTTCACTTGTCAAGAAGAATAAAGAAGTGTTGGACTTTTTATGGTGTGGGGCTCTATTACTGACAGTTAAACTCAAGGAGAAGCGGAGGCTCCATCCAGAACACAGACCTGAGGTAAAATAAGTGTTGGCTTTCACCTCTGCACATTAGAGGACATGGGCCGTAGTGAACCTCATTCTCCTCCCGCATACCCCTAGACAAGCAAGCCGTTTTTTTACAAAGGGGACAGGGGGTGAGGCTGCTACATTATATATATATATATATATATATATATATATATATATATAATGTGTGCACTAGCGTTGCTAGCCAGGTGCGGGGGGGCGGGCCGCACCCAGGTGACACCCACCAGAGGGGTGACACCCGTGGGTAGCGCAGCGGCACCACACTGACATCGCCCGCCCGCCCGCTGCCCTGTGCCTTATGCTCACGCTGCGGCTGTGTCCCTCAGCGGAGCGGAAGGAAGCCGCCGCCCCCTCTGCCTTCTCTCTGTTTACATCCACAGAGGAGGAGGAGGAGCCCGCGCTCAAGAGACACACGGCTGTGTGTATCTGCCGCTCTGTTCTGAGGTCTGTAAGGTAAGGGGGGCATCTTTACTGATGGGGGGAGGGGGTGTCTGTACTGCTGAGGTCTGCACTAGGAGGAGTTTGCACCAGGGGGGCTGTAACTGAGGGGGTGTCTGTACTGAGGGGCGTCTGGTACTAAGGGGGGTGTCTGTACTGAGGGGGGTGTCTGTAACTGAGGGGGTGTCTGTACTGAGGGGGTGTCTGTAACTGAGGGGGTGTCTGTACTGAGGGGGTGTCTGTACTGAGGGGGGTGTCTGTACTGAGGGGGGTGTCTGTAACTGAGGGGGTGTCTGTACGAGGGGTGTCTGGTACTGAGGGGGGTGTCTGTAACTGAGGGGGGTGTCTGTAACTGAGGGGGGTGTCTGTAACTGAGGGGGTCTGCACTGAGGTGGGGGTGTCTGTACTGAGGGGGAGGTTCATACTGAGGGAGGCAGGTCTATATTGATGGCGGGGAGTCTGTACTTAGTGGAGCGGGTTTGTACTGAGGGAAGGGATCTATACTGTGGGAGTGGGGTCTGTAGTTAGTGGAGGGGGGTCTGTACTGAGGGGGGACTATAGTTGTTGGGGGGTGACACCAACCCTAGTGACGCCACTGAATGTGTGACTTCACTGTGTCCTTGTTTTAAAAAAAAATACCTGAATAAAACGTCTGCTTGACACGGTGAAGGATAAACACATAACGAACTGTGTTCTTGATTTACGCCGTTTTAGACAATAATGCCGCTTCCAAGTTACTTTGCCATATACAGAGATTTATTCCGGAATTAAAGAGAATTAATGAAATCCTCGGATAATAAGAAATTTTGTCTTTTGTGACCAGAGAGCGCTAAAACACAGGCTTATTATGGTACAAACACAGGAGGAATTGTTCACATTAAGCCGCTTGTGGTCTGTCAAAAGAAAATTATTGGGTTGGTTCTGCCCATTGTGTTCACCACTGGAAGCTTGCTACACCCCTATGCTTGAGATTCAGCTTCTTACTGTAGGGGTCTCTAAGGCAAGTCTTGAAGAATCACAAATCCCAGCATACCCTCCAAGCCAGGAGAAGAACACTGGAGTGGGAAAACTCCTTTCCCAATCTGCATATTTTAAACAGTCAGAGTGTCACACACTTCCATTTGAATATTTAATTTATATTGCAGAGACTAAAACAGAAGGAGAAGGGAAATTGCTAAAAAAAAAGTTCAATAGAAGGTAAAGAGAAAAACTGGGGTCTACCTGAACAGAGCTGAGAGTTCTAATAGAGAGATCTCACTGATGGAAGCCTGGAATTAATTTTTTTTTTGAGGGGGACAAGTCATCAAGGACAGCAGAATCTGTTTATAAATCAAATATCTATATTAAATGTATTGATACTTTAAATGAGGGTGACTTCTTGTCAGGGCGGGGCTCTCAGCCCTGCCTTCTCAGTGCTCAGGTTACAAAGCTGTCAGTTAATTGCCAGCTCTCATCGTTTCACAGTGGCTCACCTGGTGATCATTTCCTGCCCGTCAGTCCAGCCTACAGCAAGCCACTTCTGCCTATTTAAACTGCTTGTTCATTCCTCCCGTGCCTTTGCCTTGGTCAAACATATCTGGAGACTCAATGCTGTGTTCCTCTTGAAGACTTGCCTGGTTGACATCCCTTCTGGTTCCTGATCTTGTCTGCTGCCTTTGACTATGCTGATTTCTGGCTTGTTCTGACTACCCGATTTGGCTACCGTACCCTGGCTATGTTTTGACTACGTTTACTATTTGTACCATTTTTACCATTATATTAAAAGGTGTCATTTTAACTACATTTTCTGTCTCCGTTTGATTCGTGGTTACTGGCACTTCTGTAGTGAACTAGGCAGCATTTGTCAGGTTGTAGTCACCTTCTGCCCATTGGTTCTGACTCCAGCTAGAGGGGCAGAACTGTAGTGCAGGAGAGTGTAATTGGGTAAGTAGACACTGAACACCAATATATTCACAAAACTATTTTTATAGGTGTAGTGCAACCCTGTAGGAGCCGCAAAATGATCACACCCTCTGAGTATAACCTGGGCCCCAATCACCTAATATTAATAATATCAGCCACTCTGACACACCCTGGCAAAGAATCAACAACACCAATTTATGTGTTTAGCTGTAATTATATTTACAAAAGGCAGCTTACACAGGATAGAAAATCCAGCGAGAAATAGCAAAATACAAACCCCCTATGCTATACAGAGACCTACTATGCTAACAGTGACAGGAAGGACAATGAACGACTGGGCTCGGATACTGATTCCAATATGTAAATCAGTTTAAACTGTAGCAGGGACACCAAGTGCACAGTGGTGACAACCAGACTGTAGAACAAGACCCCTTTTTGATTACATTGTCACCAAGTCCCATTTATGTGAACCTGATAAGTCCAAGTCTGCCTGCAGGTCTTTAGAAAGAAAACAGATACCAAATTCAATAATGTCCACAAATGGGACCGAAAAAAAAAAAATATTATGACAGAGGACAATTATATTCTGCCGGCTTTGTTGGGGCCCTTACAGTGATGCACATCTGATGGACTTCACTGGTTCTCTCTTACAAAAAAAATCAGTAGGCCTTTAAGCAGGTTAAATTATCTAGTGCTTATGCAGAATACTGAAGTCAGTTTCAGTGGTATAGCAATTTCGGTAAAAAAAAAAAAGGGAAACCGATGGGAAGCAAGGGGGAGATTGTGTAGTACTATGAAGATTCAGGTGATGGACCAAAGAAGTCAAGACAATTAGCTGTAAGTTATCTGACTGGCAGGATGGGTTCTTGAAGGGATGGTAGAAGCAAATTTGTGGTAAACTAAAATGTCAGTGTCTGTTAAACAATGGAAAGAACAGGTAGCAACACTCTAACCACCAGAGGGGTCTCTCACACGCTGATGCACTAACTTGAGATGAACTTGTTGTGTCTTCTGCACACTTATGATGAGTCCATTACTTGATTAGTGCACCTATGTCTCCATAGGGACAGAGCGACGACTCCGCTATGCGACTCCAGAACACTGCAAGTAGGTCACCGATACTGCTCTGAGATTTCAGGGCACGGCAGGTAAACTCCCTACCCCAAACTGTCCAACTATGTCCTACTCTATTTGCTTTTAGACGATCCCTGAAAACCCTTTTCTTCGGGGAAGCCTATTCTGTCCCCACCTAACCCCTGTACTTTTATTTTCTTCATCATCTCATCCTCCACAGTTATTAACTTTTGTGTCACTTGACCCGCCCTCCTAGATTGTAAGCTCTAACGAGTAGGGCCCTCCGATTCCTCCTGTATTGAATTGTATTGTAGCTGTACTGTCTGCCCTAATGTTGTAAAGCGCAGCGCAAACTGTTGCTGCTATATAAATCCTGTATAATAATAATAATAATATGGGGCTTATTGTACTTCCACTGACAGCAAATACAATTGGAGCTTATTTTACTCCCCTTACCAGCATTGTTAAAGTGGAGTTCCACCCCAAAATGGAACTTCCACTTTTTGGAATCCTCCCCCCCTCCGGTGTCACATTTGCCACCTTTCAGGGGGGAGAAGGGAGCAGATACAGTTGCAAAAAAAACCTTTTGGACTGACCGCAACAATATGGGGCTAATTTTACTCCCCCTAACAGCACATGAAGCTTATTTTATTCCAATTGAAAGAATAAATATTGGGTCTTTTTTACTCCCACTGACAGCAACTATATTTGGGACTTCTTTTACCAATTGACAGAAACGTTATGGGCTTTATTTCACTACCATTGACTGCAACCATATGGAGCTTATTTTACCCCCACTGACAGCAATGATATGGGGCTTATTTTACTCCCACCAACAGAAACTATATATGAGGCTTATTTTTATCAGTTATATAGGGCTTATTTTACTCCCACTGATAGCAGTGTTATGGGGCCTATTTTACTTCCACCAACAGCAAGTATATGGGGCGTGTATTACCCACACTGGTACCTACAATATGGGGTTTATTTTACTCCAAATGACAGCAACTATAAGAAGCTCGTTTTACTTCCACTGACCCCAATGATGAGGCTTATTTTATCCTTCTGACACCAATGATGGGGCTTATTTTCCTCCCACTGATGCCAACAATGAGGGATAAAAAGAAAACAGCAGCAGTATGCACAAGATCAGAGAAGCCTCTGAGGATGAGGTTTCTGGAAGTGGGTTATCCTTATCTCTTCCTGATTTCTGTTTCAACCTTTTTATTAAGATTTCAAATAGTAATAGAACATTGTAGGTAGACAAAGTCAAGTACCAAAATAGAATGGTCAGCATAGGCAGTGTACAGACAGTGACAACCATAACATATAGAAAGAATGAATGGTCCAACCATGGACCCATAAAAACTCCATAAGCAGGTATAAGAAACTAAATCATCAATGTGGGTATCCGTGAAGAGTCCCATGTAGTAGAACATATGCAGCTATATTTCTAGAAAAGGCTACACCAAAAAATAGGCCTTATTTCAGGACAACATTGTAGGCCCAGCAGAAGAGTCAAGCAGGACTACCCCACCCAAACCCTCGACTGGGCAAGTGAAGTATTTTCCTGATTTAATTACAATGCATACATTGTGGTTTTTGCCAATTTGCCCCATGAGGTTTTCCAGCTGTGCACAGGTTTTAGGTAGGTATAGCAGAGGGGTTGAGTTAGATGTGGTCCTCCACTCGACTTTTTGATACAGATGTGACCCTTGGACCCTTTAAAGTAGAACACCACTGGTCTAAAATAATAACCCAAATCATGTACTCACAAAAACACCCTTTTATGACCTCTGTCGGACTTTTGATTGCGTACATTTTTTTTTCAATTCCATACAAGTCTAGAAACATGCAAAACCCACTTACAGCAGGTCAAATGGAGGTTACCTGCAGGTCAAATGTACCTGTCAAAAAATCCATAATCATCTCAGAATGGTCTCACCTTGCTGTCAAACGGATGCCATTAACAATAGCCCAAGGCCCATCAACCAAGGCCTTTGGTCCCCTAAAGCTTTATTTCTGCTCTACTGGTCAGTAATAGAGTTTGTTAAACACCATTTGAATGGCGGAGTGCCTTAGTTTCAGGCGCAGAATGTGTAATAGGAATTAAATGGATTTCCTAGTTTTTATCTTGCCAGTGGAATTGCAATATGTATTTTTTGCCTTTTTGCAAAGACTGCAGCAAGGATTTCATGTGGAGTATCTTGGATTGGACAGTGGGTGGTAATGGTATCAGGTGTTTTCACATACACCCGAAGAGGTTCAAGAGGCCCACACGGAAAGACTCTTTGTTTTAGTTTGATTTTAACAAATCCTAATCCCCCTTAATCCTGCCATTATAATTGTGCATTTTGGGAGGTAATAACATAGAGGGCATAAAAGTTAAACCTTGTTTTAATGAAAAGGGACTTAACACTGGTAAAATGACTTTTCTGTATTGTTGCCTTGGTATAGTGTGAATCTGTGCCAAGATTCCTGTGGTAACCAACCTCGCTTTCTATATCATGAAAAGGAGCAAAATAAAAAGATTTTTCTGCATGGGGGAGTTTTATCTTTCTTGCTAAGTTTGTGATAATTGATGCTTACAAATTTAGCTGTGAGCTATAGACAGAAAACGATCCGTTGGGAGTTGGGTATAAAATACACACATTATTTATAATATTTACAGACCAACATCTATAATTGTAGCATCCCCTATGGACAGTTGATAAGCCAGATATCGGACCAGGTGCCTACTGTATCATGAGAATTAGAGGTTGGGTTACCTCCACCTTGTAGCTGGGGAACTTATAGCCATGTTGAGACCTCTGGAGCTTGCCAGGTTGTGAATGGCCATGGGGCCAAACCTGCAGCAACCACAGAGGAGGGTTACCTGGTTCACCAGTATCTATACAGAGACTTAATGTGCACTACGCTTTGACAGGTCAGTGTCACACTATAACACTCTAGGATAGTGGTCGTCGCCAACCTTTCGGACCTCACGGACCACTAAATTTACATATTTGAATCCAGCGGACCACTAACATGAATTTTACATGCCTTATACACACAATACTCTGGCTCTCTGTCCCCTACCCCCTGAATCGCTCTGCTGCATTATACACACAATGCTTTGGCTGTCTTTATATCCAGCCATGTACTCGAGCTCCGTGCTCCCTCCCACAGTCTGTGTGATCAGCACTGCCCTTCGAAGTCCCCTCCTCCTTCACCTCCCGCTCTCTGCACTACTCCCGGCGCCTCCCTCTGAGTTCACAGGAGCAGGTACTACAGAGGAGGCATTGGGTATGAATGTGTACTGACAGTATTAACTGTCTGTGTGCAATGAGAACAACACTGAAAAGAAAAACATTATACAACCACCACAATGGTAATTTGCAGCAGAACCCCTGAGACCACCGACATTTTCTCCACTTGTTGGCAACCGCAGCTCTAGGACAGCTGCGGAATACTAAACGCTCTGCCTGACATCCTAAAGGGCCACAGGAAAAGATACCAGTGCACCTGTCCATGCTGTTTACAGGACCCAACAAGGGTATATGGAAACTTCATAACATATACTCATCCTAGCTGTCCCATTAATGAAATATCTAGTCAGGAAACTTGCTTTCCTGGCCAGCCTCACGTCAGCACACTATGGGTTAACCCCTTCCTCCGGTCTCCCAGTACCACCTTCTTTTAGCTGATAAATAGGGGGCCCCTCCTCCCTTGCCCTTGTTCCTTTTTTTTGGTCGGACGACCAGACCACCACGAAAAACAACAACACAGAACAAACCCCCCTGCCGAACCCACCCACCCAGGTTCAAGCCTCTCCTGGGACTGGAAGGTCCAGAATACTAAAGGTAGCATCCTTTTAGAACACTGGACGCTCGAGGTGCATGAGCTATGCGGGTATATTGAGCTATAGGAGCTTACATACAGGGCTGTGGTGATGCTGTCTCCTCTCATGCTCCATGCTGCTGGGCTCCTTAGGAGCGTGCCGGCCGCCCCCTCCGTGCTTTCTGTGGAATTGCGATGACGTCACGGAGGGGGGCGGCGCTGGGGGCGTGAACTAGCGTGGCTAGAAAAGCCCTGTAAGCCAGGCAAATCATTGCTGTATGCCTCAGTGCTTGAGAGAGACGTCCTGGTGAGTCTCCTTCAGTGAGGGGGAGTGGAGAGATTGTGTCAGCATTATGCACTGCCTGTTTTTTTAAAGTGACATGAACTTTATTTTACCTAACAGCACTCAGTGTTTCTCAAATATACTGCTGCCACCCCTAGAGAATTTGGACTAAATGCAAGGTAAAGAGCATTTATTTAAGAGAGATAACTATTATATATATATGAGAGTGAGAATTTTCCTGTTGCTTATTGGCTATATCCTGTCTTTTATATAGCATGAGCTCACCACAGCCCCATAATGCACGAAGATCACCAGAAAGGTAGGAGGGGTCTACGGGGGCCACAATATAAAAGAGTGCAACACCAAAACTAAAGAGGTGTTTTGTCTTTTAGGAGCAGAAGCCCTAATACAAGACAAGTGCGGAAGAAAAAGTCCCGCCACCGTTCTAAATCTCCGCAAGCGTCTGGGTCTCGGACAATGCACAAATCCCAATCCAGCCCAGGTCGCAAAACTACTCAAACTGCTACAGTAGCAGAGCCAAATGTGACCAGAGGCCGCCCTAATGAGGGGTTTTGCTGGGCATGTTCAGCGCCATCCGCTCCTGGGAAACTCTTATGCGCAGACTGCATCAAAGAGGTAGCCACAGACAAAGAAGCGGAGGCACGCAGAATAAAAGACTATATTCACGAGGCAGTGACAGAAAGTATACAGTCAGCCTCAGGCTTCAGGGCTCCGGGGACTAAAGCTAGAATCAGGAGCACAACGGAGCAAAGGCGAGATTCGTCTCCAGTGCTAGAGGTGTCGTCACGAGATTCCTCGGACTCAGAGGAACCCTCTGAGTACTTATTTGACTTTCAATGCATAGAGCCTTACGTTGCGGCCGTAAAAGAGGCCATAGACTGGGAACAGGATGCCCAGCCACCTGAAAAAATTAAAAGGTTTTTTCCTAGCCGGAAGAACCAAGGGGAGACCTTTCCGCTCTTGCCAGAGATCCGAGAGTGGTTCGAGGAGGAATGGGAAAAGCCAGAAAAGAGGTTAAATGTACAGAATCATTTCGCAAGGCTATACCCATTTAAGACTCCAGAAGCTGCCCTTTGGGAATCCCCACTAGGCATAGACGCGGCCTTACAGCGCTTGGCTAGACAAGTGGCCCTGCCATTGCAGGATTCTACAACTTTCAGAGACCCGATGGACAGACGTGCGGATACAGACCTAAAGAAGGTTTATTCATCTGCTGGTGCGGCTTGCCGCCCTGCCATAGCCTTAACCTCAGTCTCCAGAGCCTTGAAGGTTTGGACCACAAATGTCCAGACAGCTCTAAGGTCTAACGTGGAAATGGACAGAATCATTTCGGCAATGGAGGAATTGGATCTCTCAGCCGACTTCCTGGCAGAAGCCTCTATGGACTTAGTAAAACTTCTCGCTAGGATCATGGCTTTTGCAGTGACCGCAAAAAGGGCCCTATGGCTGCGTCATTGGGTAGCAGACAGTACCTCAAAACTGGGTCTCTGTAATATTCCATTTAATGGCAAAACGTTGTTTGGTGGCACCTTAGAAGAAGCTATTAAACGAGCTACAGGAGGGAAGTCGGGCCTGATACCACAAAGACCTAAAAGAAGACAGCAGGCCACCCGGTCAGGCCAATCAGACTACAGAAGGGCGCAGGATGCCAGATCATACAGACCGGGGCGAGAATACACAAGACCCTATTGAAGAGCTCCCAGAACTCTTTTCTACGAAACGTAAAGACCAAGGCCGCGCAGACCGCTAAGAAATCGGAGAAGTCTTTTTGACGGGTCAGCCGCCCATCCTCCCCAGGTGGGTGCCAGATTGGCATCCTTCTGGAGAGTATGGGCGGAGACGGTCAAGGACCAATGGGTCCAGAAGACGGTCAAGCAAGGATACAAAATAATTTTTCGACAAAAACCACCCAACATAGTGGCCCAGACAGAATGGCCACAAGACCAGATAAAACGGAAGTGCTTACTAGAATATATAACCGAATTACTTCAAAAGAATGCAATCACACCGGTACCTCTAAAACAGCGGAAAACGGGAGTTTATTCACCAATTTTTCTGGTACCCAAAGCATCAGGAGATCTAAGACCGGTTTTGGACCTAAGATCCTTGAACCACTATATTTTCCCCAAAACATTCAAGATGGAATCAATATTTACGATTATATCAGTTCTGCAACCAGGAGACTGGTTAATATCAGTCGATTTAGCAGATGCGTACCTGCATGTCCCAATCAACGAGAAGCACCAAAAATACCTAAGATTCATGGTAGGGGAAGACCATTTCCAGTTCAGGTGTCTACCCTTCGGGATCAGCACAGCGCCTCGGGTCTTCTCCAAGATCTTGCTAGCTGTCATCGCCGTCATTCGATTAAGAGGCATAAAGATCTTCCACTACCTAGACGACATCTTAGTAGTGGCTCGTACAAGCGAAGAGTTAGCGACACAGCGCGAGCTAGTACTGGAGACTATATCAGAATTCGGCTGGATTATCAACAAGCAGAAGAGCCAGCTGATCCCCTCTCAAGAGATGGAATACCTGGGACTTGTTTTCAACACAAGAAAAGGGCTTGTCTCGCTACCAGGACGCAAGAAAGTCGAGTTAGTAGCCTGTGTAAACAGCGTGATGGAGTCCTCATCACTGTCAGCAAGGGATTGCATGACACTTCTGGGAATGTTCACCGCAGCGATCCCAGCTATCCCCTGGGCAAGATTCCATACAAGAGCATTCCAGACATCCTTCCTGAACCAGTGGGATGGCGTATCATTGCACCAGAAGATCTTCATACCAAGACGGATCCGCCAAGGCCTGGCGTGGTGGATAGCACCAGAAAACCTGTCGCAGGGCATGCCCCTCAGCCCCGGAGACTGGATTCGGATAACCTCGGATGCCAGTCTCCGGGGCTGGGGCGCTCACTGCCTCGGCAGGCAGGTTCAAGGCGAATGGAGCAGGATGGAAACCAGACACTCCAACCTCTTGGAATTACAGGCAGCATACCTGGCCCTGCGGGCCTTCGAGAATCTAGTCCACGGGGCTCGAGTCAAACTGATGTTGGACAACCGAACGGCGGTGGCTTATATAGCCAAACAGGGTGGAACCAAGAGCTTGCCGCTGTTGCAGGTGGCAACCAACATATTCATTTGGGCAGAAGCGCATGTGGAAGCCCTAACGGCAGCCTACATTCCGGGCAGTCAGAATCACATAGCAGACCGACTGAGCCGGGATTTCCCCAACAAGAACGAATGGACACTCAACAGGGACGTCCTAGAGACAATCTTCCACAAGTGGGGGACACCCTCGGTAGACCTAATGGCGACTCCATGGAATGCGAAGACACCCCGGTTCGTGTCAAGGTTTCGCTGCGACGAGGCAGTAGCCCAAGACGCCTTCTCAATTCCGTGGGATTTTCCCTTTGTCTACCTTTTTCCACCGTTACCTCTGGTAATGAAAACCCTACTGAAGATTGCGAGGGAGAACGTCCATGCAATTGTAATCCTGCCCTTCTGGCCACGGAGACCATGGTTCCCTCTGCTCCTACAGATGGCGGCAGTCCCCCCAATACAGCTGCCACTGAAGAGAGACCTTCTACAGCAGGGCCAATGGTGTCATCCCAACCCGGGCAGGTTACAGCTGATGGCTTGGTTGTTGAATCGGCCAGACTACAGTCACAAGGCATCTCGGAGGAAGTAATTTCGACGCTACTAAAATCTAGAAAAGCCACAACCAATGTCACTTATAACAGAATTTGGAAGAAATTTACGGCATTTGCCCTGCAACAGAAGTTTTCTCCGTTATCCCCAAGCATTGCGCAAGTGTTGGACTTCTTACAGTCAGCTCTAAAAGCGGGCTTAGCCTATAACACCATAAAGGTTCAAGTGTCAGCATTGGCGTGCTTCACAGGTCACAAGTGGGCAGGTGAGCCTCTAATAAGACAGTTCCTCAGAGCAGTCATAAAATTGAAACCACCAAGGAGACCCCTGTTCCCAGCATGGGATCTGGGCACGGTACTAAAAGCCCTGCTCCTACATCCATTCATCCCTGCAGAGACATGCCCGCTTTGGTTCTTGACAGTCAAGCTGATCTTCCTTACAGCCATAACGTCGGCAAGAAGGGTTTCAGAACTAGCAGCTCTGTCCTGCAAGAATCCATATTGCATCATTCTCCAGGACAAAGTGATCCTAAGGCCCTCACCGGCCGTAACACCTAAAGTGGTTTCCAAATTCCATGTGAATTGGGAGGCAGTCCTACCAAGCTTCACACAGCCACCAAAACAAGCGGAAGAGCTAGATCTCAGACCACTGGACATGGTCAACTTGTTCTCAATTTACCTACACCGCTCTCTACAGGTACGCAAAACTAATACCCTTTTCGTCCTGCCATCCGGGCCTAGGAAAGGACAAGCGGCATCCGCTAGAATCATAGCGACTTGGATCACCAAGGTGATAAGCCTCACGTATGAGAAGCAGGGGCTGACGCCTCCACAAGTTCTTAGAGATCATTCTACCAGAGGGGTGGCAGCCTCATGGGCAGCTTCGGCTAAGATACCGATTGAAGACATATGCAGGACCGCTAGTTGGAGCTCCTGCGAAACCTTCGCTAAACACTACAGTTTAGATGTCACAGCGGCCAATGCATCAAATTTTGGAAACGCAGTGGTGTCCACACCTCTGCAAACAAAATAAAATATTCACTATAGCAGCATTTTCAGTTGTTGTTCGAGTCTTATCTTTTCCCCACCCTAAATCAGCTAAATTAAATCCCATAGTGTGCTGACGTGAGGCTGGCCAGGAAAATGGAAAATTGTTATCAATACTTACTGTAATTTTCCTTTCCTGGCCTGTCCTCACGTCAGCACAGCTCTTTTCCCTCCCGATAAGCCTGTCGTCCTCCAGTTAAGTGGAACAAGGGCAAGGGAGGAGGGGCCCCCTATTTATCAGCTAAAAGAAGGTGGTACTGGGAGACCGGAGGAAGGGGTTAACCCATAGTGTGCTGACGTGAGGACAGGCCAGGAAAGGAAAATTACAGTAAGTATTGATAACAATTTTCCATTTTTCTGCTTTCGTTACTAAATGTAAAATGCCATTACAGGGTCCAAATAATGGTAAAACTTTAAAATATTACCATTTCTTCCATAAGAGTCAAATTATCCTGCAATAAAGTACTTGGCCACTAGTGATCTAAGTCTGTGTCCTTAGTCATATACTGCACACATAACTATCCTCCTAAAATGACTAGGTTAGGACCAGAACTGGGTCCTGTTTACATGTGGTTCTCTAACCATCACCTGTTGAAGTTCTCCATGACCCTGCTTTTATCATATATCACCCCACCAGCAAATACACCCTCAGTATATAAACTCTGCAAGGGGGACAGAGGGCTAGCCCAGACTTGCTGGAGAGACAGGCCAGAGCCCCACCATAAAATAGATACTAACCCCCTCTTGCATATTTATCCAACATACACAACCCTACTAACCAAACTGGGGGTGGAACTGGTGGAGACAGATTTCAGAATAACGGTACGGGCCATTATTTCAAATAAATTGGAAGCCAACACATTTTGGGGGTCTTAGAATATCTCCTTCTTCAGGACTCCAAAGTTGGAAGGTCACTTCACACTGTTTAGCCATAGGGGCACACGAAGAACGTTTTTCTGGTTGATAGAGGTAAGAGTAGACACCTTGCAGTGCATGCCCATATGGCAAGCTTTTGCTTTTAGATGTTACATAGTCTGAAAGGTTCACCATATCGGGTACTCCATAGCGCTTTGTACGCTGTGACTATGGGGACTCATAGGTTACACAGAACTTTGCTTTTTCTCTGTGGCTGACAAGAGCGGCAGAGGAATGAGAAGGTAAGTTTGAGGTACTGGGGAAGGCTTTATGGTTTGCATGGGCAAAGCACGTGTCCAATTTAAGCTTTCATGTCAGAAGCATTCTCTCTTTACTTATGTAGCAGGGTGATATATTTAGGGGAAGTATCTGAGTGGTAATTAGGCTCAGATACACTAATTGTTAGGTTTCTTGGACCATTTCTGTCCCTGGGAGATAGTATTGGTGTGCTGTTCCCTGTGGCCTACAGGTGGCGCTGTTGCCGTGGGCCAGGGTTGAACCACTGATACCAGGCTGTGCCTTTTTTGTCCCCTCTCGGCAGTAGTGACGGCGGGGCGGGGAACCTGCTGTGCCTGTCGGGAGAGGGTATAAAAAGGGGCGGCCATCTTCCAGTGGGGTCGCGCCCAGGCACCTTCAGCCTGGGTGGTGCGTGTGTCGTCTCTGGGTGCCCTAGGCCCGGAGGCCGAGTTCCTGTTCCATCCCAGACACCGTCAGTCTGGGGTGAGGTACTATTTTGGAGGCCCGGAGCTCAGCGCCTTCGGCTGGGTTCCGCCGGGGATCGAGGGCTCCCAGGGTGCCGCCTTGCGAGGGGACCCGTATCCAGGATCGAGGAGGCCAGCGCAGAGTCGTGGTGACAGTGGGGGCCTCTGGTAACTCTCTGGAGGGAGGTTCTTCTCCTCAACAAGGGCCAAGTTTCCTCAAGAAGGAAGTGCATGTTCTGTAGGTCATAGTGGCAGTGACTCTACGCACACCAGGTCAGTGGCAGTGACCAAATAGGGCAAGGCCCTATTCACCAGGTCAGTGGCAGTGACCAACTTCAACAAGTCAGTGGCAGTGACTTTTTCATATTCACCTGGTCTGTGGCAGAGACCGTGCGCCCAAGCCTGTTCGTGAAATCAGAACAGTAAGAGAAACCTAAATTGAGTTTGTGCCGGGACCTCCTCCCACCTTATCTGACCTGTGTCTCGTATCAACCTGTCTGCTCTCATAGTGACTATTTGTTATCCATGGTGAAATAAATACAAAGGTTGGACTTTCAGTTGGTGTGGACAGTTACTTTACTGGGGAGAATTAAGGACTTGTCTCTGGCTAATGCAGAGGCGAGATCAGCTCGGGAGGATTCTAACATCAGCCGCAGGCAGGCTAACTAACACCGCTCAACCTCCTCATCCAGGAGGGTACCGGCATGTAGTGCGGTGTGCCTAATTCTTTCCTGCGGAGGAGCCAAGTAAAAATAAAGAAGGTAAAGTCTGGGGTGAGTGCGCTAGACTTATGTATTTATATATTTATGGACAGACTTGTTCCTTCCTTACTCTTCATCTAACTTTTGCAAAGTGCACTCCAATGTGTCAGTGGGAAAAGGAGCAGAGCAAGGCAGCTTTTTAAGGCTTGTACACCCGGGCCTAATACCGGCCGGTATCGCCTGATTCAACAGAAACCATACAAAATTAGGCCCGTGTGCACAGTAGTCTATCCAACAGAAGCCCATCTAATGATTGTCTTTTGTTAAACGGGCATGCTGGAAATACAGCATCCGATCAGCGCTTGCAGCCAATGAATGGCTGTGAGCGGTGATCAGTGTTTTCTGACTGGGGGCAGTCCCCCTGTAATAAACGCAATAACACGGTCGGGGAGATTGCTGTACTAACATCACTTGTGTTAGTACAGCAATCTGTCAGGTTTTCTTTGTGCAACCTGCTAGCATGAGCGAAGAAAAAAAAAACACTTGGTGTGTACCAAGCATTAGAGCAAAGATCAGCTGCTACTGCTTTACTCATAATGTTTACTACTCTCTGGATATTTGTAATTTCCTTATCTTTACTCTTGAAATTACACACTGCCATAGAATCCAGTTAAACCTGAAGCTGGCTTGCCTTGCTTCCTGATCACGATAACCTCTCTCAGGTAAATGATAATAACTTCATCCGAATTGTCTGCCTATCAGATAAATAGAGATTATATGCAATTCTTGCATCACTCCTGGGTTCAGAAAACATTTACTATCTCTTAATAGTCACTTCCACATTTAGGACTATTATACAACCACATGTGGTCAATGACATGCCAGTTAACTCTTTCATGCAGACGATTTTTTTTTATAAATGTATTATATAGTTTTTATAAATATTTTTTATATATTTATGGTCATAACTAAAAAAATAATAAAACAAATTGTTCTTTTTTTCATTTAAAGTAGAACTATATAGGCAAAACTTTTTTTTTTTTTCATTTTGGACAGAGACAAGGAGGGTTATAACCCCTGTCAGAATTTTTTTTTTGCAATCTGTGTCCCATTTTGGAGATTTCCCTTCACTTCCCATAGCCAAATAGGAAGTGAAAGAAAATCCTTGCAAAATGAGGGAATTTCTTGGGACCCCCGGGTCACCAGAACTACGGTAGTGTCCCCATTGGAAGATTTCTCCTCTATTACTTTTCTGGGAACAACCCAAAATTTGGGATATTCTTTACTTTCACTTTCAATGATGATGGTAAACAGAACCAATAGAGGGTGAATCTCCCTAACGGGGGCACAGACAATAAAGATTGACAGGTGTTTTAATCCCTCTCCACTCTGTCCAAAATTAAAAAAAGTTTTGCCTTTAGTTATACTTTAACTCTGGTACATACAAATTATGTTGTTTTTTTTTTGTTTTTTTGTTTTTATTTATAACTTATAACAGAGGAGTCGATCCACACGGACCCCCATAGTGAATAACAGACATATACATCCAAAATAAAATATGGCACAGCAGTACAGGGGTAGCCCCTCGGAGCTCAGATCTCCTAGTGGTCGATCATATAATTAAATTCCTCAGTGGGGGGGGTGAAGCTCCCACTGGTCTCCAGTGCATCCCTCCGCCGCCAACTTGAACATGTCCGTCAGAATACCGTTGACGTCAGAATGCCCGGGTCCTGTTGAGATCGCCTCCCCTCTAGTTTTATCCAAATAGTATAGAAACAGGAGGTATAGTACCTCAGGTAGAGAAGAATTGGGTCGAACCCAGAAAAAAGGAAAAGGAAAGAAAGAGGAAGGAACATAGACAGCGATAGAAGGAGGGGGTAGGGAATTAGACAGGGAAGGGCAAAAGGGAAGGGTAGGAGGAGGAGGAGGGGTGGGGACCAGGTAGACATACATCTAGGTGATGGTGACTAACCTATCAGGATGTCGTGACCCCGGCGTGTCGCCTGCGCGTTGAGGGCTGGTTGCAAACGAGACACACCTCCGGGGGATGAATAGTCCGGGCACAGACTCATGTGGGCAACTCAATCCCTCTAAGGGTCTGCCCTTCGTCAGAATATTTAAAAATGTTCCATAACTGCCAGGTCCTGGAGTATGTCTCGCGTCTATGCTGGCTAGAGAGGATCAGGTCTTCCATGAGGCTGATGTCGTCAACTCTGCGGAGCCACTGAGCAATGGATGGGGAGGATGTGGATTTCCAGTTGAGGGGTATGCAGGCCCTAGCTGCGTCCAGAAGGTGGCGGACCACCGATCTCTTATAGACTTTTGCAGGCATGTCAGTCACCTGCAAGAGGAAGTAGGCTGGCGTATCCGGCACGGTACGATCGGTAAACTCTTGGGTCACCCTCCTTACCTCCTCCCAAAATCTCCGCAGCCGTGGGCAGGACCAGAAGACATGCAGGAGGGTCCCCTCCTCTCTCCCACACCTCCAGCAACGGTCAGAAGTATCAGGGAACATTTTGTGTAGAAGGGAAGGGGTCCTATACCAGTGTGTGAGCAATTTGTAGTTCGCCTCTTGGGTCCTAATGCAAAGAGACGACTTGTGAGTGAAACGGAGTATGTGCCGCTTCGTGTCATCGGAAAATTGGCAGCCGAGCTCCCGCTCCCTCCCGCTCCCACCCACCTGGTGCCATAACACCACGAAAGCGTGTGCTGAATCCTACCCGACTCCGTACATAACTCCTCGAGAGGTGTAAGGGAGTGTGTTGAGTCGCTGGGCGGGGGCGGTATGGTCGAAAGGAAGTGGCTGAGCTGCATGGCTCTCATAAAATCTAGGCCGTACGAGCCCCTCGGATCCGACAGCTCTGCATACGACCTCCATCGCCCCCGTACACTAAAGTGGGACGCCTGGTGAAATCCCGCCTCTCTAAGTGCGAGAAATCTCCTGTCCTGCAGTCCCGGGGAGAACCGGGGGTGACCCAGCACCGGGCGCAGAGGGGAGACCGGGGACGAGAGCGAGGGTCGCTTCAGTAGGGATGAGCACACACCCAGGGTGTTGCCTATCAGGGGATGTCTTTTCAGTGTGGGTGGCAAATCCGAATAGCACCAGGGGGCTCTGTCTAGGGGTATGTCACTCTGCTCTTGTTCGATGCTTGTCCACAGTTTGGTGCCCCTATGTCTGCACCAATCCAGGAGCCGGCCGAGGTGGGTCGCCCTGTAGTATGCACGGATATCCGGCATTGCAAGGCCCCCATGTGATTTTGGGAGGCAGAGTAAAGTCCTGGTAAGGTGTGGGCGTTTCCCAGCCCAAAGGAACCTGGTGAAGGCCGCATGGACTTGCCTGAAATAGGTCCCAGGGATGGCTATCGGGAGGGCCTGTAGGAGGTATAGGAACTTAGGTAGTATTGACATTTTGAGGATGGCGCATCGGCCAAACCACGAATGGAGGCCGCTGTCCCACCCGTCTAGAAGCTCCCGAACTGTCTTTAGTAAAGGGGGGAAATTTAATGCGAATAGTTTGGTTAATGTCATGGGTATGAATGTCCCCAGATATCTCAATGCCACGTCGGTCCACTTTAACCTAAATCCGTCTTTAAGTTGTTTAAGTTGGGCCGCCGCTATCCCCACGCCCATCGCCTCCGATTTGGTGAAGTTAATCTTAAGATTGGAGAGGGAGCCGAAAACCTCAAACTCTCTCAAAAGGTTCGGGAGGGATACCGTGGGGTTTGTGAGGGAGAACAGAAGGTCATCGTCGTACGCCGACACCTTATACTGTGTCCCATTCTTTTCCACTCCCGTGATATCCGGGTTCCGGCGTACGTGACAGAGAAAGGGCTCCAGCGTCAGGGCGAACAACAGAGGGGACAATGGGCAGCCCTGTCTGGTCCCATTCCGAATGGGGAACGCCTCTGACAAGACCCCGTTCACCCTCACCCTGGCCGTCGGTGCCGTATAGGCAGCGGTCACCCAGTTCAGCATCGTCTCCCCCAGCCCTATGTGTCTCAATGTCGCGAACAGGAATCCCCAGTGAACCCGGTCGAATGCCTTTTCGGCATCGGTACCGAGGAATATGCAAGGCGTCTTGCTTTGAATTGCAATATGTAACAAGTTAAGGACTTTAGTGGTATTATCCCTGGCCTCTCTAAACGGAACAAAACCCACTTGGTCTAGATGTATCATGTCAGGGAGGTATGTTTGCAGTCTAGTGGCCAAGATCTTAGTAAAGATCTTGAGATCTGCATTCAGCAGGGATATCGGGCGGTAACTTCCACATAGCCCCGGATCCTTTCCCTCCTTAGGTATCACCGAGATCTGGGCCAAAAGCGTGGAGTCGTGGAAACGCTTCCCTGATCCAACGTCATTGAAGAGATCTGCCATATGCTGGCCCAAGGAGGGCAGGAGGGCCCTGTAGTAGGCGGTGGTCAGACCGGCCTTGCCTGGTTTGGTATTCTTAAGTGCCACCTGGATTTCAGTCAGCGTAATGGGTTCCTCCAGTACAGACCGCGTCTCTACCGTAAGTGAGGGCATGAGGGACCGGTCCAAATATTCCCGCGTAGACTCCAGTATAGGTCTCGTGTCAGGTATGTTGTAAAGGGATCGGTAAAAGGCCCCAAACTCTCGCGTAATATGTTGGGGAAGGCTAGCCTTCTGCCCAGTAGCGGTCTGAATGTGTGGTATGTAGGCAGCCAAACGCTGAGTCTGCAGCGTTCGGGCCAGGAGTCTCCCACATTTGTTGCCCGACTCATATAATTTCCTGCGGCATATCTGTATCGCCGCCTTGGCCTTAAATTGAAGAAGATCTTTTATCTGCGATCTGACTGTATCTAGGTCTAGACCCAATTGTTTGGATGGAGAGGCCTTATGGGCCACCTCCAGGGCCTTCAGCCTGGTGAGGAGCAAGTCAAGTTGCGCCGTCCGCTCGCGTTTGAGTCTGGAGCCGTGCCTTATCAAGGACCCCCGAATTACAGCTTTGTGGGCCTCCCACACCACCCCAGGGTCACTGTCGGTCATTTTGTTTGTGGAAAAATAAAATCCCAATTCCCTGACTAAGTCAGCCAGGACCACCGGGTCCTGGAGGAGGCTCTCATTCAGTCTCCACGAAGAACGTTGCCCCGTCGTTGTGGCGGATAGCGAGTACCGAAGCCCGACCGGTGCATGATCCGACCACGTGATGGATCCGATGTAAGTCTCCCGAATCGCGTGTAGCTGTCCATGGGGTATCAGAAAGTAGTCGATACGCGAGTAGGACTGGTGGGGTTGTGAGAAGAAGGTGAAATCCCGTACACCCGGGTGCATAAGGCGCCAGGCATCAATCAGTTGGGCAGAGTGTAGCGCATTACCAATCCGCTTACGTATGTCTCGGGTGGTGGAGGATATCCCAGAGGAAGTGTCTTCAGACGGGATCAGTGGCATATTCAGGTCTCCCCCCACTATCAGTTGTCCCTCAGTGAAGTGCAGGAGGTGTTCCATGCGTCTCCTGATGAACGCATCCTGGTGTTCATTCGGGGCATAGAGATTGGCCAGAGTAATTTTCCTGTCCCCTAGTATACCCTTCAAGTATAGGTAGCGGCCCTCCGCGTCAGTCAGTGAGTCTATAAGTTTCCATGGGATCTTGGCCGAGATAAGAATGGACACCCCTCTGGATTTAGCCCCTGTGTACTTAGAGTGGTAGACCATGGGGAAGTGTCTATTTTTAAGTATTGGGATGTTGTCCTCCCGGAAGTGTGTCTCCTGTACAAAAATTATATCCGCCCTCACGCGCCACATGTCCTGTAGCAACATCCGTCTCTTTTCCGGGGTATTAAGCCCCTTAGCATTAATAGACACAAAATGGATGTCCCCCATATTTAAATAGGGATAGGATCAGGGAGGGTATTGGGGGTTAGGGAGGGAGGGGGGGGGGTAGGGGGGAGTGGGTGGGAGGTTGAAGTAGGACCAGAAAGTGGAAACGAGATGAGAGGGTAGCAGTACAGATAGAGAAAAGAAAGGAAGAGTACTCCCTATGAAACGAAGAAACAGAATGTTAGGAGGCAGGCACTAGAAGGTGCCGCTGCTGAAGAGAAGCTAAATTAGCCCTAAAGGCTCGGGTGCTCCCCAGGACAGTCCCGGGATTGGAGAAATTATGTTGTTTTTTTATCCAGGCAGCAGGCGGAGCTCTCAACACATTTTTAATATTTTCTTCTATCACTTTGCTTCTTGTTTTACAATATACCTCCCAACTTTGACATAGGAAACAGGGACATCTAGGGCTTCATGTACATAGGACGTTTGAAAACCTCTTCGGAACGCTTGAAACTTGACAGCTAGTAATCGACGGTTAAAAACATCAGTTTTGACACTTTTACATGCTGTGTTTATGCGCATTTAGCAGCATTTATGAGCGTTTTTACAGATAACCTCAGTAGACCCTCCCAAATGCCCACAATGCAAAAAAAAAAAAAAAAAACAAGTATTAACTATTTCAGCTATTCTGTGAGAGAAAATCTCTCTCTCTCTCTCTCTTTCTCATCCCCTCTCTCCCCCTCTTTCTCTCTCTCCCCTCTTTCTCTCTATCCCCTCTCTCTCTCTCCTCTCCACCCCCTCTCTCTCTCTCCTTGCCTCTCCCCCCCCCCTCTTTTTCTCTCTTTTTCTTTATCCACTCTCTCCCTCTCCCCCTCCCCCTCCCCTCTCTTTCTCTCTCTCCCCCTCTCCTTCTCTCACCCCTCTCTCTCTCCCTCTCCCCTCTCTCCATTCTTCTCCCTGCCCTCTCTCTCCTTCTCCCTCCCCCCTCTCTCTCCCCCTTTTCCCACCCCCTCTCAGTTCTCACCCTCCCTCTCCTCTCTCTTTCTCTCTATCCCCCTCTCCGTCTCTCCCCCCTTTATCTCTCTTCTCCCTCCTCCCCTCTCTCTCTCTCTCTCCCTCTCTCTTTCCATTTCTCCCTCCTCTCTCTCCCCCTCCCTCCCCTCTTGCTCTCTCTCCCCTCCTTTCCCTCTCTATCTCTTCTCCCTCCTCCCCTCTCTCTCTCCTCTCTCTTTCCATTTCTCCCTCCTCTCTCTCCCCCCTCCTCTCCCTCTCTCTTCCCCTCTCTCTCCCCCCTCCCTTCTCTCCCTTCGTCTCTCCTTCTCTCTTACCCCCTCTCTGTCCCCCTCTCGCTACCCTCTCTCTCTTTCTCTCCCTCCCTCTCTCTCCCCCCCTTCTCTTTCTCTTCAGCCCCTTTCTCTCCCTCTCTCCCTCTCCCCCTCTACCCCCTTCCTCTCTCTCCCTCCCCTCTCTCTCCCTCTACCTCTCTTTCTCTCCCCCTCTACTGCCTTTCCCCCTCTGTCTCCTCTACAACAAGGGTTCTGGAAAGGACTGCTGCACACAGCAGGTTTTTTACCTTCATGCATAGAATGCATGAAGGTAAAAAACCTTGTGCCTTTACAACCACTTTGACAAACAATGTGCTGTACTTAGAATGCAGTAGCCAGGAGTAAGAAATGTAAAACACAGTCAGGGGAATTTATCAAAACTGGTGCAGTCAGAATCTGGAATAGCTGCCCAGGGCGGTGGAGGTGACAGAACCCCTGGTGGCATGCCCTAAGATGCGTCACCCGGGGCGTGTGCCCCCCTGCCCACCCCCCTAGTTTTAGCCCTGCAATAGGCACATCTTTTAGACATCAGGGAAGAAAATACATACACTATTGAATACAGTATACACACACTGATCAGCCATAACATTATGATGACCCACCCATTATTGAGTAGGTCCCTCTTTTTCCACCCTGACCTGTCGTGGCATGGATGCCCCTAGACCTCTGAAGGTATGCTGTGGGGTATGCTGTGGTAACTGGCACCAAGCCATCAGTAGCAGATCCTTTAAGTCCTATAAGTTGTGAGGTGGGGCCTCCATGGATCGGACTTGTTTTTCCGGCACATCCCACAAATGCTTGATGGATTGAGATCTAGAGAATTTGGAGGCCAAGTCACCATCTCAAACTCGCTGTTGTGTTCCTCAAACCATTCTTGAACCATTTTCGCAGTGTGGCAGGGAGCATTATCCTGCTGAAAGAGGCCACTGCCATCAGGGAATAACATTTCCATGAAGGCGTGTACTTGGTCAGCAACAATGTTTAGGTAACGTCCACATGAATGGCAGGACCCAAGCCTTGTCTCGGATTTTGCTCTGGGGTCCAGAGAATTTTAACTTTTCCCCAGAGTTGGATGTCTTTACATGCTATTTATTTAGATATAACAGATAGGAATATTATTTTTCTAATTACATAAGATATTCTATTTCTGGAAATCAAATGGAATGAATTTGCATATAACTGCAGATAATATAAATGATGTAAGAACACTTCCTGCCAAACCATGTAATCCTTTGATGTTAATATTATTATATATGGTAATCTAGTAACAAAGCTTTTGTTTGCCTAATGCTGTTGTCTCGATGCTCTGCAGGTTAATGGAAGGGATTTGCACTTCTGTTCATATGACTACAATTTCAACATCAGACGCTAAGCAAGGAAAACTTGTAATAATGTTAGTCTGAAATAATAACACATTTAATTGTGGGAAAAGCAATTGCTGCCTTTGTCACATCATCTAATAGAAGGAATATGACCTTGAGTTGTATCTGTAACTTGCATCAAGGATGGAGGGGTGGGCAACCATCTATTAATTCACTAGGGACATTTGCCAAACCAATATTTGTGATTAAAAGACATGTATCACGTCTTTGTATATTTTTTATTTATTATGATCAGAACTCAGAAATAAAATTCTTAAATGGTCAGGTAAATATAAAATAATTTATAAGAATATTTGTGTGTTTTTACATAGCCAGTAGATAAAGCCAGTAGAATACCGCCCTTCATCCACCCACTTCTAATGATGGGCATACATGCACCATTTATATATGCCGAAGCATGGGGGCATCCTCCCGCAAAAAAGTTATGCCACACACACATGGTCGGACTTTTCCACGGGCAAGCCTCCGTCGGAATTTCGACCGTATGTACGCGGCATTTGGAGCAAAATCACTCCTCCGCCCCTGCTGCCCCAATGCTTCGGCATATATGCTTTTTTTTTTTAACTGTGGTGGTGAAATCACCTCCTACAGCACTGGAGTCGCAGGGATCAGGCCTGTCTCTGCGAACACTGCAGTTATGTGTGTTGTGTTTTGTAAGTGACAGTGATCGATCGATACTGCACTTGGGTGGCCTGGGCTGGACGGAGGGGCAAAACGCAGGTGCTAGCAGGTATCTGGGCTGATCCCGCTAACACTGCGTTTTTGGGAACCCTAAACTGCTGGGGACGCTAGTATAGATCTGATCAGATCAGATATTGATCTGATCAGATACTATACCACTAAGGGGGGTGTATGCTTCACGCGTGGGTGTTAGCGTTACTGGCACTAACCTGACGCTGCCTGGGGTGTGACGCAGACCCTCTCTGACGCTAAAACCTAATTGATATCACCCGCCGGGCGATCAGGGGGTTAAACCTTTATTGGGTTATATATACGGCGGGTGCCCTGACACTATAAAAAGCAAACTAACTAACCAGCGTCACCAGTAACACTTATATGGTGATCACTGGTGAAAGGGTTAACTAGGGGCAATTAGGGGGTTAAAACCTTTATTAGATAATATATGGGGGTACCTGACGCTATAAAAACCTGCGGCGAACCTAAAAAAAATTACTGGCTACCGATCTGCATCACCGACGCTAAGACAGCGATCAGAAAAATGATCGCTTAGCAACAGTGGTGATAGGGGGTGAAAGGGTTACCTGGGGGGCGATCAAGGGGGTTAAACCTTTATTAGATAATTTATGGGGGTACCTGACGCTATGAAAACCTGCGGCGAACCTAAAAAAAATTACTGGCTACGATCTGCATCACCGACACTAAGACAGCGATCAGAAAAACGATCGCTTAGCGACAGTGGTGATAGGGGGTGAAAGGGTTACCTGGGGGGCGATCAAGGGGGTTAAACCTTTATTAGATAATTTATGGGGGTACCTGACGCTATAAAAACCTGCGGCAAACCTAAAAAAAATTACTGGCTACCGATCTGCATCACCGACACTAAGACAGCGATCAGAAAAATGATCGCTTAGCGACAGTGGTGATAGGGGGTGAAAGGGTTACCTGGGGGGCGATCAAGGGGTTAAACCTTTATTCGATAATTTATGGGGGTACCTGACGCTATAAAAACCTGCGGCGAACCTAAAAAAAATTACTGGCTACCGATCTGCATCACCGATGCTAAGACAGCGATCAGAAAAATGATCGCTTAGCGACAGTCGTGATAGGGGGTGAAAGGGTTACCTGGGGGGCGATTAAGGGGGTTAAACCTTTATTAGATAATTTATGGGGGTACCCGACGCTATAAAAACCTGCAGCGAACCTAAAAAAAATAACTGGCTACAGATCTGCATCACTGACGCTAAGACAGCGATCAGAAAAATGATCGCTTAGCGACAGTGGTGATAGGGGGTGAAAGGGTTACCTGGGGGGCGATCAAGGGGGTTAAACCTTTATTAGATAATTTATGGGGGTACCCGACGCTATAAAAACCTGCGGCGAACCTAAAAAAAATTACTGGCTACCGATCTGCATCACCGACGCTAAGACAGCGATCAGAAAAATGATCGCTTAGCGACGGCGGTGCTAGGGGGTGAAAGGGTTATCTGGGGGGTGATCAGGGGGTTAAACCTTTATTAGGGGGGGTTAGGGGGCTACACTGGACCTAAAACTAACTTTAGTGACACTTTTACAGTCACAAATGTCACTGATTGCAGTGATCAGTAAATAAATGGTCACTGCAATCAGTGACACTGTGACTGGGGGGCTGGCCGGTGATCTGGGGGGGCGATTTGTGTGCCTATGTGTGCTGGTGTCAGTGTAGTGTTAGTGCACTGACCTGTGTGTCTTCTCTTGTACGTCGCTCGGTATATGTGAGCGCCGCATGAGAGATGACATCACTTCCTCCTGCTTCCTCTGCCTGTGTAAACATTACACAGCAGAGGGAGCATTTTCATTCGCCTTGAGCGATCGCCGGGGGGGTGGCCGGAATCGAATGGCCGCCCCCTCATGTCGGATCGCTCCCCAACGAATACCGACCGCTCACTGTATAGGAGGGGGGTCCGATCGGACCCCCCAACTGTACAAAAGCAATCACGTACACTGTACGTGATTGTGCCTGTCGGTGCCATTCTGCCGACGTACATATACAGTGAGCGGTCGTTAAGTGGTTAAAGAAAAAAAATATATATATTTTGTACTTTCTGCTATAATACATATCCAATAAATAAAATGGAAAAACTCAATTTTCTTCATAAATTTAGGCCAATATGTATTATGCTACATATTTTTGTTAAAAAAAATCTCAATAAGCGTATATTGATTGGTTTGCGCAAAGTTATAGAGTCTACAATTTATGGGATATTTGTATTTATTTATTTATACTTCTAATGGCGGCCATCAGCGATTTATAGCGGAAATGCGATATTGCGGTGGCCATTCTGACACTAACTGACACTTTTTGGGAACTAGTGACACTAATACAGTGATCAGTGCTAACAATATGCACTGTCACTGTACTAATGGCACTGGCTGGGAAGGGGTTAACCTCAGGGGCGATCAAAAGGTTAACTGTGTGCCTAACCAGTGTTTATGTGAACTGTGTGAGTGTCAGAAACCATGAATCAGACCGAGACAGAAGTACAGTTAAATCACACTTGTTTAATAATAATAAAAAGGTAAACAGAGTAAGCGTAGTCAAAACATAGCCAGAGTTCAGTAACCGGATCGGGTAGTCGGCCAATGTCATGTACCTGATGGTGGTGAGCCCGATATAGCAGAGGGAGGCCTCCCTTACGGCTCCTACTGGCGGGCCCCTGGTAAAGTAACAGAAGGCACAGGAGTGAGGAGTGGTACGAGTGCCTAGCAGGATCAACAGGGGTAGTCTGGACGTTCAGGAACTCCTCAGGAACAGGAAAACAGGCACTGAGGCAGCTGACAGGTTTGGCAGACAGGAACTGGATCACTGGACCCACTGGCGTTGCAAGGCAGGTGCGGGGGGTGCGGGTCGCACCCGGGTGACACCCGCCAGAGGGGTGACACCATCACCCATCACGGCGCTGGTTTGAGAGAGGCACCGCGGCTCTCTCCTTTTCCTCCTTCCCCTGCGCACTCCAGTATCTCCTTCGCTCCCCGCAATGTTCGGGGAGGGAGGAGGAATTGTGTTGTGACTCGAGGCAGACAGTGCCATAGTCCAGTGCACAGCGCCCGGCACTGCAAATGCAATCCGCCTATTGACGCTTAGGCAGGTGGGGAGAGGTGTCGGCTCACAACAAATGCATTCCTCAGACCGACAGAGCCTAGTCTCCTCCTCCTCCACACTGACAGTATATTCACAACAGGAGGAGGAGCCTAGGAGGAGGAACGTCCACGTGGACAGAGCGCGCTGATCTGAGGTCTGTGACTGTAGGGAGAGAGGAGATATGGGGGGGTTACATTAGGGGGATTACATTAGGGAGATTGCAGGGGGGGGGTTACATTAGGAGGAATACAGGGGGGGAGGTTACATTAGGAGGAATTGCACAGGGGGGGTTACATTAGGGGGAATACAGGGGGGATTACATTAGGGAGATAGCAGGGGGGGTTACATTAGGAGGAATACAGGGGGGGTTACATTAGGAGGAATTGCACAGGGGGGTTAAATTAGGGGGAATACAGGGGGGTTACATTAAGGGGATTGCACAGGGGGGTTACATTATGTTGAATACGGGGGGATTACATTAAGGGATTGCACAGGGGGGTTACATTAGGGGGAATACAGGGGTGTTACATTAAGGGGATTACATTAGGGGATTGCACGGGGGGGTTACATTAGGGGATTGCACAGGGGGGTTACATTAGGGGGAATACAGGGGTGTTACATTAAGGGGATTACATTAGGGGATTGCACGGGGGGGTTACATTAGGGGATTGCACAGGGGAGTTACATTAGGGGGAATACAGGGGTGTTACATTAAGGGGATTACATTAGGGGATTGCACGGGGGGGTTACATTAGGGGATTGCACAGGGGGGTTACATTAGGGGGATTGCACAGGGGGGTTACATTAGGGGATTGCACAGGGGGGTTACATTAGGGGGAATTCACAGGGGGGTTACATTAGGGGGATTGCACAGGGGGGTTGCATTAGGGGGATTTCACAGGGGGGTTACATTAGGGGGATTGCACAGGGGGGTTACATTAGGGGGAATACAGGGGTGTTACATTAAGGGGATTACATTAGGGGATTGTACGGGGGGTTACATTAGGGGATTGCACAGGGGGTTACATTAGGGGGATTGCACAGGGGGGTTACATTAGGGGATTGCACAGGGGGGTTACATTAGGGGGATTTCACAGGGGGGTTACATTAGGGGGATTGCACAGGGGGGTTACATTAGGGGGAATACAGGGGGGTTCCATTAGGGGGATTACACAGGGGTTCCATTAGGGGGATTAAACGGGGGGAGAGCTGTGCTGATGTGCTAGAATGCTCAGTGCCCCGGGTGGCTCAATGAACTGGGGGGGGGGGTGACACCAAATTTTACCGCACCAGGTGACACCAACCCTAGTGACGCCACTGACTGGACCAGAACCAGGAACAAACAGGCACAGTTCAGCAGACTGGAACAGCTTGGACAGGAACCAGGACAGACAGGAAGCGTTCAGCAGACTGGAGCAGACTGGACTGGAACCAGGAACAGACAGGATGGTCAGACAGGCCAGGTCGGTTATCGGGCGGTCAGTAAGGTACAGAGGTGCAGGCAGAAGAATAGTCAAACAGGCCAAGGATCAAGTGCAGGCGGATGGCTGGGATAGTCACAGGTAAGCTGGGTCTTTCACAGGTAAAGTCACAGATCAGGTTTCAGGTACACAAATGCTGTAGAGCAGACAGCGGGGACTGTATGTGACAGGCAGGCTTAAATAGCCCGCCTGGCACCAACAGCGGTGCGCATGCGCGCATGCACGCACGCGTGGTTGCAGCCACGAACAGGAACTGGAGAGTCTGAGGCGCCTGTTTCTGGCAGGATCTACATGACAGCCAGGCCAATATCAGAGATCCAAAGATAAACGTAGTAGTACAGCAAGCAGGATCAGGAGCCAGAAGGAACGTCAGCCGAGCAAGTCTTCCACACCTGGGTTCTAATGGACAATCCTGGGTTCCTGGTCTCCTTAGTAGGTGTCTCCAGATCATATAAAAATAAGAGAAACTGGATGGTGCAAATAACGTTTTGCAATAATTTATTAAATAAAAGAAATCGCCTGCAGGGGTACTCACACAGCACAGGTGCGATAGTGCACCACTTTAAAACAGGCTTATAACAAAATACAGAGATCGGGATATATCGAAGGTCCTCCGCAGCCGCAAACAGACTCTTCTGCCTCCGCAGCCACAAACAGACTCTCCTGCTGGGACAGGACGGCAGGAGAGTCTGTTTGTGGCTGCGGAGGACCTTGTGGATTTAATTGTACTGTTTAATTTACTTGCTTGCATCATTTGGTTTGCACATATTTACATCACTTAGGGCTCTTTCACACGGAGGTCCGTTCAGGTCCGCCTGTCAGTTTTTTAGGCGGACCTGAAACGGATACTCCATGTACCCCTATGGAGGCACGGATGTCAGCGGAGACATGTCCGCTGACATCCGCTCCGCTCCGCCAAAGTGTGACGGCGGAAAACCCTATTTTTCCTTCCGTCAGCGGAGCGGATCGGATGACAACGGACTCTACGGTCCGTCGTCATCCGATTCCCCATAGGGGAGAGCGGCGCTCTGACAGGGCGGTCCCTGCACAGTGTGCGGGGACCGCCCAGTCATCCGTCGGCTCAGCGGGGATCAACGGAGCGATCCCCGCTGAGCAAGCGGAGCTTCACAGGGCGGATCTGCACGGATCCGCCCCGTGTGAAAGGACCCTTACTGGATATCACATAACAGTTTTTGTTTCGTTTCTATAGTGGTGTGTGCACCACTATTTCAATAGCGCTGCGTTTATTCATTTATTTAGTGTGGTGCTTTTACTAAGGGAAAAGATGGAATTTATTCTTTGCTTTGCAGGGACCCAAACTCCATTCCTTCCCCCCTGTCTATGAGCGGTGATCTGCCTTGTTTACACAGCATCTTATTTGAATTTAATTTAATATATTGGACACTGGTGTTTCATTTATTGACAATAATTACTCACTCGGATTGACCATTCATCTTTTGCTATTATCGTTTATTAATATTGATTTAGGATTTTTTTACACATTTTGCTACCATATTCATTTATTTTGGTGGTAGTAACCCCTTCACAAACGGTTTTTTCACTTGAGTTGTGTCACCTGTGTATTTTTAATCAATTAATTTTCATTATTCGTGTAGCGGTACCCCCAGTTAAGAGAGCCGCTGATATTGATTTGGGCCCTGTAGTGCACTGCTGTCAACCCCTGGCAATCGGCTCTAACCTCCCGTGGCACAGCTGGTGATAGAGGGATAGGACCGCGTGACCGCAACTGTTGGTGACGCAGTCCTATAACAAACATACACAGAATATACTTTAAAACTCCTATTAAAGTAAGCGCAACTGACACCAAATGTACTTTACCCAGATATTTTACTGAGGCTAATGGGCAAGTAATAAACAACAGTATAACAAGTTGCAGATCCCTGCAATAAACAGTAATAAAGATAAACAGAGTAATCAGAATAATTAAGTATTGCTATGCAACTCTAGCGCTGCCCTTTTACAGCTACTTCCCCTCATGGGTAGACTAACACCCAGCAATGTCTACCTATGCAGTCAGGCCTGACTGATCTAAATGGAAGTTCAGTGAAACAATATTTGCTAGCAATCTCTCGGTGGTGCACTTGAAGAACAACTTTGTAATCCCAACAAATAGTAAAGATAAAGTATCTGTCTTTAAACAGCTCTCACCACCTGGACAAGTCCAAGTCCCTTTCCTCCATCGATTCGTCTAGGAACAGGAATCCACCGACATCCAAGTCTTCAATCCTTCTGGTGTACTGCAGCAAGGAGGATTAGATGTCTCTAAGGCTCTGCTAGGCTGGCAGAGGGCTCTTTGGAAAGGAGCACACGGCCCAGGCTTCAGGCCTTGTGCACACAGCAGTTCAGCACAGACATCCTCTTGCTAGGAGAGGGGGGGTCCAAAGAGGCCGACCAAAACTCCGCCTCCCCTTTATAAAGTCTGCCCCAGCAGTCTCTGTTCTGGAGCAATGCACCCTGGGTGCTGCAAGATGTACTGGGAGATGTAGTCTCTCTCTCCTCTGCTTTCACTTCCATAATGTCTCTTTACTTCCTCCCGACTCACCTCTCACCTGGAACTTCTTGTCTCTCTGCATTAAAGGGGAACACCCCGCTACACACTCCCCCCACTTGAACTCTTTGGTCCCCAAAGATAAACTTCAACAAATACTGTTTACCATTTTGGACAATGTCGAGCATGATGTTGGCATAGGGAATTCCCACCAAAACTTTGGGATGGAACTCTCTTGCCCACAGGTCACACTACCATGAGTGGCCTGCCTAACTGTGCCAGAGAGTGAGCTGGGGTTGCCCTCCACCAAATGGACGGTGGAAGGATCAGGTTGTTCAACACTTCTCCTAGCCGTTACAACAGAGTCCTCTGAGCTCGTCCCCATTTGGGGGTAAGTTAGTTTCTTGGGAGGCCTGATGACTCTGCGAGCCCTCTGCTCTCTTGGTGCTTCTGACTCTGGCACCACAGGCTCTTCTTCAGGAGTAAGTTCAGGTAACATTGCTGGTTCTGGAACCTCTGATTCAGAAGTCAACTGACGTATGGAATCTCTAGAGTCCTCCTCTGCGCAAGTGTCAGGAACATCTTCCCAGTAATCAGCTGAGGGACTGAAGGGTATGAATTCAGTAGCCTCCGGATTCAGCGTTGCATCTGGGGTATCCCCTCCATTTGGGAGATCTATGGCGGACGTCCCCAGAGTCGAGGGAGGCCACAGCCAGTCCAGTTCTCCACCTTCTTCTGTACTCAATTGGGAGGCCTCCCCATCTTTGGCTCGAGAGGTCTGGGACCGAGTGTTCGGCCTAGGAATATCCAGGATAGAGGCCGGTTCAGGGGAGTCTCTCACGGGAGGTATTCTGACTGCCTCAGCAAGTGGGAGCAGGTGGTTCCGATGCCACGTCTTCAGTGGACCCACCTTTCCTTCTGGCTTTAGTTTGTAGACAGGCAAACCGGGCAACTTCCTACAGACAACATAGGGCTCAGATCTCCACCTGTCGGCAAGCTTGTGTTTTCCAGGGACCCCCAGATTACGTAGCAGTACTCGGTCCCCGGGCTGCAGATCTTGCACTCGAACCTTCAGATCAAAATTTCTCTTGTTGCAGGCCCCCCTTTGATCCGAAGCCGCCTGGGCTTGTTCATAGGCCACCTGCAAGCTACGTCTAAGTCTGTCCACGTATCCCTTGTGGGATGTAGCTGAGGTATTGTCTATAGAAGTGCCAAAGGCCAGGTCCACAGGTAGCCTTGCTTCTCTCCCAAACATAAGTCGATAAGGGGAGTAGCCAGTGGCGTCACTTGTGGTACAGTTATAGGCATGTACTAGGGCTGATATGTGCTGACTCCAGTGTTGCTTCTTCTCTGTTTCTAAGGTTCCCAACATGTTGAGCAGGGTCCGGTTAAATCTCTCCGGCTGAGCATCTCCTTGTGGGTGGTAAGGCGTGGTTCTGGTCTTCTTTATTCCTAATGAATCCAAAAGTCTTCGGATCAACCGACTCTCAAAGTCCCTTCCTTGATCTGAGTGGAGTCTCTGTGGTAGTCCGTAATGGACAAAATACTTCTCCATAAGTATCTTGGCCACGGTGGATGCCTTCTGGTCTTTGGTTGGGAAAGCTTGAGCATAGCGGGTGAAATGGTCGGTTATTACCAGAACATTCCCCAATCCACTCAGGTCGGGTTCGAGGCAGAGAAAGTCAATGCATACCAGATCCATTGGGCCTTGACTCTGTAAATGGCCCATTGGGGCAGCTTGATGGGGTAGGGTCTTTCTCTGAATGCATCGTGCACAGGAATGGCAATACTCCTCTACTTCTGCCCTCATGCAGGGCCAATAGAACCGATTTCTGACAAGCTGGAAGGTCCTTTCTGCCCCTAGGTGACCATGATGGTCATGCAGGGCAATTAGTACAGTCTCTCGGTGCTTCTCTGGAAGAAATAACTGCCACTTATCTTCTGAGTCATCAGAGGGGCCCCTTCGGTAGACCACTCCCTGATGTACCTGTAGCCTGTCCAATTCCTTCCTCAACAGGCGAGCCTCCTTTGAGGGGTGATGTAGGAATTTGTTGGGATCCTGATTCTCCAGGGCTTCGAGGACCAATCTCCCCATGGGGTCTTCCAATTGGTCACACCTCAACTCCTTCTTGGACAGTCTCGGTAGGTTGTCTTCCTCCAGTTGAGTTACCCCACAATAGTGTTTGGGGACTCCTACCATGGTAACCCCTATTTCTTCTGCTCTGGAGCCTCCTCTGGCTTGGAATTCAGCCCCTTGACAAAGGGCCCGCACCCCGTCCGGTGCCACTTGGGTCCAATCTTCCCAGTCATTTGTCGTGGCATGAAACCTCCGGGACAGGGCATCTGCATCCCTATTTCCGGCTCCTGGTCTGTACTTCAGACTGAAGTTGAATCCAGACAATGCGGCCAACCACCTGTGTCCGGTGGCATCTAGTTTCGCGGTGGTGAAGAGGTAGGTCAGGGGGTTGTTGTCTGTCTTCACAGTAAACTCTGCCCCATACAAGTAGTCTTTTAGCTTGTCTACTACCGCCCATTTGAGGGCCAGGAATTCCAGCTTATGAGTGGGGTAATTCTTTTCTGAGGGGGTCAGGCTCCTGCTCACATAGGCCACTGGTCGCAGTTGTCCTTCATGTTCTTGGTAGAGTACACCACCTAGACCCTCATGGCTGGCATCCACATGTAATTCATAAGGTCTGGTAGGGTCGGCGTAGGCCAGGACTGGGGCAGTGGTTAAGCTCCTCTTCAGAGCATGAAAGGCCTCTTCACACCTTGGGTTCCACTGATCTTGAACTGACTCACCAAGCCTCCTGGGCCCTGAGTCATCCTCTTCCCCTTCTGCCTTTAGCAATTCATTCAATGGGCGGGCAATCCGAGCAAACCCCTCCACAAACCTCCTATAATAGGAGCAGAACCCCAGGAAGGATCTGAGCTCTGTTACTGTGGTGGGTCGTGGCCAGGAAGTGACTGCTTCCAACTTCTCAGGATCTGTGGCCACCCCTTCTTCAGACACTATGTGCCCCAGATAGTTCACAGAAGACTGGTAGAACCGACACTTCTCGGGGGAAAGCTTAAGTCCCTCTTCGCTGAGTCTTCTCAATACTTTCTCCAACCTGGCTTCATGTTCTTCCAAGGTTCTTCCAAAGACAATGACATCGTCCAAGTACACAAGGACTTCTATAAGATTCATGTCTCCAACAGTCTTCTCCATAAGGCGTTGAAAGGTAGCAGGAGCTCCAGACAGACCCTGAGGCATCCTATTGAATTCGAAGAATCCCACCGGGGTTATGAAGGCTGTCTTCTCCCTGTCTTCTGGGTGCATAGGGATTTGATAGTACCCACTCTTGAGGTCCATCACACTGAACCATTTGGCTCCAGACAAACTTTGTAGGGCATCTTCTATCCTTGGCGTGGTGTATTGGTCAGGGATGGTTCTCCTGTTGAGAGTCCTGTAATCGATACAAAGCCTCAACGACCCATTCTTCTTTCTGACCACCACGATTGGGGAGGCATAGGGACTTCTAGACTCCCGGATCACACCAGTCTTCTTTAGTTCTACAAGTTGTTCCCTCAGATCCTCCAGATCTGCCAGGGGGACCCGCCTGACCCTCTCTCGGAAGGGCTTATCTTCTTGGAGGCGGATCCGATGGGTGGCACTTCTTGCACACCCCACATCGAATTCATCTTCGGAAAAGATCTTCTCCCACCTGGACAGCTGGGCCTTGGCTCTTTCTTTCCAAGCCCTGGGTAGGTTCGGGTTTTCCACGGACAGTTTCTCCCAAACATCTCCTCCGTCACCCGTCCCCTTGACTTCGGACCAAGTGACCGGGGCAGCAGGGCTCACCTGACCAAGCAACACTCTGGCAGGGATCTCCATGGGTCCTCCCGTAGTGTTCCTAACACTCACCGGAACTCTGCCATGGGCCTTCTTCAGGGCCTTGAACGGAATCACTTCTGGTATCACTTCCAGGCCTGAGGACTCTTCCCTTGGGTCTGATTCCAGCATGACAAAGGGGCCAGGTTGTTCCCACGAAAGCTTCACAGTGGCCCTAAGACAGGTTACTTCTCCGGGCTGTAGCACTACTCCTTCTCTGCCAAGTCTCCACACCTTCCCTATCCCCTCTCCCGGGGTCTTCTGCTCTAAGACCAGTCGTTGGTAGGCCGTCTTTAGCATGGGATGGATTTTGGTGGCTGAATGGTTTCTCTCTTTCACTAGAGGGGTCAGGAGTCTCCTGACTAGATCCGTGTTTGTCCCAATGATCAGGGAAATCTTGCTGGCTCCAGGCGGCCGGGGACACACAACTGCCAGGGTGTCAAACACTTCAGCTTTCCCAGCCACGGATGGGTCGAAAGTCATCTTTATGGGCAGGTACCCATCATAAGGGAAACTCTGGGTTCCAAGTCCCCATATCTCCAGCTCTTCTATCTTCTGGATAGGCAGATGACTCAAGTGCCTATCATAGAAGTCCCGGTATAGTAAAGTCACCTGTGCGCCGGTGTCCAAAAGAGCTTTAGTATAGACTCCTTCCACTTGAATGGGCACAGTAGGAGACGGGCCCACCAGTTCCTTTGGGTATGGCCGGACTGGGGTCACCTCTTTTTTTTGGCTTTCGACCCTTGCCCTGCTCCTTTTGGACTTTAATTTTTCCTGAGCCTGGCATGCATTGACTTTCTCCCTCTCAATGGGGGCACAAACCCGCTGAGGGATGTTATTGTTCCTTTTAGGTGGATGTTCCTTCTTTGGGGTGCTGTACTTCCACTGAGGGGTCTTGCCCCCTCCCTCTGGGGTACATCTTGGTGGGGGTGTACTATACCTCCTCCTAGGAGTTTTGTCTCCTCCATTCTTGGCCTTTTTTTTTAGTTTGGAGCGCACTGAAGATGATGGGCACCCGGTTGACTCCTTCACCGGGGCCCTTTGGAGTTTCCCGCTGGCTTGCAATTATCTGTTCTCTTCTTCTTTGGGCTGGAGCATACGTTTGCAAAGTGGCCACTCCCTCCGCAGTTATAGCAAATCACCTCTTCTCGGTCCTGTAGGGAGGCCGGTGCTGAGGTGTTCGGGAACAACTCCTTTCTTGGGCTTGGTTTCTCTCGTCTTCTCTGATCTTTCTCCATCAAAGAGGTCAGCATCTCCAACACTTGGGCCATTTGCGATTTCAGAGTGTCAACCTCCGCTTCTCTTTCTGGGCTCTTGACCGAATGTACCAACACTGGTACAGGTGTGACATTCGCCTTGGCCACCTGCTGATCTTCCTCCAGCGCCTCTTCGTCCCTAATAATTTTTATTAGATCAGAGTAGGTTAGTGACATTCCTCCTCCTGAGGTTTTCAGGTGCAGCCAGACCGGGTCTGAGCGCCGCGCTCCCCTCATGATCTGCTTCATGCGTGCTTCATCTGCATCTTTGGGCAGCATTCCCTTCTTCAGTACAATCTTGCATAACTGCCTGTTCAGCCTTCTAACATATTCTGACAGTTTCTCATTCGGCTGCTGGAGAGTGTGTTCAATTTGATAAATCATCTCTGACACCTTCTCCAGCTGACCAAACTCTTCCTGCAGCATGGCCAGGCAATCTTGAGCTGTACAGTTTTCATTTCCAAACCGGAAGCTCTTCACCGCTTCTGCCGCGGCACCTTTCAGACTTTCTAAGACTCGCTGTCTCTTCTGTGCCTCAGGCACCTCCCATGCTTCTACTGCCTGCAATGCCTGTTCCACCCAAGTGTCAAAATCTTCCTCCCCCGCAGGGACGGGGAGCTTCCCTGAGAAGGTGCTAAGCTTCCGGTAACCGGCCTCCACATGCACCGTACTGCTTTTCAGGCACTTAATTACAAGGTCTCCTAGAGCATTCAACAATTCAGGCCCTATAGCGGCCAGCGGTGATCCCGGGCTTAATAGTTCCTTAAGCTTTTCTGCTTTAGGGGATAGTGGTGGAGATAATTGTGGGAGTGATGGCTTTGGTGTCTGAAACCATTCTTCCTTCACTGGCAGCGTATGTATCAAGTGATAGATCTGATTATCTATGGCTTGTATACTCTGACTTTTAAAATGCTCTGGGATTTCGTTTTTCCATTCTACCAGTGCGTATGTAAACGAGATCACTGGATCTGGCCTAAAATCCATCACCCATGCTTTGTGGCTCGGAGACAGTAACAATACGAGATGTTTTATCTCCTCTTCCTTCCATCTTTCCCCCGGGAGTACAATGACTACCGCCGCGGTTGGATCGGCGCCAATCGCTGCGCACCACTGTGACATTGCCAGCGGGTCCATGCTGGTACTTCTGACCGGCTTGATTGCAGCGTGCAACGTACAAGGATCCCGGACTCGAGCCCCCACGTGTAGCGGTACCCCCAGTTAAGAGAGCCGCTGATATTGATTTGGGCCCTGTAGTGCACTGCTGTCAACCCCTGGCAATTGGCTCTAACCTCCCGTGGCACAGCTGGTGATAGAGGGATAGGACCGCGTGACCGCAACTGTTGGTGACGCAGTCCTATAACAAACATACACAGAATATACTTTAAAACTCCTATTAAAGTAAGCGCAACTGACACCAAATGTACTTTACCCAGATATTTTACTGAGGCTAATGGGCAAGTAATAAACAACAGTATAACAAGTTGCAGATCCCTGCAATAAACAGTAATAAAGATAAACAGAGTAATCAGAATAATTAAGTATTGCTATGCAACTCTAGCGCTGCCCTTTTACAGCTACTTCCCCTCATGGGTAGACTAACACCCAGCAATGTCTACCTATGCAGTCAGGCCTGACTGATCTAAATGGAAGTTCAGTGAAACAATATTTGCTAGCAATCTCTCGGTGGTGCACTTGAAGAACAACTTTGTAATCCCAACAAATAGTAAAGATAAAGTATCTGTCTTTAAACAGCTCTCACCACCTGGACAAGTCCAAGTCCCTTTCCTCCATCGATTCGTCTAGGAACAGGAATCCACCGACATCCAAGTCTTCAATCCTTCTGGTGTACTGCAGCAAGGAGGATTAGATGTCTCTAAGGCTCTGCTAGGCTGGCAGAGGGCTCTTTGGAAAGGAGCACACGGCCCAGGCTTCAGGCCTTGTGCACACAGCAGTTCAGCACAGACATCCTCTTGCTAGGAGAGGGGGGGTCCAAAGAGGCCGACCAAAACTCCGCCTCCCCTTTATAAAGTCTGCCCCAGCAGTCTCTGTTCTGGAGCAATGCACCCTGGGTGCTGCAAGATGTACTGGGAGATGTAGTCTCTCTCTCCTCTGCTTTCACTTCCATAATGTCTCTTTACTTCCTCCCGACTCACCTCTCACCTGGAACTTCTTGTCTCTCTGCATTAAAGGGGAACACCCCGCTACATTTATTTCATGTATTTTGGGCGCGATATTTTCTAATTTTAGATCACAGTTCTGCCTCTCTGCCTACCACTACAGGGCCGCAGCTGTGCACCGGATCACATATATATACAGGGGGGGGGGGGCTTGCTTCCACTGTCATTACACACAGCGGAAGCTGATCAGCGGGTGCCGGTGGACATCGAGTACCCGTCACCCACGGATTGGCTTCCGCTGTGTGTAATGACAGCGGAAGCAAGCTGCTCCCTACCCAGAAGTGTCGGTTTACGTATATTTACGTGACCTGGCGCACAGCTCCCACTCGGTAGCTGTAAAACTGCTATAGGGCAGAAGAGAAGTGGTTAAAAAAAATATAGTGCTCTGGGAATCCTTTGTCATCTGAGTTCCCTTTAAAACCTACCTACAAAAGATATAGAAGTAAAAAAAGCAGCTAACCAAATGCATATGTGTGTGAACATAATTGGTAATGTATAAAGCAAACACAGAAATGGCAGGAAATGCCTCTGGAATCTAGAATGGATTAAAGGGCTGTTTGATTGTTTACAGAGTTGAGGAGTTCAATCTGAAATGTACAAACATAAGTGAATGAATCAGTACAATGACTTTTCTCTCTGCCTCTCTCTACAGCTTCACCCAGATTTTCAATTAGAAGCAAGGTAACAACACTCTTTAAAAAATATATACAGTACTTCTCTTTTAAGTACTTACACTGCTTGCAATTAATGATGAACCGTATTAATGAATAAAGAGTTGCAATAATTTTGTGTCTTTTACTGTTGTAGCGCCCATCCCAAATGGTAGGGACGCTATTTAAATTTAAAGGGATGTCTGAGCCAGTAGTTGGGCTCAGACATTTGAATTAAAATTTGTTTTGCCTCTGTTTAAGCTGCGGCTTGCCTGATAGTAGTTTTCCCTTATTGCCTGTAGGTGGCGCTATCACCTCAGGCACCTGTTGGAACACGGGCAAGCCATGGTGCATTGAGTGGCCCTTCTCGGCAACGGTACAGGGGGAGTGGTGAACCCGCTGTGCCTGCTGGGAGGGGATACTTAAGGGGCAGACGCCATTGAGTGGGGTTCGTCTTCGCCTCGTGGCCCTCAGGGCTCGAGGTATGTGTGTGGTTTTGGTCTCGGGGCCACTCTGGCCCGAGGCTGCATCGCTGTCTAGTAGGCCCAGCTAATCTGGCTGGGGCCTACATCCAGAAAAAGGGATCCCAAGCTGTCCATCCAAATGGGGAAAAAGCATCTTAGTGAAGGAGACCAGGGGAGTATCTACCCGGAGGAGACAGGCAAAATACCGCTGTCTCTGGAGAGGCCTGGAAACTTCATTAAGGAGGGATTCACTATATTACAAGCCCTGCAGTTCGCTGATTTGGCTTAAAGGCTCATTGACTGTACGGCTGGAAGTCTGGGGCGGGGAAATCCTGTGGCAGAGGGTTCCTGGACTATCCTTTCATTCAATCCTTCATACAATTCTAAAGGTCTGTGGCGGAGGTTGTCCATCTGTTGATTTGTGTGTCAGCCCGGCTGCTAGGCCAGGTGAGAGAGGACAATCTGGGTGACTAATACCTGCTCTAACATTAAAGCCCTATACACACGATCGGTTTTACCGATGAAAACCGTCCGATGGATTTTTTTCATCGGACAAACCGATCGTGTATGGGACCCATCGGTCTTTTTTCCATCGGTTTTAAAAAATAGAACATGTTTTACATTTTTCCGATGGATCCAAAACCGATAGCAAATTCCGATCGTCTATGGGCAAGTCCATCAGATAAAAAACCCACGCATGCTCAGAATCAAGTCGACGCATGCTCAGAAGCATTGAACTTAATTTTTCTCGGCTCATCGGAGTGTTTTACGTCACCACGTTTGGAACGGTCGGGTTTTTGACTGATGGTGTGTGGGCAAGACTGATGGAAAACAGTTTCATCGGATATCTGATGGACAAATCCATCGGACGAAAATCCATAGGTTATCCGATCGTGTGTACAGGGCTTTAGAGTGGTGAGTGACTTTGTACTGACACTGTGACATTTTGTGGCGAGTGCCTGAACCTTCCCCTGCTCTTCTATACCTTCTACTTTCTCAACGTTAATTGCAAAAGAAAATAAAGCCTGACTGTTGAAGGTTTGACATCTGTGTGGACATTGCCATTACTACAGACTTTCCTACCCGGATAACGAAGCTAAAAGAAGTAACGTGTGTAGCGGCCTCCACTCTCTCCCTCTAGTATCAATTCTTCTGTCTCTGGCTTTTGTCTAGGGGCACCTTGGAGGAGAGAGTGCGGGGTCACCACGCCAATGTTCCCACTGCAGATGTGTGTGTAGTGGGAGACAATCCTCTTTTATCTTCGGGTCGGTGTTCTGCATCTGGAGCCTCCTCCTGGTTTCTTGAACAGTGTCTGCCA
This sequence comes from Rana muscosa, assembly GCA_029206835.1. Classification (NCBI taxonomy): domain Eukaryota; kingdom Metazoa; phylum Chordata; class Amphibia; order Anura; family Ranidae; genus Rana; species Rana muscosa. Next base: position 79,557,651 of record CM055120.1, read on the forward strand.
GTAAATGAGCCCCACACCAATAAAGTCCCACACTCCTTTATTCTTCTCAATGTAAAAGTGAACAGACAAGGGGGTGTGGATGCGAGTAGGCCCAGGCACAATGAACTCTCTACTCCCTTCCTAGAAGTAGATTCCTGCTCCCAATCGAGGAAGACATCCCTCCCGGCAGTCTCCAGAGGCTCACCCGTCGCTGGCAATTTGCTGCACCAGGTCTTCAGGTGAGTACCCCCTCCGGTCCCTTATGCCACTGGATTCGGGTACCCACTCCCGGGGTCCCCTGGGAAGTCCATCCCTCGCGGAGCCTTAGTCCAGGACACTCAGTCCCAGACCTCCATCCAAGTACCTCACCCCAGGCTAAAGGTGCCTGGGATGGAACACGACCTCCGAACTTCCTCTAGGCCTAGGCCGCCTAGACTCCCGACAGAAACCACCGCCCTCAGGCTGAAGGGCTCCCCCCCACCAAAAATGGCCGCCCCCTTTATACCCTCTCCCAGCAAGCACGGCGGGCTCCCCGCCCCACCATACACCCGCCGAGAGAGGCCAAGAGAGGTACGACACTGCAACGATGGCTCAACCCCGGGCCCAAAGTGACAGCGCCACCCGGTGGGCCCCAGGGAACCATACAACACAGTTTCCCCACAAGAGTCAAACAGAAAAGCACATACCCACTACACGTGCAAAACCCAAAACGAATCAGCGGCCCTCTCGGGGGTATTCCTACACTGTATATCTGCTTAGAGTTCACCTTTTAAAGCCTTTAAACCAGGATAATTTTCTGCATATCTGACATATCCAGAACATCAGTTGAAGAAAATACAAAAAGAGGGCGCACCAACCTTGAGCATTACCCAAGTGACGTTTATTTGTATAAAAAGGAGGGAAATATACTCACAAACAAGTCAATCATAAAATAATTTCAAAGTCCACAATGGACACAAAGCGACCAGGTCATCTGGACCGTGTCCAGCACGCTGGAAGACGTTTCAGATGGCTGTCACGTTTCGAGGGGAGAACCCCTCTTCCTCAAAGACGATGAGTAGTTTTGTGTCCATTGTGGACTTTAAAATGCTTTTATGATTGACTTGTTTGTAAATATATTTCCCTTCTTTTTATACAAATAAACGTCACTCGGGTAATGCGCAAGGTTGGTGCGCCCTCTTTTTGTTTCCATTGGGTTTCCCTGACCCCTGGAGGGCAGCAAGGTCTGTGCATTTAGCCGGAGCCATACAGATTTTAGGCAATATCCACCACGTCACATCACTTTTGAGTGCAGGAGATTTTGTTTGTCATAGCCTCAGTTGTGAAGGTTGTGAAGGTGCTGCTAACAATTAGGGATGAGCTTTGTGTTCGAGTCGAACATACGTTCGACTCGAACATCGGCTGTTCGATCGTTCGACGAAGATCGAACGATTTGGGCCGTTCGCGCCAAATTCGAGTGACGCGAACGGCCCACAATGCACTACGCCATCGCAGTGTCATCCAGGCGCTGTGATTGGCCAAGCATGCACTGTGACCCCGCATGCTTGGCCAATCACAGCGCCGGCAGCGAGGAGAGCAATGATTGGCCACAGGCAGGATGCCTGTGGCCAATTATTGCTGAGGGGGTTTAGTACACGCCCCACACTATAAAAGGCCGCCAGCGCGGCGGCCTTGTGTAGTGTGTTCCGGAGTAGGGAAAGAGAAGCATAGGCAGGGACAGTGTCATTATTTTTCCTTTACATAATCCTGGATTCCTTGTGTTTAGGGACAGATAAGGATAGGTAGGGAGAGTGTCAGTGACAGTGTGCTATTCTGTGCTAATCCTTGTTTGTAGGGACAGAGAGGTACAGTGAGGAAAAGTGTCAGTGTGCTATTCTGTTCTAAACCAATCTTGCTGAACCATATTTTCAATCCTTGAGTTTAGGGACAGAGAGGTACAGTGAGGGAAAGTGTCAGTGTGCTATTTTGTGCTAAATCTTGTTTGTAGGGACAGAGAGGTACAGTGAGGGAAAGTGTCAGTGTGCTATTTTGTGCTAAATCTTGTTTGTAGGGACAGAGAGGTACAGTGAGGGAAAGTGTCAGTGTGCTATTCTGTTCTAAAACTATTTTGCTGAACCATATTTTCAATCCTTGAGTTGAGGGACAGAGAGGTACAGTGATTGAAACTGACAGTGTGCTATTCTGTTCTAAACCAATTTTGCTGTTCCATATTTTCAATCCTTGAGTTGAGGGACAGAGAGGTACAGTGAGTGAAACTGACAGTGTGCTGTTCTGTTCTAAACCAAATTTGCTGTTCCATATTTTCAATCCTTGAGTTGAGGGACAGAGAGGTACAGTGAGGGAAAGTGTCAGTGTGCTATTCTGTTCTAAAACTATTTTGCTGAACCATATTTTCAATCCTTGAGTTGAGGGACAGAGAGGTACAGTGAGTGAAACTGACAGTGTGCTATTCTGTTCTAAACCAATTTTGCTGTTCCATATTTTCAATCCTTGAGTTGAGGGACAGAGAGGTACAGTGAGTGAAACTGACAGTGTGCTATTCTGTTCTAAACCAAATTTGCTGTTCCATATTTTCAATCCTTGAGTTGAGGGACAGAGAGGTACAGTGAGTGAAACTGACAGTGTGCTATTCTGTTCTAAACCAATTTTGCTGTTCCATATTTTCAATCCTTGAGTTGAGGGACAGAGAGGTACAGTGAGTGAAACTGACAGTGTGCTATTCTGTTCTAAACCAATTTTGCTGTTCCATATTTTCAATCCTTGAGTTGAGGGACAGAGAGGTACAGTGAGTGAAACTGACAGTGTGCTATTCTGTTCTAAACCAATTTTGCTGTTCCATATTTTCAATCCTTGAGTTGAGGGACAGAGAGGTACAGTGAGTGAAACTGACAGTGTGCTATTCTGTTCTAAACCAATTTTGCTGTTCCATATTTTCAATCCTTGAGTTGAGGGACAGAGAGGTAGAGTGAGTGAAACTGACAGTGTGCTATTCTGTTCTAAACCAATTTTGCTGTTCCATATTTTCAATCCTTGAGTTGAGGGACAGAGAGGTACAGTGAGTGAAACTGACAGTGTGCTATTCTGTTCTAAACCAATTTTGCTGTTCCATATTTTCAATCCTTGAGTTGAGGGACAGAGAGGTACAGTGAGTGAAACTGACAGTGTGCTGTTCTGTTCTAAACCAAATTTGCTGTTCCATATTTTCAATCCTTGAGTTGAGGGACAGAGAGGTACAGTGAGGGAAAGTGTCAGTGTGCTATTCTGTTCTAAAACTATTTTGCTGAACCATATTTTCAATCCTTGAGTTGAGGGACAGAGAGGTACAGTGAGTGAAACTGACAGTGTGCTATTCTGTTCTAAACCAATTTTGCTGTTCCATATTTTCAATCCTTGAGTTGAGGGACAGAGAGGTACAGTGAGTGAAACTGACAGTGTGCTATTCTGTTCTAAACCAAATTTGCTGTTCCATATTTTCAATCCTTGAGTTGAGGGACAGAGAGGTACAGTGAGTGAAACTGACAGTGTGCTATTCTGTTCTAAACCAATTTTGCTGTTCCATATTTTCAATCCTTGAGTTGAGGGACAGAGAGGTACAGTGAGTGAAACTGACAGTGTGCTATTCTGTTCTAAACCAAATTTGCTGTTCCATATTTTCAATCCTTGAGTTGAGGGACAGAGAGGTACAGTGACTGAAACTGACAGTGTGCTATTCTGTTCTAAACCAATTTTGCTGTTCCATATTTTCAATCCTTGAGTTGAGGGACAGAGAGGTACAGTGAGTGAAACTGACAGTGTGCTATTCTGTTCTAAACCAATTTTGCTGTTCCATATTTTCAATCCTTGAGTTGAGGGACAGAGAGGTACAGTGAGTGAAACTGACAGTGTGCTGTTCTGTTCTAAACCGAATTTGCTGTTCCATATTTTCAATCCTTGAGTTGAGGGACAGAGAGGTACAGTGAGGGAAAGTGTCAGTGTGCTATTCTGTTCTAAAACTATTTTGCTGAACCATATTTTCAATCCTTGAGTTGAGGGACAGAGAGGTACAGTGAGTGAAACTGACAGTGTGCTATTCTGTTCTAAACCAATTTTGCTGTTCCATATTTTCAATCCTTGAGTTTAGGGACAGAGAAGGACACTCGTAGAAATTATCAGTGTGCTATTCTGTGCTAAATCTTGTTTGTAGGGAGGGACAGAGTAGGACAGTGAGGGAAAGTGTCAGTGTGCTATTCTGTTCTAAAACTATTTTGCTGAACCATATTTTCAATCCTTGAGTTGAGGGACAGAGAGGTACAGTGAGTGAAACTGACAGTGTGCTATTCTGTTCTAAACCAATTTTGCTGTTCCATATTTTCAATCCTTGAGTTGAGGGACAGAGAGGTACAGTGAGTGAAACTGACAGTGTGCTATTCTGTTCTAAACCAAATTTGCTGTTCCATATTTTCAATCCTTGAGTTGAGGGACAGAGAGGTACAGTGAGGGAAAGTGTCAGTGTGCTATTCTGTTCTAAAACTATTTTGCTGAACCATATTTTCAATCCTTGAGTTGAGGGACAGAGAGGTACAGTGAGTGAAACTGACAGTGTGCTATTCTGTTCTAAACCAATTTTGCTGTTCCATATTTTCAATCCTTGAGTTGAGGGACAGAGAGGTACAGTGAGTGAAACTGACAGTGTGCTATTCTGTTCTAAACCAAATTTGCTGTTCCATATTTTCAATCCTTGAGTTGAGGGACAGAGAGGTATAGTGAGGGAAAGTGTCAGTGTGCTATTCTGTTCTAAAACTATTTTGCTGAACCATATTTTCAATCCTTGAGTTGAGGGACAGAGAGGTACAGTGAGTGAAACTGACAGTGTGCTATTCTGTTCTAAACCAATTTTGCTCTTCCATATTTTCAATCCTTGAGTTGAGGGACAGAGAGGTACAGTGAGTGAAACTGACAGTGTGCTATTCTGTTGTAAACCAAATTTGCTGTTCCATATTTTCAATCCTTGAGTTGAGGGACAGAGAGGTACAGTGAGGGAAAGTGTCAGTGTGCTATTCTGTTCTAAAACTATTTTGCTGAACCATATTTTCAATCCTTGAGTTGAGGGACAGAGAGGTACAGTGAGTGAAACTGACAGTGTGCTATTCTGTTCTAAACCAATTTTGCTGTTCCATATTTTCAATCCTTGAGTTTAGGGACAGAGAAGGACACTCGTAGAAATTATCAGTGTGCTATTCTGTGCTAAATCTTGTTTGTAGGGAGGGACAGAGTAGGACAGTGAGGGAAAGTGTCAGTGTGCTATTCTGTTCTAAAACTATTTTGCTGAACCATATTTTCAATCCTTGTGTTTAGGGACAGAGAAGGATAGGCAGGGGACAGTGTCAGTGTCATTGTTGCTAAGCCTCCTGCACAGTATACACCTGAAGGTAGCCCTTATTGCTGTTTTTCCCATCTCCCTGCAGGCCATCCATTAAAATGTCTGGAAGGCAACCAAGGAGAGGCAGACAGTCAGGAGGCAAAAAAAGAGGGCAAGCAGGCTCTGTGTCTGGGGGCAACAGTGCTGGTCATGTACGCGGTGCATTGTCATCAGCACATGGCCATGGGACACGCTTGTCCTTGTTTTCGGCAGCTGGACATGTTGAGCCACATCATGCCGAAGACTTGGTAGAGTGGATGACCAAGCCCACCTCATCCTCCTCATCCTCTCTCACCCAGGCTCAGGGTACTGGCAAAGCAGCTGCCAAAGCGTCCTCTTCTCTGGTATCATTATCTTCATTAGTCAATCCTTCCCTAGACCCACCATGCCCTCCTCCTGAGGAGTCCCCCGAACTGTTTGAGCACAGTGTTGGGTACATGCTCCAGGAGGATGCCCAGCGTTTGGAAGGATCTGATGATGATACCCAGCTAGAGGAAGGCAGCAGCGTGAGAGCAGAGAGAGGGGATGCTCAAGAAGGACACCAATCTGGCAGTCATGCTCCAGCAGCTGCAGCATATTGCCAGATTGGCTCCAGTGATGAGGAGGGAGGGGATGATGAGGTCACTGACTCCACGTGGGTGCCTAATAGGAGAGAGGAGGAGGAGGAGGATGAGGAGGAGGCACATCTCCAACGAGGCAGGATGCCCTTGAGTGGCCAGCGTATGGGCAGCACACCGACGGAATCACACCGCAGAGCTCCGCCTGTGCAGGGCGCTGCCTCTGCCCGTCATGCAAAAAGTTCTTTGGTGTGGGCCTTTTTTGAGGCGAGTGCATCAGATCGCACAGCTGCTGTTTGCAACATATGTCTCAAGTGTATATCGCGTGGCCAAAACATCAGCCGCTTGGGCACCACATGCTTGATCAGACATATGTTGACCTGCCATGCAGCTCGTTGGCAAGCCTACCTTAAAGACCCACACCAAAGAACAAAGCTGACCTCTTCTTGCACCACATCAGCTGGGATCTCCAACCCCACTATACCTTCACTCCTCTCTGAAACCTGCTCTGAGAGGAATGAAGGTGTAGAATTAGGTGTGTCACAGGCAAGTACTTGCGGGCACTCTGCTAGCAGTACACCAACGTTCGATTCTAGCAGGCAAATTTCCCTGCCCCAGCTGCTGGACCGTCGAAAGAAGTTCACTCCCAGCCATCCACATGCCCAGCGGTTGAATGCTAGCTTGGCTAAATTGCTAGCGCTTCAACTGCTGCCTTTTCAGTTGGTAGACTCGGCCCCCTTCCGTGAGTTTGTGCAATGTGCGGTTCCTCAGTGGCAGGTTCCCAAACGACACTTTTTCGCACGGAAGGCTATTCCGGCTCTCTACAGGCATGTGGAAGGCAATGTCTTGGCCTCGCTGGACAGGGCGGTCAGCGGTAAGGTGCATATTACCGCTGACTCATGGTCCAGCAGGCATGGACAGGGACGTTACGTTTCTTTCACGGCCCATTGGGTCACTCTTTTGGCAGCTGGGAAGGATGCAGGACAAGGTGCAGTAGTGTTGGAGGTTGTTCCACCGCCACGCCTCCAAAATGCTACTACTGGTTGTGACACACCTCTCTCCTCCACCCCCTCCTCTTCTTCTTCCTCCATGGCCTCTTCCTGTGGTTTGTCCTCGGAACCAGCGGTGCTCCGTAGGCGTTCAAGGGGCTACGCAAGTACGCAGGCAAAAAGATGCCATGCCGTGCTTTCGCTGGTGTGTTTGGGGGACAGGAGCCACACTGGGGCAGAGGTCCTGTCTGCTCTGCAGGGGCAGGCCGAGAGGTGGTTGACGCCACGCCAGCTTAAGCCAGGAATGGTGGTTTGCGACAATGGCACCAACCTCCTCTCCGCCCTCCGACAGGGACAACTGACCCATGTGCCCTGTATGGCTCACGTCCTTAACCTGGTGGTGCAGCGGTTCTTGGGCAGGTACCCGGGCTTACAGGATGTCCTGAGGCAGGCCAGGAAAGTCTGTGTGCATTTCCGCAGATCTTATAATGCCAGTGCTCGCCTGGCTGAGCTTCAAAAGGAGTTGAACCTGCCCAAGAACCGCCTTATATGTGACATGCCCACCAGGTGGAACTCAACGTTGGCCATGCTGCAGCGGCTGCACACGCAGCAGAGGGCCATCAATGAGTACCTGTGCGACTACGGCACCAGGACAGGGTCAGGGGAGCTCGGGTTTTTTTCACCACGCCAGTGGGGCATGATCAGGGATGCATGCACTGTCCTGGCACCATTTGAGGAGGCCACGAGGATGGTGAGCAGTGACAGTGCATGCATCAGTGACACTGTACCTCTTGTCCACCTGTTGGAGCACACGCTGCGTGGAATAATGGACAGGGCACTTGAGGCAGAACAGAGGCAGGAAGAGGAGGACTTCCTTGCCTCTCAAGGCCCCCTTTACCCAGACAGTGTTCCTTCTGTCCCACCCATCGCACAGGAAGAGGAGGAGGAGGAGGAGGAGGAGGAGGAGGAGGAGGATTGTGTCAGCATGGAGGTGGAGGCTGGCACTCAGCATCATCAGCAGCAGTCTTTTAGGGATGATTTACAGTCCCAAGAAACCAGTGGACTTGTACGTGGCTGGGAGGAGGTGGCTGCGGATCATGTCGTCCTTAGTGACCCAGAGGACTCCGGACTGAATGCCTCAGCTAACCTACGCTGCATGGCCTCCCTGATCCTGCAAAGTCTGCGGAAGGATCCTCGTATTCTTCGGATCAAGGAGAGGGACCATTACTGGCTGGCCACTCTCCTTGATCCACGGTACAAGGGTAAGGTTGCGGACCTTATGTTACCGTCGTAGAGGGAGCAGAGGATGAGACAACTCCGGGAGGCCTTGCAGAAAGGTCTGTGCAACGCGTTCCCAGAGACTGGGAGGTTACAAACTCCTGGTCCTGGACAACGAGTTGCTGAGGCTTCGGCCAGTCAAAGAAGGAGCGGTGGGGAAGGTGGCCGTCTGACCAATGCGTTCAGACAATTCTTTAGTCCGCAGCCCCAAAGTATGATCGGTTCCAGCAACCATCGCCAGCGTCTGATATACATGGTGCAGGAATACCTAGGGGCAAGGTCTGACTTGGACACCTTCCCCACCGAAAATCCTCTGGCTTACTGGGTCTTGAGGATGGATCACTGGCCAGAGCTTGCACAGTATGCAATTGAGCTACTGGCCTGTCCTGCATCCAGCGTTCTTTCAGAACGCACATTCAGTGCTGCTGGAGGATTTGTCACGGATCACAGGGTGCGCCTGTCCACCGACTCGGTTGATCGACTGACTTTCATCAAGATGAACCAGTCTTGGATCACCACCAGCTACCACACACCTGATGCTGATATAACAGACTAATTGATTTTAAAATGTCACATCCCTTCAAGACTGATGCTGATGCTGAGTGCCTGTGCTGTTATGTTGACTGGCTATCCTCCTCCTCCTCCTCAATGATCCGATTAATGATGATAGCTTGGAAGATCATTTTGGTTTATGGGTGCCGCCACCAGTGGCTAAGGCCCAATTTTTCAGCCCCTGTTTAACAGGGGCGTGTAATTACAATTTTTGATGCAATACTTTGCAACAGGGCTTATTGCTGTGCTCCAAGTACAGTATCTGTGAGGGGTTGCAGTGTTGTGCCACCAGTGCCTAAGGCCCAATTTTTCAGCCCCTGTTCAACAGGGGCATGCAATTATAATTATTGATCTAATAATTCACAGCAGGGCCCATTGCTGCGCCCACCAAGAGTAACTGTCAGGCCTTACAGTGTTGTGTCAACACCACCACCAAAGGCCCACTTTTTCAGCCCCTGTTCAACAGGGGCATGCAATTATAATTATTGATCTAATAATTCACAGCAGGGCCCATTGCTGCGCCCACCAAGAGTAACTGTCAGGCCTTACAGTGTTGTGGCACCAGCACCACCATCAAAGGCCCAATTTTTACTACCACTGTTCAACAATTATATGTTATTACAATTCCTGATATAATAGTTGACAGCAGTGCGTTCCAGCACCCACCAAGAGTAACTGTGAGTGCTTACAGTGTTGTGCCAACACCAACACCTAAGGGGCCAATTTCTGCAGAGTATATACGGCAGGTCCCTACTTTCAAACATCCAACTTACAAACGACTACTACTTGCAAACGGAAGAAGACAACAGGAAGTAAGAGGAAATCTATCCCTTGGAAGGAAAATTCTCTCCTGTAAGAATTAATATGGGAGAAAGGTGTCTCCTCTCTACTGATGCTTTATCACCAATCCCTGTTTCAATAAAAACACCACATTTCAAAAACAGTTGTCATTGGGACGCAAAGTGAGGTGAAATGTTCTGAACAGGGGCACAGACAGCAAAAAAAATGTGACAGGGGTGATAACCGTTCCCTATGTTTTACAAAAAACAAAAAAAAAAGGAATTTGCCATGGAGCTCCACTTAAACAATGCAGCTGTTCAAAATTATAAACAGATTCTACATAAGAACAAACCTACAGTCTCTGTCTTGTATGCACCGCCTGTATACGGCTGTTCAGAGTATATAGGTCCTTTTTTATTTTGTGTGCGGGGTTCCCCTTAATATCCATACAAGACCCAAAGGGGCTGGTAATGGGCTGGGGTAGGGGGGGGGGTTGATGGGGTAGCTATGCCATTTTTCCTAAAGATTTTCATCCATATTACCGGGACCACACATTGCATTAAAGCCGCAAGCAGTTTTAAATGACTTTTTTCCCTTTAGAAATGTTATTTTGTGCAGGGACAGTTCTAAACACGGGAAACACGTGGCACTTCACAGGCATACTTTAGACACCCCCCAGGTACAATATTTTAAGGAATATTTGACTTTTTTTTTTTCACTTTATGCATCATTAAAATGACTGCTCCCGGAAAACGTCCGTTTTTAAAACTTCTTTTTGCATTGATACATGTCCCCTGGTGCAGAAGCCGGGTTCCCAAACTCTGTTTCGGACAATAACATGGATAATAGTCGTTATAATTAGCACTTTAGAATCCGAACGTTCGCATCCATTGTATTTAATAGGGTTCTAATGTTCGTGCGAACTTTCGGTCCGTTCGCGGGTTCTGGTGCGAACCGAACCCGGGGGTGTTCGGCTCATCACTACTAACAATGAAAAAAGTAGAAAAAGTTTTTGCTTGCATAATAAGGTCAGACGAAGCATTGTGATATAAAAGAGAAGTTCTTCCTCCTTCCTCCTCACATAGAGGACATTACTCAGCTGTGAAGACACATATGTTACTCTGAAAAAAAACTTTTCCTCCTTCCTGTATTGATTCATGACTAACAGTTGTAAAGTAACCGTATACAGTAGATTGCAGCCAAAGCATTATTACTGTATTACAAACAGTATTATATTTTAAATTACAGCTTTTAAATTTCACCCTCCTTGATAAACTGCCCATGCTAAATAAATGTATTTAGACTACTGTACTTGTAAAGGTAATTAAAAAAAATGTATGTTTAACCGCTTGCCGACCAGCCAACGTCATTGTACTGCGGCAGGTCGACACGATCCCGCGAACCGTCGTAGCTGTACGTCGGTCCCTTTAACCGAGAAAGCAGGCACGTGCGCGCGCCCGCTGCACAGCAGGGGTGCCGATGCTCGCCGATGACCGCCAGCCACGTGCGATCGCGGCCATTAGAGGCAGAACAGGGAAATGTGTGTGTGTGTAAACACACACAACCCAGTACTGTGAGGAGAGAGAGATTGTGGTTCCCAGCTCGTAGGAACTCACAATCTGTCATCTCCTATAGTCAGATGTCTATAGAACACACACATAAGGAACCCAATTAACCCCTTGATCGCCCCCTAGTGTTAACCTCTTCCCTGCCAGTGACATTTACACAGTAATCAGTGCATTTTCATAGCACTAATCGGGGTATAAATGCCAATGGTCCCAAAAATTTGTCAAAAGTGTCCGATATGTCTGCCATAATGTCGCAGTCCTAATAAAAATCGCAGATCGGCGCCATTACTAGTGTAGCGGGTGTTTGATTTTAGGGGAGGCATCTGGGTGGTAGTGTAGCCCAGATGCATTGGTTGTCAGGGAATCTGGGATCCTTTTATGGTTCTTTGAGGACTCTGGTGGTGTGAGGTTCCTTGCGGCCTGCAGGTGGCGCTGTCGCCCTGGCTGGAGTTGAACACTCACTGCAAGACTGCTTCCCTTTTTGTCCTTTCCTGGCGCTGGTACAGCGGGATGGGGAACCCACTGTGACGCAAAGGGAGAGGAGATAAAAGGGGCGGACGCCCTGACCTTGGGGTTCAGAGTCGGAGGACGCAGCCACACCCAGGCACCTTCAGCTTGGGTGCTGGCGTTCCGGAGTTCCGGGCCCACGTGCCCTTGACCTGGCCGGAGCGGGAGATGGAGTCCATCTCAGGCACCTTTAGCCTGGGGTGAGGTACTATGGCGGAAGCCTGGAGCTCAGTACCTTCGACTGAGTTCCGCGAGGGTGGAGGAATCCGAGGGGGCCCTAACTCCTTGGGTGCCCGTGTCTGAGACGAAGAGGCCGGTGAGTGGAACTTCTCCGGAGAGTCCAGCGCAGCATTACTGGTGACGGAGAGGCCTCCGGTAACTGTCTTGGACGGATGTCCTTCCCCTGATAGGGGCTACGATAGCGAAGGTAATTCATGTTCTGTTCAATATAGTCAGTGGCAATGACTATTCGCCACTGGTGACACTACAGTGGTTAGCTCTATCTAGAAGAATTGTGCCTTGGCCTACTCCCCACAAATACTGAAGTGGTATATGGGTCTCAACCTGTCTGTGCTGTATGACTATTTATTGAGAAGAATAAATACGAGTTGGACCTATTCAGTGTGTGGAACTCTGGTTACTAGGAGCAAAGGGGAGTCAATCCGAGGAGAGGATTTGACTCTGGGACACATACACAAAACCCGATAGTTCTGGCTTTCACCTCCACCCATTGGAGGACATGGGCCATGGTGTATCTCATCCTTCCCCCCAGTGTTAACCCCTAGACGAGACAGACAAGCCGTGAATGAGAAGGGGTGAGAGGGGTGAGGTCGCTACACGTGGGGGCTCGTCCGGGATGTGTATGGCGTCTAAATTTGAACTTTGCTGCCCGGAGGAGTTCCGAGTAGGTCGGCCATATTGGCCAACGCGCCACGAGGCAAACCATAGCTGCGCAGTTTGTGGGCGGGGAGAAGGAAAAGCCTGCAAACAAATGCAGAGTGTGGGAGGAGTCTGGCCATGTGGAAGGACACACGTGGAGATTCCGGCGCAAAGGGGTCAGTGCGCATTGGAGCAGCAAACAGTCAGGATGACTTCAAGTACCCCGTGGATTTCTGCTTCTTCCGTCACCGAGATGACTTCCTTTGCTGCCCAGATTACGGATACGGGAATAAGACTAAGGCCCCGAGGGCAGTTGGCTCTGTATACCTGCAGAGACATAGAGGCCATCGGTGTGATCTGTCCCGGCTGTTCGGGACTGGTGGTCCAGTTGAAGCCGTTCGGGCGATGTGAGGTCTGCAAAGAGTTCCTCTTCAAGGTGGAGCCATCCACAGAAAGGCCTCGCGCCTTCCACCTCAACTACCTCACAGGGACTGCCACTCCGGAGGGAGAGATCGATGCCTATGCGTTTCCTGTGCGCGCTGACCAGGGCGACGTGACAGCCCAAGCGGAGATAAAGAGAGAGAAATCCGAGGATGCTGCCTCGGTCACCACAAGCTCCCTGCTCCCACCGTCGAAGAGGAGAGTTGGCCTGGTGATGGCATCCTCTGGTCGTGGAAGAGCTTCGCCCCGTCGCTTGCCTGGCCTGGATAGATCCGGAGGGAAGAGTCCTGGACGTCCTTGTTCTTCAAAAGGCCCAGGTGAGCCAGGGGTCAGGACAGTGTGTGTGATTGGAGGTGTCGGGAGCCCAGAGTCGGTGGAGCCCATCGAGGGGGGTGATTCCGTGTCTACGGGGAATTACCTGCCCGCAGAGTGTTATGACACCTCCGACTTAGAGTCGCTATCAGATGCCGGTGATGATGGGGAGATAGATGAGATCTTCCACAAGAAGGGATGGGACAAGATGAAGCTACCCACGTCCCGTGTCTTAAGGGACCCACCTATATCCATTGGGGATAGTACACCCCGGGTGGAGGCCTCGGAGCCTAGGGAGGAATCTGGTTCCCTGTCCATGATCCCACTTCTTGAACCATCAAGTGTTTCACCTGCTCCTGTTGCGGGAGTGCAACGGGCATCACTGCGGGCTCCTAGGCCCAAATCTACAGAGGTGGTGACTGCACCTCGCCATCCAGAGTCCATTGTTCTACCTGGAGTGGGAGACCGTGCTACAATGCCATCTCTGGCAAGGCTGCAGCGTATCTTTTGCCAGAAAGTTGCCCGAGAATATGGGTGGGAATACCCATATCTAACCCGAGAATTGCTCTACGAGGTAGAAGTTTTTTGGCATCGGTGGTACAATGATTTTGTCTGGACAAAGCTGAAGGTACCTCATGCACGCCGATACCTTGCATGCTCACCTACAGTCACCAGAAAGTTCAAGGACTGTAAGGCGGAGTGGATGGTGGGAAGGCATATCCATGCGGACAAGGTGGTAATTTGACGGAAGGATGGAGGGAGCATTAAGTACCATGTGGAGGCTTTTGACCAGCACTTGAAGCCTTTGTTTTTGCCAGATCCCAAGTTCTATTTGTAGGAGAAAGAGACTTCTTTCCATTTTTTTCTTGTTGCTACCAGAGACAGGGACTGTGCTCTAATTTTTCTTTTGGGATGTTTTACTCTTTGGAGAAATGGGAGCTGTTGTTATTTTTGTTCTTTCTCCTTCTCCTCCCATCAAGGAAAAAGAAATCAGTGACTTTGGGGTTTAGCCAGCATAGGGTCACAGCACAGAGAAGCAGAAGTTCATCTGGATCTGACAAGTGCCTTTACCACGGCATTGCCACCAGGTGGCGGTGTTGCGCAACGATTGTTCATTTCAAACTTTGCACTACACTATTGGAGAGAATGGGTTTCTTTACGGATAGACCCATTCCTTTCAAGAAAAACACATACAATATGCTAGGATGTGTGTTTCTTTGTTTTTTTCCCCCTCTGCAGGAGATTTCATCTATCAAGGCTGCTGAGAATGGGGTGGTCCTTAGATAGTGAGGGGGGAATTTCAATGTATAAAGTCCTTTAAAAGTTTGATACCAAGTTCATTGTTTTTTTATTCCTGTTTCCTTTTCCCATTTTAGGTCCTGGCACAATTCATGACTAAATTGTTGAGTTTGGTCTCTGGGTCAAACTTATGTTATCACTCCATGGGAGGCATGGGTTTGCACCAGACACTGGGGACCAGTGTCAAATTAACAGGGGGAGAGTGTAGCGGGTGTTTGATTTTAGGGGAGGCATCTGGGTGGTAGTGTAACCCAGATGCATTGATTGTCAGGGAATCTGGGATTCTTTTATGGTTCTTGGAGGACTCTGGTGGTGTGAGGTTCCTTGCGGCCTGCAGGTGGCGCTGTCGCCCTGGCTGGAGTTGAACACTCACTGCAAGACTGCTTCCCTTTTTGTCCTTTCCTGGCGCTGGTACAGCGGGGCGGGGAACCCGCTGTGACGCAAAGGGAGAGAAGATAAAAGGGGCAGACGCCCTGACCTTGGGGTTCAGAGTCGGAGGACGCAGCCGCACCCAGGCACCTTCAGCTTGGGTGCTGGCGTTCCGGAGTTCCGGGCCCAGGTGCCCTTGACCTGGCCGGAGCGGAAGATGGAGTCCATCTCAGGCACCTTTAGCCTGGGGTAAGGTACTATGGCGGAAGCCTGGAGCTCAGTACCTTCGACTGAGTTCCGCGAGGGTGGAGGAATCCGAGGGGGCCCTAACTCCTTGGGTGCCCGTGTCTGAGACGAGGAGGCCGGTGAGCGGAACTTCTCCGGAGAGTCCAGCGCAGCATTGCTGGTGACGGAGAGGCCTCCGGTAACTGTCTTGGACGGATGTCCTTCCCCTGATAGGGGCTACGATAGCAAAGGTAATTCATGTTCTGTTCAATATAGTCAGTGGCAATGACTATTCGCCACTGGTGACACTACAGTGGTTAGCTCTATCTAGAAGAATTGTGCCTTGGCCTACTCCCCACAAATACTGAAGTGGTATATGGGTCTCAACCTGTCTGTGCTGTATGACTATTTATTAAGAAGAATAAATACGAGTTGGACCTATTCAGTGTGTGGAACTCTGGTTATTAGGAGCAAAGGGGAGTTAATCCGAGGAGAGGATTTGACTCTGGGACACATACACAAAACCCGATAGTTCTGGCTTTCACCTCCACCCATTGGAGGACATGGGCCGTGGTGTATCTCATCCCTCCCCCCAGTGTTAACCCCGAGACGAGACAGACAAGCCGTGAATGAGAAGGGGTGAGAGGGGTGAGGTCACTACACTAGTAAAAAAAAAAAAAATGCCATAAATCTATCCCCTATTTTGTAGACGCTATAACTTTTGCGCAAACGAATCAATATGCGCTTTTTGTGATTTTTATTAGCAAAAATATGTAGAAGAATACGTATCGGCTTAAACTGAGGAAAAAATGTATTTAAAAAAAAAAAAAGGGGCTATTTATTACAGCAAAAAGTACAAAATATTGTGTTTTTTCAAAATTTACGCAGTTTTTTTGTTTATACACAAAAAATAAAAACCGCAGAGATGATCAAATACCACCAAAAGAAAGCTCTATTTGTTGGGAAAAAAGGACGGCAATTTTGTTTGGGTACAGTGTCGCACTGCCGCGCAATTGTCAGTTAAAGCAATGCAGTGCCGTATCGCAAAAAATGGCCTGATCATTGAGCAGCCAATCTTTTCCGGGGCTGAAGTGGTTAATCACGTTTATTAGGTATTTGCAGACAATACATTTGCAGTACAAATACAAATCTTGTCTGAACAAATGCATACAAACTCGTTCAACCCACACATGATGATCAAAATACAATGTAAAACAAAAAAAGGTTGTTAAACAATACTAATTAAAACATTTATAAGTATAGTATCAAAACCATTTAGGATGCCAAAAGCCAATGGGATATATTGAAGAAGCAGAAAAGGTATGCATCATTTGGGATACCGAACAGCAACTTCAAGTTCAACTAGGGGTATGATATCTGAGTTAGCCCGGCCGGCAACTTGGTAAAGCTATCAAATGAAGTATACAAAATCAAAATAGTAGAAGTAGCAGAAAAAAAGAAGGGAAAAAGTTAAGAGGGGGAGAGAAAACAAAAAAGGGGGGGCAATGGGAGGGGATAAGGAAAGGGGACCCGGTGAGGTGCACAAAGCAGCCCTGATCCTCCTTTACTCGGGTCATCCACTAGCGCTCCTGGTTGCTCCTGCATTCTGAGTATACCCCCAGCAAGCCGCTTGCTGGGGGGGGTACTTCTTTGTGCTCAATCCCAAGCTGCACTGTGTGCATCGATTGACACACACAGTGCGGTTTGCCCCCCCCCACTTCCTCGTCACTGGATTTGATTGACAGCAGCAGGAGCCAATGGCTCACACTGAGTCCAGTGAGGAGGGAGAGGGAGAGAGAGCATCACCGCTGCTCTTGGGCAAAGCGCTGGATCGAGCTTGGGCTTAGGTGAGTATTTGGGGGGGCAAGGGGAGAGCTAGGGGCGTACGTACAGGGGTCACCATTGCGACCCAGCCCCATGCTCCGGGGGGCCCGTGTGCCCCTCTGTATGCCTGGATAGGAGGGCGGTCTGGGTGGTGGCATGTAGAGGAACCGATCCCTCAATGCAGCCAATGAATGCCTGTTTCTCCTCCTCTCCTTCCCGCATTTTTATCTTAATGCAGAGAATGCATTAGGATAAGGATATAACACTTTCTGCCTTTACAAGCACTTTAAGGAAACCAGTAAACCTACAAATAGGAACACGCTTCTTTCTTTGTTAGCTTGCCCCTTTCTCACAGGTCCTTACCATCCGGGCTTTATAACCTGAACCGCCATTAAAAAAAAGGTATTTGCAGGCTGACTTATTTTTCCTTAGACCCCTTTTACACTGAGGCAGTTTTCAGGCGTTTTAGCACCAGAAATAGCGCCTGTAAGTGCCTGAAAACCGCCTCCCATTCATTTCAGTGTGAAATTTCACACTGGGGCGGTGCGCTTGTGGGACGTTAGGAAAAGTCCTGCAAGCAGCATCTTTGGGGCGGTACGAGAGCGCTGTATACACCGCTCCCAAAAGCACAGCCTATTGAAATGAATGGGCAGCGCTTACAAAGTGCCTGAAAAGCTCTTCGGAAGCGCCGCAACAAGGGCGCTCTTAATCCCTTCTTTGGCCGCTAGTGGGGGTTAAAAGCGCCCTGCTAGCGGCAAAAAAGCGCAGCTTAAACAGCGGTAAAGCGCTGCTAAAACGAGTGGCGCTTTACCGCTAACGCACGGGCAGCCCCCAGTGTGAAAGGGGTCTTAGTCTGTCCCAGCCCACCAAAGACATTCAGTCTTCATCTGGCACATGCGCCATGCAAAATCTGGTGTGGCTTATCCAATAACAAGTCATGCCAGGACTCGTACATCTGATGCACCAGATCAGACCAAGTCTTCATGGAAGGCACTGGTGATGTAGCCTTCCCAGGGGGCATCTGTGATCTAGTTATGTTGCCAGTGCCTATTGAAAACCAGGTAGTAAAAAATTATGTAATTTAAACAAAATATAAGATTATATATATATATATATATATATATATATATATATATATATATATATATATATACATATATACATATAAATATATATATATATATATATATATATATATATATATATATATATATATATATATATATATATAAGATAAGTCTAGGATCCCCTGCTTGGGAGAGAACAAGGGGCCTTACAAACAGGGTCAGAACTTTTTTTTTCAAAAAGTTTTGGGATAATGCTAAATTGATATTTTGGACGAAAACAGTATTTAATTCAGATCTTTTTCAGTAAGGCTGCATTTACACCTGAGCGTTTTGTAGCCTGAAGCCTGAAGCTACAAAACGCTAGAGGGGAAAAAATACATTATTCTCTATGGAGATGGTTCACATCTCTACTCCATGTCGCCTGAAGCCGAACGCCTGAAGCTCAAACAAGTTCCGGACCCTTTTTTGTCGCGCGAATCGGGCAGATTGGGCGTTTTAGGATTCATATAATGTAATGGAAACGCCCGATTCAAGCGTCTAGCGCGACAACAAGCGTTTCGACGGGCGCAAATTCGCGCGACAAAACAATGGTAAAAACGACGGTAAAAACGCCCGAATCGCTACGCTCAGGTGTGAATGCAGCCTAAAGAGGAAAAAACACATATGACCGTAGCCCTAACAGGCATTGCAGTTCTGGAGCTTGCCATGATGTTTACAATATAAAAATAAAAATGAACACTTATTTATTATACCACGTATCAAAGAGTTAATTAAAACACTATTTAATCAATTTTACACATTTTATATTTTAATTATCCCATGCATGTAATTGGGGATATTACTAAAATGTATCCATATACTGCGAATGCCATAACCTGTGACTCCAGCATTTCACATGATTGAAATCCTATTTCATAGACAGCCCTTTGATATTGCATTTCTGCCACTTCAAAGGCAAAAGGAGCCTATGCCACAGTAAAGTAATACACATTTACTTGAAAGAAAAACAGATCACAGTGTTGGGGCAAAATCCTTTAAGAGAAAAGTTTCAAAGTAAAGGTATTCCCAGGAAAATTGGTTGCGGAGAGCAGTCAGTAACTGCAACATTTTTCTAAAGTGCAGTCATGAGCAACGTACGGGTCCGTGGAGATGGGACGCCTGGTGCTATTCTACGGGTGACATATGAGGGATGTGGGAGGCATTGAGCTGCATCATCTCTTTTCTTCAGGCTAATGCCGCATACACACGACCGTTTTTAATGTCATTTTAAAAAACGACGTTTTTCTCGACGTGATTTTTCTTGTTTCCTCTCAAGCCTGTCTTGCATACACACGTTCATTAAAAAAAACGCTCAAGCAAAGCGCAGTGACGTACAACACGTACGACGGCACTATAAAGGGGAAGTTCCCTTCGGATGGCGCCACCTTTCATGTTAGTAAAGTTTGTTGAGCGACGATTCGCGCTTTTCACCCTCCTGCTTTTCAGTCCGTTACAGCGTGACGAATGTGCTATCTCCATTACGAACGCTAGTTTTACCAGAACGAGCGCTCCCGTCTCATACTTGATTCTGAGCATGCAAGTTTTTTTTCCCCTCGTAAAAGCATACACACTACCGTTTTTCACGACGTTAAAAAAAAACGACATGAAAAACGACGTGAAAAAATAGAGCATGTTCGAAATTTTTAATGACCGTTTTTCACGTCGTTAAAAATGCTCTGGAGCCCACACACGATCGTTTTAATGCCCAATTTAAAAAACGATCGTGTGTACGCGGCATTAGGAATTTCCTGAAATTTCAGCAAAATTCAGGAGATTTTAATTTGAAACAAGAACATAAATGTATTATATTGCAGCTAGTCCTTACTGGTGGCTGCATTCGTTTTCGTTTTCTTTTTTGACTAAGTACACTTTCTTCAAGTACAGAAAAATACCTGCTGATCCTGATAGAAATCCAATGTCCTTGCAACTTCCTGTGTAATAAACTGATATTTTAAACAATGTTTTCCGCTTTCCCAGCTATCTTCTGTAAACCACACACCTTCTCTCTGTGTAATAGAGATTAGGAAAGGGGTGAGTGTAGTCTCAGGAGAGTATCCCCGGGTAACAACACCACTACTCTATAGCAGTGGCGGCTGGTACTCAAAATTTTTTGGGGGGCGCAAACAAATTGAAAAATTCTGAAAAAAACCCCCATCAATTGCAGTCTCACTGTGCCCATCAAACGCAGCCACTGTGTCATCAAACGCAGCCACTGTGCCATCAAACGCAGCCACTGTGCTCATCAATTTCCTCCACTGTGCCCATCAAATGCAGCCACTGTGCCCATCAAACGCAGCCACTGTGCCATCAAACGCAGCCACTGTGCTCATCAATTTCCTCCACTGTGCCCATCAAACACAACCACTGTGCCCATCAAATGCAGCCACTGTGCCCATCAAATGCAGCAATGCAGCCCCTGTGCCCATCAAACGCAGCCACTGTGCCCATCAATCGCTGCCACTGTGCCCATCAAACGCAGCCACTGTGCCATGAAACACAGCCACTATGTCCATCAATTGCCACCAAATGTCCAACAAATGCAGCCACTGAATGAATGAATGAATGAGTGACTTGTATAGCGCTCACATGCGAACTGAATCGCCTCTAGGCGCTTTTTTCAGCCAGTGTCTGCTTGGCTGGTGCGGTCATTTTACCCCGTAGGATCTCAACGCACTTAGGACACACAGTCGTACACACATATATACAGGGCCAATTTGGACAAGATCCGATTAACCTACCAGCATGTCTTTGGAGTGTGGGAGGAAACCGGAGTACCCGGAGGAAACCCACGCAGACACAGGGAGAACATGCAAACTCCAGGCAGATGGTGTCGTGGTCGGGATTTGAACCAGTGACCCTTTTGCTGCTAGGTGAAAGTACTAACCACTACACCACTGTGCTGCCCACTGTGCCCATCAAACGCAGCCACTGTGCCATCAATTGCCACCACTGTGCCCATCAAACGCAGCCACTGTGCCATCAAAGCGCAGCCACTGTGCCATCAAAACGCAGCCACCGTGCCCATCAAAAGCCGCCACTGTGCCCATCAAAAGCCGCCACTGTGCCCATCAAACGCAGCCACTGTGCCCATCAAACCCTGCCACTGTGCCCATCAAACCCTGCCACTGTGCCATCAAATGCTCCCACTGTGCCCCCCTGCCGTCTGCCCAGCTTTTACCCTGTCTCAGTGGGGCAGCGGGTGACGGTGGCGAGTGGTGTCCTCCATGTCCTCGATGTCTTCTCCCGTCCTCTACCACCCTCCTCTCCTATGATTGGACGCCCCATGCACCTGATTGGCGGAGAGGCGGTTCAGTGTTAGGAAAGCGAATATTCAATGTTTACACAGCTGGGTGAACTGCCTATGGCTCTAATCAGGTGCTTCAAAAACACCCCCCGCCGCTGTAATTCAGACTCCCGAAAAGGGCCCGGGCGCCTGAATAGGAGGTGGCAGCGACGGCCATGGATAGATTAATTCAATGCATGAATCTATCTATTGGTGATAAAGGGGGTGGCTGGATAGAGGGGGCGGCGACCATGCGCCCTTATGGACACACCGCCACTGCTGCAAAGCTATTTTACAGTTAGTAACGCCATCACCCTGGGACAGGAAGTGCATTACTGGCAATATCATTGGGTGAAAAATAAGGAAAAGTGCTTTAACCACTTAACGACCGCTCACTGTATATATACGTCGGCAGAATGGCACCGACAGGCACAATCACGTAGAGTGTACGTGATCGCATTTGTACAGTTGGGGGGTCCGATCGGACCCCCCTCCTATACAGTGAGCGGCCGTTTATCGTTGGGGAGCGATCAGAGATGAGGGGGTGACCATTCGATTTCGGCCACCCCCTCGCGATCGCTCCCGGCGAATGAAAATGCTTCCTCCGCCATGTGATGTAAACACAGGCAGGAGGAAGTGATGTCATCTCCCTCGCGGCGGTCTTTTCGATTCCGGCGCCGAGGAGAGAAGAAGCAGGTTAGTGCACCAACAGTCCACTGACACATAGGTACACATAGGCACACATTTCACCCCCCAGTCATCCCCAGATCACCCCCCAGGTCACCCCCCAGCCCTCAATCACAGTGTCACTGATTGCAGTGATCATTTATTTTACTGATCACTGCATTTAGTGTCATCTGTGATAGTAAAAAGTTGCAGGGCAGTTAGGTTTAGACCCCTTTAGGTCCAGGGTAGCCCCCTAACCCCCCCTAATAAAGGTTTAACCCCTTGATCGCCCCCCAGGTAACCCTTTCACCCCCTAACGCCAGTGTCACTAAGCGATCGTATTTTCGATCGCTGTATTTAGTGCCGGTGGTGCCCTAGATAG
This sequence comes from Rana muscosa, assembly GCA_029206835.1. NCBI lineage: Eukaryota > Metazoa > Chordata > Amphibia > Anura > Ranidae > Rana > Rana muscosa. The sequence goes on from CM055120.1 coordinate 79,580,045, forward strand.
CCAGTTATTTATTTTTAGTTTCGCCGCAGGTTTTTAGAGCGTCAGGTACCCCCATATATTATTTTAACCCTCTGATTGCCCCTAGAGTTAACCCTTTCACCAGTGATCACCGTATAAGCGTCACTGGTGACACTGGTTACCCAGTTAGTTATTTAGTTATTTAGGTAACCCGTCAGGTTTTTATATAGCGTTGGGTACCCCAATATTTAACCTAATAAAGGCTTTAACCCCCTGATTGCCCCTAGTTAACCCTTTTCACTAGTGATCACCATATAAAGGTTACGGGTGACGCTGGTTGATTAGTTTGCTTTTTATAGCATCAGGGCACCCACTGTATATAACCCAATAAAGGTTTAACCCCCTGATCGCCCGGCGGGTGAGATCAATTAGGTTTTAGCGCCAGAGAGGGTCTGCGTCGCCCCAGGCAGCGTTAGGTTAGTGCCAGTAACGCTAACACCCACGCGCAAAGCATACACCTCCCTTAGTGGTATAGTATCTGATCAGATCTATACTAGCGTCCCCAGCGGTTTAGGGTTCCCAAAAACGCAGTGTTAGCGGGATCAGCCCAGATACCTGCTAGCACCTGCGTTTAGCCCCTCCGCCCAGCCCAGCCCAGCCCAGCCCAGCCCACCCAAGTGCAGTATCGATCGATCACTGTCACTTACCAAACACAAAACACATAACTGCAGCGTTCGCAGAGACAGTCCTGATCCCTGCGACTGCTAACAGTTTTTTTTGTAGCGTTTGATATATTTGCTGACGACAGTCGGGTGCTTTTTTTCCTGTGAATCTTACTAGTGTACCCCTAAATTTAGAGCCCAAAATGGCAAGTCGAAGGTACACTAGTAAAGAGGCCTACGAGATTCTGAGCATGACAGATAGTGAAGAGGAGGTCATGTATCTGTCAGATTCAGGCTCAGAATATCTTCCCGTAGAAGACAGTGACGTCAGCGGCCCCACGTCAGATAGCTCTGACGACGAAGTTGAGGTCCCTGCTAAGGTCAGGCGTACCCGATCCCGATCTTCTGAGGTTGTTGAGGACTGGAGCAAGAACCGCAGGGCTCTCGTATCATGGAGCAGAGGAGTACTAGCGCCGCTATTCCTTCTGGTGAATTGGCAAGCACCAGCGGCCTAGTACAGCCTGGGCGTACATCCAGCACTGCAGTATCACGTGGTGACGTGGCGAGTCCCATAAGTGCAGTTCAAGCTGGCGAGGTGGCAAGCACAAGTAGTGTCCCGCTGCCACCAATAAGAAGACAAAGGCAGGCCCGTCGTACCCATAGTGCTCTTCCTGCAGAATTCGCCTATCCTGATTGGGTCCCCACCACTTCTGCAGAACCCGTACTTCCCCCATTCACTGCCCAACCCGGTATTCAGGTGGAAACAGCTGATTTTTTGCCAATCGATTATTATTCGCTGTTTTTCACGGAAGATCTCTATAGATCTATTGTGGACCAGAGTAAATTATATGCTGGTCAATTCATCGCCGCTAATCCCCAGTTGCCTTCCATTGCCAAAGATTGGAAACCAATTACGGTTTCCGAATTTAAGACCTTTCTGGCCCTTTCCCTCAACATGGGCACACATAAATTCCCGTCATTGCGTGCTTATTGGTCCACGCACCCAATTGACCACATGCCCGTGTTCTCTGCCTCCACGCCCAGGACACGATACGAGCAGATTTTGCGGTTCATGCACTTCAACGACAATGAACTTTGTCGTCCACGTGGGGACCCTGAATACGACCGGCTCTATAAAATTCGGCCCCTCATAAACCACTTCAACGAACGTTTTGCAGCCTTGTTTATTCCCGATCAAGCTGTCTGCGTTGATGAGTCCCTGATTAAATTTTCTGGCCGCTTGGCTTTCAAGCAGTACCTTCCCAGCAAGCGTGCCAGATACGGGGTCAAGCTCTATAAGTGCTGTGACAGGGCAACATGCTATGTATGGAGCTTTATGGTTTATGAGGGAAAAGATAGTCAGGTTGAGCTGGTCAACTGCCCGGATTACATAGGGAGCGCTGGCAAGATAGTGTGGAACTTGGTGTCACCCTTATTCGGAAAGGGGTACCACTTGTATGTGGACAATTATTACACGAGCGTGCCACTGTTTAGTCACTTGTTTGATCATCAGATTGGAGCATGTGGCACCGTGCGACCTAATCGCCGGGGCTTTCCCCAGCGGCTTGTAGATGCCCGTCTTAGGCTGGGGGAGAGAGCCTGCGTAAAGTGTAATAACTTGCTCGCTATGAAGTGGAGGGACAATAAGAATGTTTTCCTTCTTACCTCCCTTCATGCAGACACGACAGTCCAAATTCGTACGGCGACTGGTGTTGTGGAGAAACCACTCTGTGTCCACGAATATAACAAAAATATGGGAGGGGTGGACCTCAACGACCAGTTGATGGCGCCGTATCTAATTGACCGTAAGGCGAGACGCTGGTACAAAAAAGTGTCTCTATCCTTATTCCAATTGGCTTTGCTGAACGCTCATGTGCTATACAGAGCTTCAGGCGGGACTTTATCTCTTCTAAAATTCCAGAATGAGATAGTCACAGAACTCCTGTATCCAGGCGGTTCTGCACCTCACCATCCCCTACCAAATGCAGTAAGCCGGCTGCATGAGAGGCATTATACGCATCTCCTCCCGAATACCCCTACCCAACGAGCCCCCCAAAAAAGATGACGTGTCTGTAGCAAGCGCGGATTTAGGCGTGACACCCGGTATTATTGTCCACTCTGTCCTGACAAACCTGGTCTTTGCCTTGGTGAATGTTTTGAACGCTACCACTCAAAAGTGAAGTTTTAGCGTAGGGTACAGCATTTCACAGACTAGGACACACTTACACAGGGTCTCCCAAGATGCCATTACATTTTGAGAGACCCGAACCATTACAGTTGTTAAGGTTTAAAAAAAAAAAGTGTTCTCTCTCGCTCTCTCTATTTTCTCTCTATTGTTCTGCTCTTTTTTACTGTATTCCATTCTGCAATGTTTTATCATGCTTGCTTTTCAGGTATGTAATTTTTTGTTTTCAGGTGCGCCATTCAACTGCAGCGTGGAATTATTTATCTTGACAGCAACAGCGTTTGCTCCCACGATACATAAAGCCGTGACTCCAGTGCTGTAGGAGGTGATTTCACCACCACAGTTAAAAAAAAAGAGCATATATGCCGAAGCATGGGGGCAGGAGGGGCGGAGGAGCGATTTTGCTCCTAATGCCGCGTATATACGGTCAAAATTCCGAAGGAGGCTTGCCCGTGGAAAAGTTCGACCGTGTGTACGCGGCATAACCTTTTATGCCGCGTACATACAGTCGAAATTTCGACAAAGGCTTGCCCGTGGAAAAGTCCGACCGCGTGTACGCGGCATAACTTTTTTGCGGGAGGATGCCCCCATGCTTCGGCATATATATATTTTAGGCACAGGCTGCGTTAAAAAAATGTTTTATTTTTTACTAGGTTTTGTTTTGGTATTTGCTTTGCAGGTATGGTATGGTAAGGTCCTACTGTTGTACTGTAATGTTACTTTGTTTTAATGTTAACCATCATTTGCTTAGCAGGTACGCCATTCAGTTGCATCGCGGATTTATTTATCTTGACAGCAACAGCGTTTGCTCCCACGATACATAAAGCCGTGACTCCAACGCTGTAGGAGGTGATTTCACCACCACAGTTAAAAAAAGAGCGTATATGCCGAAGCATGGGGGCAGCAGGGGCGGAGGACCGATTTTGCTCCTAATGCCGCGTATATACGGTCGAAATTCCAACGGAGGCTTGCCCGTGGAAAAGTTCGACCGTGTGTACACGGCATAACCTTTTATGCCGCGTACATACGGTCGAAATTCCGACGAAGGCTTGCCCGTGGAAAAGTCCGACCGTGTGTACGCGGCATAACTTTTTTGCGGGAGGATGCCCCCATGCTTCGGCATATATGCCCATCATTAGAAGTGGGTGGATGGAGGGAGGTATTCTAATGGTGGGCATACCCACCGATCAATCTCTTTTTTTCGTTCAGCCAACAGGCTGCATGAAAAAAAAGATTACAATACATGTCCAACAAGGACCAGCAACGTACTGGTATGTTGCTGGACTTTGAATGTTTATACCAGAATGATGCCTGCAGGTTTAGGTATCATCTTGGTATCATTCTTTTCAGCCAGTGGCCGGCTTTCATGTAAAAGCAATTCTAGCAGATAATTAGCCTCTAGACTGCTTTTACAAGCAGTGGGAGGGAATGCCCCCCCCGGACATAAACAGCGCCATTGGGAAATTGGGAAAGCATTTTATCACACCGATCTTGATGTGGTCAGATGCTTTGAGGGCAGAGGAAAGATCTAGGGTCTAACCCCCCATTTTCTTTCAAAAAAAGAGTACCTGTCACTACTTATTGCTATCATAGGGGATATTTACATTCCCTGAGATAACAATAAAAATGATAAAAAAAAAAATATGGAAGGAACAGTTTAAAAATAAAATAAAAAAGCAAAATAAATAGTAAAAAAAAAAAAAAAAAAGCACCGCTGTCCCCCCCTGCTCTTGCGCAAAGGCGAACGCAAGCGTCAGTCTAGCGTCATATGTAAACAGCAATTGCATCATGCATGTGAGGTATCACCGCGAAGGTCAGATCGAGGGCAGTAATTTTAGCAGTAGACCTCCTCTGTAAATCTAACGTGGTAACCTGTAAAGGCTTGTAAATGCTTTTAAAAATGAATGTAGTTTCTCGCCGCTGCGCGTTTGTGCGCAATTTTAAAGCATGTCGTGTTTGGTATCCATGTACTCGGCCTAAGATCATCTTTTTTATTTCATCAAACATTTGGGCAATATAGTGTTTTTTTGTGCATTAAAAATAAAAAAAGTGTGTTTTTCCCCCAAAAAATGCGTTTGAAAAATCGCTGCACAAATACTGTGTGGAAAAAAAAAATGCAACACCCACTATTTTAATCTGTAGGGCCTTTGCTTTAAAAATATATATAATGTTTGGGGGTTCAACATAATTTTCTTGCAAAAAAAAATATGTTTTCATGTAAACAAAAAGTGTCAGAAAGGGCTTTGTCTTCAAGTGGTTAGAAGAGTGTGACATAAGCTTCCTAATGTTGTGCATAAAATGCCAGGACAGTTCAAAACCCCCCCAAATGACCCCATTTTGGAAAGTAGACACCTCAAGCTATTTGCTGAGAGGCATGTTGAGCCCATTGAATATTTTTTTTTGTCCCAAGTGATTGAATAATGACAAAAAGAAAAAAAAAAAATGTACAAAAAGTTGTCACTAAATTATATATTGCTCAAACATGCCATGGTTATATGTGGAATTACACCCCAAAATACATTCTGTTGCTTCTCCTGAGTACGGGGATACCACATGTGTGAGACATTTTGGGAGCCTAGCCGCGTACAGGACCCCGAAAACCAAGCACCGCCTTCAGGATTTCTATGGGTGTAAATTTTTGATTTCACTCCTCACTGCCTATCACAGTTTCGGAGGCCATGGAATGCCCAGATGGCCAAAACCCCCCCAAATGACCCCATTTTGGAAAGTAGACACCCCAAGCTATTTGCTGAGAGGTATGTTGAGTATTTTGCAGATCTCTCTTTTTGTCACAAAGTCTTAAAAATTGAAAAAAGAAAAAAAAAATATGTCTTTCTTCATTTTCAAAAACAAATGAGAGCTGTAAAATACTCACCATGCCTCTCGGCAAATAGCTTGGGGTGTCTACTTTCCAAAATGGGGTCATTTGTGGGGGTTTTGGGCTATCTTGGCATTTTATGGCCTTCAAAACTGTGATAGGTAGTGAGGAGTGAAATCAAAAATTTGTGCCCTTAGAAAACCTGAAGGCAGTGATTGGTTTTCGGGGGCCCGTACGCGGCTAGGCTCTCAAAAAGTCCCACACATGTGGTATCCCCGTACTCAGGAGAAGCAGCCAAATGTATTTTGGGGTGCAATTCTGCATATAACCATGGCATGTTTGAGCAATATATCATTTAGTGACAACTTTTTGTACATTTTTTTTTTCTTTTTGTCATTATGCAATCACTTGGGACAAAAAAAAAATATTCAATGGGCTCAACATGCCTCTCAGCAATTTCCTTGGGGTGTCTACTTTCCAAAATGGGGTCATTTTGGGGGGTTTTGTGCTATCTTGGCATTTTATGGCCTTCAAAACTGTGATAGGTAGTGAGGAGTGAAATCAAAAAGTTATGCCCTTAGAAACCTTGAAGGCGGTGCTTGATTTTTGGGGTCCCGTACGCGGCTAGGCTCCAAAAAAGTCCCACACATGTGGTATCCCCGTACTCAGGAGAAGCAGCAGAATGTATTTTGGGGTGTAATTTCACATATGCTCATGGCATGTGTGAGCAATTGATCATTTAGTGACAACTTTGTGCAAAAAACAAAGTTTGTCATATTCCCGCAACTTGTGGCAAAATATAAAATATTCCATGGACTGAACATGCCTCTCAGTAAATAGCTTGGGGTGTCTACTTTCCAAAATGGGGTCATTTGGGGGGGGGTTTGTGCTATTTTGGCATTTTATGGCCTTCGAAACTGTGATAGGTAGTGAGGAGTGAAATCAAAAATTTACGCCCTTAGAAATCCTGAAGGCGGTGCTTGGTTTTTGGGGCCCCGTACCCGGCTAGGCTCCCAAAAAGTCCCACACATGTGGTATCCCCGTACTCAGGAGAAGCAGCAGAATGTATTTTGGGGTGCAATTCCACATATAACCATGGCATGTGTGAGCAATATATCATTTAGTGACAACTTTTTGTACATTTTTTCTTTTTTTTTTCTTTTTATCATTATTCAATCATTTGGGACAAAAAAAAATATTCAATGGGCTCAACATGCCTCTCAGCAAATAGCTTGGGGTGTCTACTTTCCAAAATGGGGTCATTTGGGGGGGTTTTGTGCCATCTTGGCATTTTATGGCCTTCAAAACTGTGATAGGTAGTGATAGGTAGTGAGGAGTGAAATCAAAAATGTATGCCCTTAGAAACCTTGAAGGCGGTGCTTGGTTTTTGGGGTCCCGTATGCGACTAGGCTCCCAAAAAGTCCCACACATGTGGTATCCCCGTACTCAGGAGAAGCAGCAGAATGTATTTTGGGGTGTAATTTCACATATGCCCATGGCATGTGTGAACAATATATCATTTAGTGACAACTTTGTGCAAAAAAAATAAAGTTTGTCATATTCCCGCAACTTGTGGCAAAATATAAAATATTCCATGGACTAATCATGCCTCTCAGTAAATAGCTTGGGGTGTCTACTTTCCAAAATGGGGTCATTTGGGGGGGTTTTGTGCTATTTTGGCATTTTATGGCCTTCGAAACTGTGATAGGTAGTGAGGAGTGAAATCAAAAATTTGCGCCCTTAGAAATCCTGAAGGCGGTGCTTGGTTTCCGGGGTCCCGTACGCGGCTAGGCTCCTAAAAAGTCCCACACATGTGGTATCCCCGTACTCAGGAGAAGCAGCAGAATGTATTTTGGGGTGCAATTCCACATATAACCATGGCATGTGTGAGCAATATATCATTTAGTGACAACTTTTTGTATTTTTTTTTTTTGTCATTATTCAATCACTTGGGACAAAAAAAAAATATTCAATGGGCTCAACATGCCTCTCAGCAATTTCCTTGGGGTGTCTACTTTCTAAAATGGGGTCATTTGGGGGGTTTTGTACTGCCCTGCCATTTTAGCACCTCAAGAAATGAGATAGGCAGTCATAAATTAAAAGCTGTGTAAATTCCAGAAAATGTACCCTAGTTTGTAGACGCTATAACTTTTGCACAAACCAATAAATATACGCTTATTGACATTTTTTTTACTAAAGACATGTGGCTGAATACATTTTGGCCTAAATGTATGACTACAATTGAGTTTATTCGATTTTTCTTATAACAAAAAGTAGAAAATATCATTTTTTTTCTAAATTTTCCGTCTTTTTCCGTTTATATCGCAAAAAATAAAAATCGCAGAGGCAATCAAATACCATTAAAAGAAAGCTCTATTTGTGGGAAGAAAAGGACGCAAATTTCGTTTGGGTACAACATTGCATGTCCGCACAACTTACAGTTAAAGCAGCGCAGTGCAAAATTCTGAATTCACCTCTGGTCCTTTAGCTACCAAATGGTCCGGGGCTTAAGTGGTTAAAGAGAACTTCAGTTTGAATTTGGGTGGCTAGCTAGGTCCCAATAAAAAGTAAGGATGGCATGGAGAAAACATAGAACAATCTAATAAAACTAATGTCAACGTAAAATAATAAAATAAATAAAGAATGGGATCTGTAAGGGGAAAAAGAAACTCCACACTGGACACCAATATATGCAGACTTTATTGGCACACCACGAGACAATAGTAAATACAATTATACGTTCATTACACCTCATTACAATGTCACATCACATAAAAAGAGAAAGAACATTTATCCAGGGGTCTTATACCCTAGAAAGTTAAAAATATGTACAAATACCTTCGACTGGATTAATTAAAAATCTAGCCTGGATTTCTTTTTGCATGCATATATAATATTCAATAAATGTTGTGCAGACAGGCTTTTCCAAATCCAGATATCTAGGATATAAGACCCCTGGATACATGTTCTTTCTCTTTTTATGTGATGTGACATTGTAATGAGGTGTAATGAACATATAATTGTATTTACTATTGTCTCGTGGTGTGCCAATAAAGTCTGCATATATTGGAGTCCAGTGTGGAGTTTCTTTCCCCCTTACGGATCCCATTATTTATTTATTTTATTAATTTACGTCGACATTAGTTTTATTAGATTGTTCTATGTTTTCTCCATGCAATCCTTTCTTTTTATTTTTTTATTTTTTTATTTCTTTTTATTCATCTTTTTACCAAATACAAAAACTTTTACATTTATACATGATTCCTTTAGAATTTGCATGATTCCCTTTTCAATATGCAGAATCTTGATAAATATCTGTTAGTTACTTTGTTCTTAAAACCCAATACCTTTCATACTTATACTCCCATTATCTTCCATTCCCATTCATCCCCTCATCCATACAAAAAAAAGAGTTTAACACCCCATTTCCCCCTAGTCTTCTCCCCTTTTCCACTTAATTTTCGTTTCGTATTTCTCCTAATATACCTTATATATATTCTTTCATTCCTTCCGATAGCCAATATTCATCCCATTTTTGCCATAATTCTGGCATTTGACTATTTATACATCCTTCTTCTCTTATCTGTTTTTCCATATATTGTATTTCGTTCAGTTCACATATCCAATCTGCTATATTTGGACTTATATTTTCTCTCTAATTACGAGCTATGATTGTTCTAGCAGCCGTTGTCATATAATGGAACATATCCTTCTTTATACTGTTTATTAAATCTGGAGTCAAAGATAGCAGTGAAATATCTAAACCTGGATTCCTCTCTACTCCCGACACTTTCCAATATATCTCATGAACTTTTTCCCCAAAATTTCTCACCAGGTGATATCCATTCCAAATATGGTTCAGGGTCCCCCTTTCACCTTACATCTCCAACAAATATCTGTTTGTTCGCTATTTATTTTATTTAACGCTACTGGGCTCCAGTACCATCTTACTTTATTTATTGAGACCTAGCTAGTTAATTTATCTTTTAAAAAAGTTTACCTACCCCTGCTATACACTGATTAAAATTTGACCGGTTCAGCAGCGACTGTCCCAACTGGGACCGATGCGTGGCCACCCCAACTGTTTGATCCATTTCAGACCAAACGGCATGCTGGAAAACTTTTCTCAATCAGCAGCTGCAGCCAATTAGCTGCAGCTGCTGATCTGTGTATTCTGGCAGTGAAGAGTGCACCTGTCTCGGCAGGAAAGATTCCTTCATCCACCTTATTTGAGTGGATGGAGGAAGAAAACTACCTATGTATAGCCAGCTCTACTCTAAAAAAGGGAATAGGGTAACGGACTCTCTATCAGCAATGATAAAAGAAGCTGAACTTTATTTTCACATATAATATAAAAATAACCGCCATCCAATTTTTTTCAGTATTATGCCCCGTACACACGATCAGATTTTCCGACAAGAAAAGTCCGATGTGAGCTTTTGGTCGGAAATTCCGACCGTGTGTAGGCTCCATCTGACTTTTCCTGTTGGGATTTTCACCAACAAAAATTTGAGAGCTGGTTCTCAAATTTTCCGACGGAAAAAATTCTGATCAAAAATTCTGATCGTCTGTAGCAATTCCGACGCGCAAAATTCAGACGCATGCTCGGAAACAATTTGGCGCATGCTCAGAAGCATTGAACTTTATTTACTCGGCTCGTCGTAGTGTTGTACGTCACTGCGTTCTTGACAGTCGAAAGTTCAGAGAACTTTTGTGTGACCGTGTGTATGCAAGCCAAGCTTGAGCGGAATTCCGTCGGAAAAACCATCCAAGTGTAGCGGACCCCCAAATTTGGGGTCGCTATGCTTGAAATTTAGAGGGTGGCCTGAGCAATAGTTTGGCTCAGGCCTTCTGATTCTTTAAGTTGGACTCTGCTGTGGTGCTGCCTGGATGTATAGTTCCCCTTGGCCTGTGGGTGGTGCTGTTGCCCAGGTCTCGGGTTGAACCACAGTTGGCATTGTAGCGTGATTCGGTGTCTTCTCCCGGAGGCCGTGCGGTGGGCGGTGTCTGCCTGCTGTGCATGTCGGGAGGGAGTACATAAGGGGCAGACGCCATTAGGGGGGAGGAGAATTCCAGTGGAACCCTGGTCGTGGAGTCGCGCCTTTGGCCCTGCTGGCCATGGGTGCGTGTGTTGATCGAGAAGTCTCGGGCACCTTTAGCCTGAGGCTACAGCGTTCCAGGTAGGCCCAGTACCTTCAACTGGGTCTACAATCAGACCATCGGAATCCCAGGGTACCCGTGGGAGGGTGGTCCGCTCTGAAAGAGAGGAAACCAGGGGAGGACCTGTCCGGAGGACCGGTGAAGGAAGTCATTGTTCCGGGAGAGGCCTGGTTGCCTATCAGAGGGAAGGATTCCGTAAGTCGCAAGATAACTCCTGTAATGTGCCCCATTGTCATTTATGGTCTCTAAAAGTTACAGGCGCTAAAGAGTTCTGGATTCAGGAACTAAAGGATTCTGTGGCAGAGGATCTCCTGAACCTGTCCTTGGAGGGGACGAATCCAAAGTAATTGTTCGTGGTTCACTCCGGCTGCTAGAACCGTGAGAGGGGACTATCCGGGTGAGCAAGGCCCACTCTGACTTGAGTGGCGAGGAATATAGATAGATGTTGTGTGCCTGAACCTACCTCCCTATTCAACTTATTTTCTCTCTTCAACTTTCCCTGTTGATTGCAAACAAAGGAAAATAAACTCTTTTGTTGGAGTTGATATTGTCTGATAGACTTTTCCCTACATTCTACGGAAGAGAACCAACGGAAGGAGGTAACTCGCTGCAGGACCCAAAAACATTGTTAACACCGCTCACCCTCTACAAATGGAGGATATTGGGCATGTGGCATGGTGTGTCCTATCCTGCAAGTGAAGGTAAGCAGGACAGGGATCTGTGTGCTACACAAGGTTTTTCCGACAGAAAATCCGATCGTGTGTACGCGGCATAATATTGTATATCCCTGTATGTTGTGGTCGTTTAGGTGCTTATCTAAAAAAAAATTTAAACTATCGATGCTCCCCTCTGAGACCACCGCCTGTGTAAGGGAATTCACCACCCTCTGAACTCGCCCTTGTAGACAGTTTGCAATCCATGTAATCAGCCTATGGTCCATGCCAACGGACCTTATTTTGTACAGTACAGTTTATGGGGAAGGAATTGTGTCAAATGCTTTTGCAAAATCCAGATACACCACGTTTCCGGGCCTTCCTTTATCTAGATGGCAGCTCACCATCTAGATAAAGTGTTAACCACTTTAAACTTGTACCTACAGGTAAGCTTACATTAAGGCCCCATGCACACGAGACGCCGGTGCAAACTCTGCTGAACACACGTTTTTAAAGGCTAAAACCGGCGTTTAAAAACGCCCGTTTGCCGCGATTTTAGCGGCGTTTTACCGCGTTTTACCGCGTTTGCGTCTATAGGCGTTTAGTTAAGAAACATCATAAGACCCTCCCTAAGCTCAAAAAACAGTATTATTTAACCATTTGAGCCATTTTGGGAGACCAGCAGCTGAGAGAGCAGCAGTGTACTTATATTTAGCGTATCACTTGCCACGTCACCTGCCACAAGTTGTGGATTGTCCACTTGCCACATCACCTGGCCAGGTAACCTGGCCAGGAAACCTGGCCACGTCACCTGCCACGTCACTTGCCACAAGTTGTGGAATGTTCACTTGCCACATCACATGCCACAATTTGTGGATTGTCCACCTGCCACGTCACCTGCCACGTCACCTGGCCACGTCACCTGCCACGTCACCTGCCACAAGTTGTGGAATGTTCACTTGCCACGTCACCTGGCCACATCACCTGCCACAAGTTGTGCATTGTCCACTTGCCACGTCACCTGCCACATCACCTGCCACGTCACCTGCCACAAGTTGTGGAATGTTCACTTGCCACGTCACATGCCACAATTTGTGGATTGTCCACCTGCCACATCACCTGCCACGTCACCTGCCACGTCACCTGGCCACGTCACCTGCCACAATTTGTGGATTGTCCACCTGCCACGTCACCTGGCCACATCACCTAGCCACGTCACCTGCCACAAGTTGTGGATTGTCCACTTGCCACGTCACCTGCCACATCACCTGGCCACGTCACATGCCACAATTTGTGGATTGTCCACCTGCTACGTCACCTGGCCACGTCACCTGCCACAAGTTGTGGATTGTCCACTTGCCATGTCACCTGCCACTTCACCTGCCACGTCACCTGGCCACGTCACATGCCACAATTTGTGGATTGTCCACCTGCCACGTCACCTGCCATGTCACCTGGCCACATCACCTGGCCACGTCACCTGCCATAATTTGTGGATTGTCCAACTGCCACGTCACCTGCCACAAGTTGTGTATTGTCCACTTGCCACGTCACCTGCCACATCACCTGCCACGTCACCTGCCACGTCACCTGCCACAATTTGTGGATTGTCCACCTGCCACGTCACCTGCCACGTCACCTGGCCACATCACCTGGCCACGTCACCTGCTACAAGTTGTGGATTGTCCACTTGCCACGTCACATGCCACAATTTGTGGATTGTCCACCTGCCACGTCACCTGGCCATGTCACCTGCCGCAAGTTGTGGATTGTCACCTCCCACGTCACCTGCCACAAGTTGTAGATTGTCCACTTGCCACGTCACCTGCCACATCACCTGGCCACGTCACCTGCCACAATTTGTGGATTGTCCACCTGCCACATCACCTGGCCACATCACCTGCCACGTCACCTGCCACAAGTTGTGGATTGTCCACCTGCCACGTAACCTGCCACGTCACCTGCCACAATTTGTGGATTGTCCACCTGCCACGTCACCTGCCACGTTACCTGCCACAAGTTGTGAATTGTCCACTTGCCACGTCACCTTGCCACGTCACCTGCAACAATTTGTGGATTTCCACCTGCCACGTCACCTGGCAACATCACCTGCCACAAGTTGTGGATTGTCCACTTGCCACGTTACCTGTCACAAGTTGTGAATTGTCCACTTGCCACGTCACCTGCCACAAGTTGTGGATTGTCTACAGTGCAATGCAAGCAATTACAGGTTTTTTTATATATTTTAATGGTTTTTCATCATTTGCCATCATTTTTGAGATTTCTAATGTAAAAAAATAGGTCACCTTTAAAAACGCTTATAAACGCAAACGCGGCAAAACACCGGTACCGCGTTTAGCGTCTGAAACGTGGAAAACTTTTGCGTCTGAACCCATTTTTTTGCTTCTGGAAAAACGAGGTTAAACGCAACTGCTTGTAAACGCCAAAAAAACTAGAGTGTGTGCATGGACACATAGGATAACATTGAATGGGTTCAGGGGCAGTTGAAAAAAGCGTCCAACTGCCTCTGAACGCGCGTTTAACAGCAAATAACAGCGTCTCGTGTGCATGGGGCCTAAGAGACCTTTCACACTGGGGTGGTGGGGGCATCGGCGGTAAAGCAAAGCTATTTTTAGCTGCGCTTTACCGTCATGTTCGTGGCGCTATTCGGCCGCTAGCGGGGAACTTTTAACCCCCGCTAGCGACCAAAAAAGAGTTAAAACCTCCCGCAAAGCGTCGCTGCAGCGGCGCTTTGCCGGGGGTTCGGCGCCACTGCCCATTGATTTCAATGGGCAGGGGCGATTTAGGAGCGGTGGGGGGCGCCGGAGAGCCTCGGAAACACTCGGAAAGGCCCGAGGACAGCTCCTTGGCTGAACTCAGAAAACCTCGGAAAGTCTCAAGAATGGAGTGTTTCCGAGGTTTTCCGACGATTTCTGAACGGCTCTGAACGGCTCTGCTCGTCTCCGGCGCCCCCCCCCATCTCAGGCCAAACGCGGTACTGCACACCGCTTTGGCTTGAATCCTGCTCATTTTGCGAGACAACACTCGCAAACCGAGTCAGGATTTAAAAAAAAAAAACTGCTCCTATTGCGAAACACTCGCCTACCGTGTTCAGTGGAACCTCGGATTGCGAGTAATGCGGTTTACGTGTGTTTCGCAATAGGAGCTATTTGAAAAAAAATCCTGACTCGCTTTGCGAGCGTTACCTCTCAAGACAAGCAGGATTCAAGCCTCTGGGGTGTGCAGTACCGTATTTGGCCTGAGGTGCGGGGGCGCTGGTGATGTTCGGAGATGCTCATGCCGCGTACACACGATCATTATTCACGGCGGTTAAAAAAACGCCGTGAATAATGACAGGAAAAACGAGGGAACCGCTTGGTTCCCTACACACGGTCGTTTTTCCCGTCATTTTTTCTCTTGACGAGAAAAACGACCGTCTGTAGGCTCCGCGGCAGTGTCTCCCTATGGGAAAACTGCCGCGGAAAAAAATGCTGGAAAAAACGATGAGAAAATTTAGAACATGCTCTAATTTTTCTCGTCGTTTTTTATGCCGTTTTTCTCGATGAGAAAAACGACATAAAGCCCACAGACGATCGTTTTTCTCGGCAAAAAAAAAAAATGCCGTTTTTCTCGTCGAGAAAAGCGGTCGTGTGTACGCGGCATTAGAGACACTCGGAAACACTTCATTCCCGAGCGTCTCTGATGTATGGAGACACCTGATGTATGGAGACACTGTGATGGGGACACCTGATGTATGAAGACACTGTGATGGGGACACTGTGATGGGGACACCTGATGTAAGGGGACACTGTGATGGGGACACCTGATGTATGAAGACACTGTGATGGGGACACCTGATGTATGGAGACACTGGGATGGGGACACTGTGATGGGGACACTGTGATGGGGACACCTGATGTATGGAGACACTGTGATGGGGACACCAGATGTATGGAGACACTGTGATGGGGACACCTGATGTATGGAGACACTGTGATGGGGACACCTGATGTATGGAGACACTGTGATGGGGACACCTGATGTATGGAGACACTGGGATGGGGACACCTGATGTATGGAGACACTGTGATGGAGACACCTGATGTATGGAGACACTGTGATAGGGACCCCTAATGTATTAAGACACTGTGATGGGGACATCTGATGTATGAAGACACTGTGATGGGGACATCTGATGTATGGGGACACTGTGATGGGGACACCTGATGTAAGGGGACACTGTGATGGGGACACCTGATGTATGGGGACACTGTGATGGGGACACCTGATGTATGGGGACACTGTGATGGGGACACCTGATGTATAAAGACACTGTGATGGGGACACCTGATGTATGAAGACACTGTGATGGGGACATCTGATGTATGGGGACACTGTGATGGGGACACCTGATGTAAAGGGACACTGTGATGGGGACACCTGATGTATGGGGACACTGTGATGGGGACACCTGATGTATGAAGACACTGTGATGGGGACACCTGATGTATGGAGACACTGGGATGGGGACACCTGATGTATGGAGACACTGGGATGGGGACACCTGATGTATGGAGACACTGTGATGGAGACACCTGATGTATGGAGACACTGTGATGGGGACACCTGATGTATGGAGACACTGTGATGGGGACATCTGATGTATGGGGACACTGTGATGGGGACACCTGATGTAAGGGGACACTGTGATGGGGACACCTGATGTATGGGGACACTGTGATGGGGACACCTGATGTATGGAGACACTGTGATGGGGACACCTGATGTATGGAGACACTGGGATGGGGACACCTGATGTATGGAGACACCTGATGTATGGAGACACTGTGATGGGGACACCTGATGTATGGGGACACTGTGATGGGGACACCAGATGTATGGAGACACTGTGATGGGGACACCTGATGTATGGAGACACTGTGATGGGGACACCTGATGTATGGAGACACTGTGATGGGGACACCTGATGTATGGAGACACTGGGATGGGGACACCTGATGTATGGAGACACTGTGATGGAGACACCTGATGTATGGAGACACTGTGATAGGGACCCCTAATGTATTAAGACACTGTGATGGGGACATCTGATGTATGAAGACACTGTGATGGGGACATCTGATGTATGGGGACACTGTGATGGGGACACCTGATGTAAGGGGACACTGTGATGGGGACACCTGATGTATGGGGACACTGTGATGGGGACACCTGATGTATGGGGACACTGTGATGGGGACACCTGATGTATAAAGACACTGTGATGGGGACACCTGATGTATGAAGACACTGTGATGGGGACATCTGATGTATGGGGACACTGTGATGGGGACACCTGATGTAAAGGGACACTGTGATGGGGACACCTGATGTATGGGGACACTGTGATGGGGACACCTGATGTATGAAGACACTGTGATGGGGACACCTGATGTATGGAGACACTGGGATGGGGACACCTGATGTATGGAGACACTGGGATGGGGACACCTGATGTATGGAGACACTGTGATGGAGACACCTGATGTATGGAGACACTGTGATGGGGACACCTGATGTATGGAGACACTGTGATGGGGACATCTGATGTATGGGGACACTGTGATGGGGACACCTGATGTAAGGGGACACTGTGATGGGGACACCTGATGTATGGGGACACTGTGATGGGGACACCTGATGTATGGAGACACTGTGATGGGGACACCTGATGTATGGAGACACTGGGATGGGGACACCTGATGTATGGAGACACTGTGATGGAGACACCTGATGTATGGAGACACTGTGATGGGGACACCTGATGTATGGGGACACTGTGATGGGGACACCTGATGTATGGAGACACTGTGATGGGGACACCTGATGTATGGAGACACTGGGATGGGGACACCTGATATATGGAGACACTGTGATGGGGACACCTGATGTATGGAGACACTGTGATGGGGACACCTAATGTATTAAGACACTGTGATGGGGACGTGTATAAAAGCAGTGCAGCGCTAAGATCATATGTAACACAAAAAGTCCATAAAATATGAAGTTCAGAAACCAGAAGAGTGATAACTGGTACACCAACAGGGAGATAGAAGGATCCTCTAGCTGTGAAACAGAGTGCTTGTAAATGATCACAAGTGCATCCACTTCCGTGTATGTCCACCACCAGGCACACAGGCCGCTCACCTCAGAATGTGGACCTCTGTATTACCAGAAGGTCACATATGCAGTCCCTTTAGCAAGGGTAATGTTAAAGATGAGAGGGCTGTCTTCATACGGTACTTCAACCGAATTCCTCAATCATTCAATGATCCCAAAACGAACTCATAAATTTGCGTAGTTACATGCAAAATGTCAAAAAAAAAAATACATAGTGCTCTCCATATGTAAAAAACACTTGATTTATTGTATAAAATGTTACTCAGAAGCAAGGCACAGAGACCCTGTGCTTGGATATCAGTCATGTAACATAGGTGTGGAACCAGGTAGATGGCTGTCCTGACGTTATGTAGCCCCTCGCACGCGTATCGTCCGTGGGCAAGGACTTCTTCAGCGAAAATCTATTGAGTTTGTTTTGAGATCATTGAATGATTGAGGATTTCGGTTGAAGCACCGTATGAAGACAGCCCTCTCATCTTTAACATTACCCTTGCTAAAGGGACTGCATATGTGACCTGGTAATACAGAGGTCCATATTTTGAGGTGAGCGGCCTGTGTGCCTGGTGGTGGACATACACGGAAGTGGATGCACTTGTGATCATTTACAAGCACTCTGTTTCACAGCTAGAGGATCCTTCTATCTCCCTGTTGGTGTACCAGTTATCACTCTTCTGGTTTCTGAACTTCATATTTTATGGACTTTTTGTGTTACATATGATCTTAGCGCTGCACTGCTTTTATACACATTTCATTTAAGGATTTATATTTTGACCTTCAGTGTTCAGCTGCATTGTGTTAGGATTGGTTTTGCGCTGTCTGGTTTTTTCTACTGTGATGGGGACATCTGATGTAAGGGGACACTGTGATGATGGGGACACCTGATGTATGGGGACACTGTGATGGGGACACCTGATGTAAGGGGACACTGTGATGGGGACACCTGATGTATGGGGACACTGTGATGGGGACACCTGATGTATGGAGACACTGTGATGGGGACACCTGATGTATGGAGACACTGGGATGGGGACACCTGATGTATGGAGACACTGTGATGGAGACACCTGATGTATGGAGACACTGTGATGGGGACACCTGATGTATGGGGACACTGTGATGGGGACACCTGATGTATGGAGACACTGTGATGGGGACACCTGATGTATGGAGACACTGGGATGGGGACACCTGATATATGGAGACACTGTGATGGGGACACCTGATGTATGGAGACACTGTGATGGGGACACCTAATGTATTAAGACACTGTGATGGGGACGTGTATAAAAGCAGTGCAGCGCTAAGATCATATGTAACACAAAAAGTCCATAAAATATGAAGTTCAGAAACCAGAGGAATGTTATCTGAAACACCAACAGGAAGTAAGAAGGATCCTCTAGCTGTGAAACAGAGTGCTTGTAAATGATCACAAGTGCATCCACTTCCGTGTATGTCCACCACCAGATACACAGGCCGCTCACCTCAGAATGTGGACCTCTGTATTACCAGAAGGTCACATATGCAGTCCCTTTAGCAAGGGTAATGTTAAAGATGAGAGGGCTGTCTTCATACGGTGCTTCAACCGAAATCCTCAATCATTCAATGATCCCAAAACGAACTCATAAATTTGCGTAGTTACATGCAAAATGTCAAAAAAAAAAATACATAGTGCTCTCCATATGTAAAAAACACTTGATTTATTGTATAAAATGTTACTCAGAAGCAAGGCACAGAGACCCTGTGCTCGGATATCAGTCATGTAACATAGGTGTGGAACCAGGTAGATGGCTGTCCTGACGTTATGTAGCCCCTCGCACGCGTATCGTCCGTGGGCAAGGACTTCTTCAGCGAAAATCTATTGAGTTTGTTTTGAGATCATTGAATGATTGAGGATTTCGGTTGAAGCACCGTATGAAGACAGCCCTCTCATCTTTAACATTACCCTTGCTAAAGGGACTGCATATGTGACCTGGTAATACAGAGGTCCACATTCTGAGGTGAGCGGCCTGTGTGCCTGGTGGTGGACATACACGGAAGTGGATGCACTTGTGATCATTTACAAGCACTCTGTTTCACAGCTAGAGGATCCTTCTATCTCCCTGTTGGTGTACCAGTTATCACTCTTCTGGTTTCTGAACTTCATATTTTATGGACTTTTTGTGTTACATATGATCTTAGCGCTGCACTGCTTTTATACACATTTCATTTAAGGATTTATATTTTGACCTTCAGTGTTCAGCTGCATTGTGTTAGGATTGGTTTTGCGCTGTCTGGTTTTTTCTACTGTGATGGGGACATCTGATGTAAGGGGACACTGTGATGATGGGGACACCTGATGTATGGGGACACTGTGATGGGGACACCTTATGTATGGAGACACTGTGATGGGGACACCTGATGTATGGGGACACTGTGATGGGGACACCTTATGTATGAAGACACTGTGATGGGGACACCTGATGTATGAAGACACTGTGATGGGGACACCTGATGTATGAAGACACTGTGATGGGGACACCTGATGTATGAAGACACTGTGATGGGGACACCTGATGTATGGAGACACTGTGATGGGGACACCTGATGTATAGAGACACCTGATGTATGGAAACACTGTGATGGGGACACCTGATGTATGAAGACACTGTGATGGGGACACTGTGATGGGGACACCTGATGTATGGAGACACCTGATGTATGGAGACACTGTGATGGGGACACCAGATGTAAGGGGACACTGTGATGGGGACACCTGATGTATGAAGACACTGTGATGGGGACACCAGATGTAAGGAGACACTGTGATGGGGACACCTGATGTATGAAGACACTGTGATGGGGACACCAGATGTATGGAAACACTGTGATGGGGACACCAGATGTATGGAGACACTGTGATGGGGACACCAGATGTATGGAGACACTGTGATGGGGACACCTGATGTATGAAGACACTGTGATGGGGACACCTGATGTATGGAGACACTGTGATGGGGACACCTGATGTATGGAGACACTGTGATGGGGACACCTGATGTATGGAGACACCTGATGTATGGAAACACTGTGATGGGGACACCTGATGTATGAAGACACTGTGATGGGGACACCTGATGTATGGAGACACTGTGATGGGGACACCTGATGTATGGAGACACCTGATGTATGGAGACACTGTGATGGGGACACCAGATGTAAGGGGACACTGTGATGGGGACACCTGATGTATGAAGACACTGTGATGGGGACACCAGATGTATGGAGACACTGTGATGGGGACACCTGATGTATGGAGACACTGTGATGGGGACACCTGATGTATGGAGACACTGTGATGGGGACACCTGATTTATGGAGACACTGTGATGGGGACACCAGATGTATGGAGACACTGTGATGGAGACACCTGATGTATGGAGACACTGTGATGGGGACACCAGATGTATGGAGACACTGTGATGGGGACACCTGATGTATGGAGACACTTTGATGGGGACACCTGATGTATGAAGACACGGTGATGGGGACACCTGATGTATGAAGACACTGTGATGGGGACATCTGATGTATGGAGACACTGTGATGGAGACACCTGATGTATGAAGACACTGTGATGGGGACACCTGATGTATGAAGACACTGTGATGGGGACATCTGATGTATGGAGACACTGTGATGGGGACACCTGATGTATGGAGACACTGTGATGGGACATCTGATGTATGGGGACACTGTGATGGGGACACCTGATGTAAGGCGAAACTGTGATGGGGACACCTGATGTATGGGGACACCAGATGTATGGGGACACTGTGATGGGGACACATGATGTATGGAGACACCTGATGTATGGAGACACTGTCATGGGGACACCTGATGTATGGAGACACTGTGATGGGGACACCTGATGTATGGAGACACTGTGATGGGGACACCAGATGTATGGAGACACTGTGATGGGGACACCTGATGTATGGAGACACTGTGATGGGGACACCTGATGTATGGAGACACTGTGATGGGGACACCTGATTTATGGAGACACTGTGATGGGGACACCAGATGTATGGAGACACTGTGATGGGGACACCTGATGTATGGAGACACTGTGATGGGGACACCTGATTTATGGAGACACTGTGATGGGGACACCAGATGTATGGAGACACTGTGATGGGGACACCTGATGTATGGAGACACTTTGATGGGGACACCTGATGTATGAAGACACGGTGATGGGGACACCTGATGTATGAAGACACTGTGATGGGGACATCTGATGTATGGAGACACTGTGATGGGGACACCTGATGTATGAAGACACTGTGATGGGGACACCTGATGTATGAAGACACTGTGATGGGGACATCTAATGTATGGAGACACTGTGATGGGGACACCTGATGTATGGAGACACTGTGATGGGACATCTGATGTATGGGGACACTGTGATGGGGACACCTGATGTAAGGCGAAACTGTGATGGGGACACCTGATGTATGGGGACACCTGATGTATGGGGACACTGTGATGGGGACACCTGATGTATGGAGACACCTGATGTATGGAGACACTGTGATGGGGACACCTGATGTATGGAGACACTGTGATGGGGACACCTGATGTATGGAGACACTGTCATGGGGACACCTGATGTATGGAGACACTGTGATGGGGACACCAGATGTATGGAGACACTGTGATGCGGACATCTGATGTATGGGGACACTGTGATGGGGACACCTGATGTAAGAGGACACTGTGATGGGGACACCTGATGTATGGGGACACTGTGATGGGGACACCTGATGTATGGAGACACTGTGATGCGGACATCTGATGTATGGAGACACTGTGATGGGGACACCAGATGTATGGAGACACTGTGATGGGGACACCTGATGTATGGAGACACTTTGATGGGGACACCTGATGTATGAAGACACGGTGATGGGGACACCTGATGTATGAAGACACTGTGATGGGGACACCTGATGTATGGAGACACTGTGATGGGGACACCTGATGTATGGAGACACCTGATGTATGGAGACACTGTGATGGGGACACCTGATGTAAGGGGACACTGTGATGGGGACACCAGATGTATGGAGACACTGTGATGGGGACACCTGATGTATGGAGACACTGTGATGGGGACACCTGATGTATGGAGACACTGTGATGGGGACACCTGATTTATGGAGACACTGTGATGGGGACACCAGATGTATGGAGACACTGTGATGGAGACACCTGATGTATGGAGACACTGTGATGGGGACACCTGATGTATGGAGACACTGTGATGGGGACACCTGATGTATGGAGACACTGTGATGGGGACACCTGATGTATGGAGACACTGGGATGGGGACACCTGATGTATGGAGACACTGTGATGGAGACACCTGATGTATGGAGACACTGTGATAGGGACCCCTAATGTATTAAGACACTGTGATGGGGACATCTGATGTATGAAGACACTGTGATGGGGACATCTGATGTATGGGGACACTGTGATGGGGACACCTGATGTAAGGGGACACTGTGATGGGGACACCTGATGTATGGGGACACTGTGATGGGGACACCTGATGTATGGAGACACTGTGATGGGGACACCTGATGTATGGAGACACTGGGATGGGGACACCTGATGTATGGAGACACTGTGATGGAGACACCTGATGTATGGAGACACTGTGATGGGGACACCTGATGTATGGGGACACTGTGATGGGGACACCAGATGTATGGAGACACTGTGATGGGGACACCTGATGTATGGAGACACTGTGATGGGGACACCTGATGTATGGAGACACTGTGATGGGGACACCTGATGTATGGAGACACTGGGATGGGGACACCTGATGTATGGAGACACTGTGATGGAGACACCTGATGTATGGAGACACTGTGATAGGGACCCCTAATGTATTAAGACACTGTGATGGGGACATCTGATGTATGAAGACACTGTGATGGGGACATCTGATGTATGGGGACACTGTGATGGGGACACCTGATGTAAGGGGACACTGTGATGGGGACACCTGATGTATGGGGACACTGTGATGGGGACACCTGATGTATGGGGACACTGTGATGGGGACACCTGATGTATAAAGACACTGTGATGGGGACACCTGATGTATGAAGACACTGTGATGGGGACATCTGATGTATGGGGACACTGTGATGGGGACACCTGATGTAAAGGGACACTGTGATGGGGACACCTGATGTATGGGGACACTGTGATGGGGACACCTGATGTATGAAGACACTGTGATGGGGACACCTGATGTATGGAGACACTGGGATGGGGACACCTGATGTATGGAGACACTGGGATGGGGACACCTGATGTATGGAGACACTGTGATGGAGACACCTGATGTATGGAGACACTGTGATGGAGACACCTTATGTAGAGACACTGTGATGGGGACACCTGATGTATGGAGACACTGTGATGGGGACATCTGATGTATGGGGACACTGTGATGGGGACACCTGATGTAAGGGGACACTGTGATGGGGACACCTGATGTATGGGGACACTGTGATGGGGACACCTGATGTATGGAGACACTGTGATGGGGACACCTGATGTATGGAGACACTGGGATGGGGACACCTGATGTATGGAGACACTGTGATGGAGACACCTGATGTATGGAGACACTGTGATGGGGACACCTGATGTATGGGGACACTGTGATGGGGACACCTGATGTATGGAGACACTGTGATGGGGACACCTGATGTATGGAGACACTGGGATGGGGACACCTGATATATGGAGACACTGTGATGGGGACACCTGATGTATGGAGACACTGTGATGGGGACACCTGATGTATGGAGACACTGTGATGGGGACACCTGATGTATGGAGACACTGGGATGGGGACACCTGATATATGGAGACACTGTGATGGGGACACCTGATGTATGGAGACACTGTGATGGGGACACCTAATGTATTAAGACACTGTGATGGGGACGTGTATAAAAGCAGTGCAGCGCTAAGATCATATGTAACACAAAAAGTCCATAAAATATGAAGTTCAGAAACCAGAAGAGTGATAACTGGTACACCAACAGGGAGATAGAAGGATCCTCTAGCTGTGAAACAGAGTGCTTGTAAATGATCACAAGTGCATCCACTTCCGTGTATGTCCACCACCAGGCACACAGGCCGCTCACCTCAGAATGTGGACCTCTGTATTACCAGGTCACATATGCAGTCCCTTTAGCAAGGGTAATGTTAAAGATGAGAGGGCTGTCTTCATACGGTACTTCAACCGAATTCCTCAATCATTCAATGATCCCAAAACGAACTCATAAATTTGCGTAGTTACATGCAAAATGTCAAAAAAAAAAATACATAGTGCTCTCCATATGTAAAAAACACTTGATTTATTGTATAAAATGTTACTCAGAAGCAAGGCACAGAGACCCTGTGCTCGGATATCAGTCATGTAACATAGGTGTGGAACCAGGTAGATGGCTGTCCTGACGTTATGTAGCCCCTCGCACGCGTATCGTCCGTGGGCAAGGACTTCTTCAGCGAAAATCTATTGAGTTTGTTTTGAGATCATTGAATGATTGAGGATTTCGGTTGAAGCACCGTATGAAGACAGCCCTCTCATCTTTAACATTACCCTTGCTAAAGGGACTGCATATGTGACCTGGTAATACAGAGGTCCATATTTTGAGGTGAGCGGCCTGTGTGCCTGGTGGTGGACATACACGGAAGTGGATGCACTTGTGATCATTTACAAGCACTCTGTTTCACAGCTAGAGGATCCTTCTATCTCCCTGTTGGTGTACCAGTTATCACTCTTCTGGTTTCTGAACTTCATATTTTATGGACTTTTTGTGTTACATATGATCTTAGCGCTGCACTGCTTTTATACACATTTCATTTAAGGATTTATATTTTGACCTTCAGTGTTCAGCTGCATTGTGTTAGGATTGGTTTTGCGCTGTCTGGTTTTTTCTACTGTGATGGGGACATCTGATGTAAGGGGACACTGTGATGATGGGGACACCTGATGTATGGGGACACTGTGATGGGGACACCTGATGTAAGGGGACACTGTGATGGGGACACCTGATGTATGGGGACACTGTGATGGGGACACCTGATGTATGGAGACACTGTGATGGGGACACCTGATGTATGGAGACACTGGGATGGGGACACCTGATGTATGGAGACACTGTGATGGAGACACCTGATGTATGGAGACACTGTGATGGGGACACCTGATGTATGGGGACACTGTGATGGGGACACCTGATGTATGGAGACACTGTGATGGGGACACCTGATGTATGGAGACACTGGGATGGGGACACCTGATATATGGAGACACTGTGATGGGGACACCTGATGTATGGAGACACTGTGATGGGGACACCTAATGTATTAAGACACTGTGATGGGGACGTGTATAAAAGCAGTGCAGCGCTAAGATCATATGTAACACAAAAAGTCCATAAAATATGAAGTTCAGAAACCAGAGGAATGTTATCTGAAACACCAACAGGAAGTAAGAAGGATCCTCTAGCTGTGAAACAGAGTGCTTGTAAATGATCACAAGTGCATCCACTTCCGTGTATGTCCACCACCAGATACACAGGCCGCTCACCTCAGAATGTGGACCTCTGTATTACCAGAAGGTCACATATGCAGTCCCTTTAGCAAGGGTAATGTTAAAGATGAGAGGGCTGTCTTCATACGGTGCTTCAACCGAAATCCTCAATCATTCAATGATCCCAAAACGAACTCATAAATTTGCGTAGTTACATGCAAAATGTCAAAAAAAAAAATACATAGTGCTCTCCATATGTAAAAAACACTTGATTTATTGTATAAAATGTTACTCAGAAGCAAGGCACAGAGACCCTGTGCTCGGATATCAGTCATGTAACATAGGTGTGGAACCAGGTAGATGGCTGTCCTGACGTTATGTAGCCCCTCGCACGCGTATCGTCCGTGGGCAAGGACTTCTTCAGCGAAAATCTATTGAGTTTGTTTTGAGATCATTGAATGATTGAGGATTTCGGTTGAAGCACCGTATGAAGACAGCCCTCTCATCTTTAACATTACCCTTGCTAAAGGGACTGCATATGTGACCTGGTAATACAGAGGTCCACATTCTGAGGTGAGCGGCCTGTGTGCCTGGTGGTGGACATACACGGAAGTGGATGCACTTGTGATCATTTACAAGCACTCTGTTTCACAGCTAGAGGATCCTTCTATCTCCCTGTTGGTGTACCAGTTATCACTCTTCTGGTTTCTGAACTTCATATTTTATGGACTTTTTGTGTTACATATGATCTTAGCGCTGCACTGCTTTTATACACATTTCATTTAAGGATTTATATTTTGACCTTCAGTGTTCAGCTGCATTGTGTTAGGATTGGTTTTGCGCTGTCTGGTTTTTTCTACTGTGATGGGGACATCTGATGTAAGGGGACACTGTGATGATGGGGACACCTGATGTATGGGGACACTGTGATGGGGACACCTTATGTATGGAGACACTGTGATGGGGACACCTGATGTATGGGGACACTGTGATGGGGACACCTTATGTATGAAGACACTGTGATGGGGACACCTGATGTATGAAGACACTGTGATGGGGACACCTGATGTATGAAGACACTGTGATGGGGACACCTGATGTATGAAGACACTGTGATGGGGACACCTGATGTATGGAGACACTGTGATGGGGACACCTGATGTATAGAGACACCTGATGTATGGAAACACTGTGATGGGGACACCTGATGTATGAAGACACTGTGATGGGGACACTGTGATGGGGACACCTGATGTATGGAGACACCTGATGTATGGAGACACTGTGATGGGGACACCAGATGTAAGGGGACACTGTGATGGGGACACCTGATGTATGAAGACACTGTGATGGGGACACCAGATGTAAGGAGACACTGTGATGGGGACACCTGATGTATGAAGACACTGTGATGGGGACACCAGATGTATGGAAACACTGTGATGGGGACACCAGATGTATGGAGACACTGTGATGGGGACACCAGATGTATGGAGACACTGTGATGGGGACACCTGATGTATGAAGACACTGTGATGGGGACACCTGATGTATGGAGACACTGTGATGGGGACACCTGATGTATGGAGACACTGTGATGGGGACACCTGATGTATGGAGACACCTGATGTATGGAAACACTGTGATGGGGACACCTGATGTATGAAGACACTGTGATGGGGACACCTGATGTATGGAGACACTGTGATGGGGACACCTGATGTATGGAGACACCTGATGTATGGAGACACTGTGATGGGGACACCAGATGTAAGGGGACACTGTGATGGGGACACCTGATGTATGAAGACACTGTGATGGGGACACCAGATGTATGGAGACACTGTGATGGGGACACCTGATGTATGGAGACACTGTGATGGGGACACCTGATGTATGGAGACACTGTGATGGGGACACCTGATTTATGGAGACACTGTGATGGGGACACCAGATGTATGGAGACACTGTGATGGAGACACCTGATGTATGGAGACACTGTGATGGGGACACCAGATGTATGGAGACACTGTGATGGGGACACCTGATGTATGGAGACACTTTGATGGGGACACCTGATGTATGAAGACACGGTGATGGGGACACCTGATGTATGAAGACACTGTGATGGGGACATCTGATGTATGGAGACACTGTGATGGAGACACCTGATGTATGAAGACACTGTGATGGGGACACCTGATGTATGAAGACACTGTGATGGGGACATCTGATGTATGGAGACACTGTGATGGGGACACCTGATGTATGGAGACACTGTGATGGGACATCTGATGTATGGGGACACTGTGATGGGGACACCTGATGTAAGGCGAAACTGTGATGGGGACACCTGATGTATGGGGACACCAGATGTATGGGGACACTGTGATGGGGACACATGATGTATGGAGACACCTGATGTATGGAGACACTGTCATGGGGACACCTGATGTATGGAGACACTGTGATGGGGACACCTGATGTATGGAGACACTGTGATGGGGACACCAGATGTATGGAGACACTGTGATGGGGACACCTGATGTATGGAGACACTGTGATGGGGACACCTGATGTATGGAGACACTGTGATGGGGACACCTGATTTATGGAGACACTGTGATGGGGACACCAGATGTATGGAGACACTGTGATGGGGACACCTGATGTATGGAGACACTGTGATGGGGACACCTGATTTATGGAGACACTGTGATGGGGACACCAGATGTATGGAGACACTGTGATGGGGACACCTGATGTATGGAGACACTTTGATGGGGACACCTGATGTATGAAGACACGGTGATGGGGACACCTGATGTATGAAGACACTGTGATGGGGACATCTGATGTATGGAGACACTGTGATGGGGACACCTGATGTATGAAGACACTGTGATGGGGACACCTGATGTATGAAGACACTGTGATGGGGACATCTAATGTATGGAGACACTGTGATGGGGACACCTGATGTATGGAGACACTGTGATGGGACATCTGATGTATGGGGACACTGTGATGGGGACACCTGATGTAAGGCGAAACTGTGATGGGGACACCTGATGTATGGGGACACCTGATGTATGGGGACACTGTGATGGGGACACCTGATGTATGGAGACACCTGATGTATGGAGACACTGTGATGGGGACACCTGATGTATGGAGACACTGTGATGGGGACACCTGATGTATGGAGACACTGTCATGGGGACACCTGATGTATGGAGACACTGTGATGGGGACACCAGATGTATGGAGACACTGTGATGCGGACATCTGATGTATGGGGACACTGTGATGGGGACACCTGATGTAAGAGGACACTGTGATGGGGACACCTGATGTATGGGGACACTGTGATGGGGACACCTGATGTATGGAGACACTGTGATGCGGACATCTGATGTATGGAGACACTGTGATGGGGACACCAGATGTATGGAGACACTGTGATGGGGACACCTGATGTATGGAGACACTTTGATGGGGACACCTGATGTATGAAGACACGGTGATGGGGACACCTGATGTATGAAGACACTGTGATGGGGACACCTGATGTATGGAGACACTGTGATGGGGACACCTGATGTATGGAGACACCTGATGTATGGAGACACTGTGATGGGGACACCTGATGTAAGGGGACACTGTGATGGGGACACCAGATGTATGGAGACACTGTGATGGGGACACCTGATGTATGGAGACACTGTGATGGGGACACCTGATGTATGGAGACACTGTGATGGGGACACCTGATTTATGGAGACACTGTGATGGGGACACCAGATGTATGGAGACACTGTGATGGAGACACCTGATGTATGGAGACACTGTGATGGGGACACCTGATGTATGGAGACACTGTGATGGGGACACCTGATGTATGGAGACACTGTGATGGGGACACCTGATGTATGGAGACACTGGGATGGGGACACCTGATGTATGGAGACACTGTGATGGAGACACCTGATGTATGGAGACACTGTGATAGGGACCCCTAATGTATTAAGACACTGTGATGGGGACATCTGATGTATGAAGACACTGTGATGGGGACATCTGATGTATGGGGACACTGTGATGGGGACACCTGATGTAAGGGGACACTGTGATGGGGACACCTGATGTATGGGGACACTGTGATGGGGACACCTGATGTATGGAGACACTGTGATGGGGACACCTGATGTATGGAGACACTGGGATGGGGACACCTGATGTATGGAGACACTGTGATGGAGACACCTGATGTATGGAGACACTGTGATGGGGACACCTGATGTATGGGGACACTGTGATGGGGACACCAGATGTATGGAGACACTGTGATGGGGACACCTGATGTATGGAGACACTGTGATGGGGACACCTGATGTATGGAGACACTGTGATGGGGACACCTGATGTATGGAGACACTGGGATGGGGACACCTGATGTATGGAGACACTGTGATGGAGACACCTGATGTATGGAGACACTGTGATAGGGACCCCTAATGTATTAAGACACTGTGATGGGGACATCTGATGTATGAAGACACTGTGATGGGGACATCTGATGTATGGGGACACTGTGATGGGGACACCTGATGTAAGGGGACACTGTGATGGGGACACCTGATGTATGGGGACACTGTGATGGGGACACCTGATGTATGGGGACACTGTGATGGGGACACCTGATGTATAAAGACACTGTGATGGGGACACCTGATGTATGAAGACACTGTGATGGGGACATCTGATGTATGGGGACACTGTGATGGGGACACCTGATGTAAAGGGACACTGTGATGGGGACACCTGATGTATGGGGACACTGTGATGGGGACACCTGATGTATGAAGACACTGTGATGGGGACACCTGATGTAT
Source organism: Rana muscosa (assembly GCA_029206835.1). Classification (NCBI taxonomy): domain Eukaryota; kingdom Metazoa; phylum Chordata; class Amphibia; order Anura; family Ranidae; genus Rana; species Rana muscosa. The sequence continues at coordinate 79,611,171 of CM055120.1, forward strand.
GGAGACACTGGGATGGGGACACCTGATGTATGGAGACACTGGGATGGGGACACCTGATGTATGGAGACACTGTGATGGAGACACCTGATGTATGGAGACACTGTGATGGAGACACCTTATGTAGAGACACTGTGATGGGGACACCTGATGTATGGAGACACTGTGATGGGGACATCTGATGTATGGGGACACTGTGATGGGGACACCTGATGTAAGGGGACACTGTGATGGGGACACCTGATGTATGGGGACACTGTGATGGGGACACCTGATGTATGGAGACACTGTGATGGGGACACCTGATGTATGGAGACACTGGGATGGGGACACCTGATGTATGGAGACACTGTGATGGAGACACCTGATGTATGGAGACACTGTGATGGGGACACCTGATGTATGGGGACACTGTGATGGGGACACCTGATGTATGGAGACACTGTGATGGGGACACCTGATGTATGGAGACACTGGGATGGGGACACCTGATATATGGAGACACTGTGATGGGGACACCTGATGTATGGAGACACTGTGATGGGGACACCTGATGTATGGAGACACTGTGATGGGGACACCTGATGTATGGAGACACTGGGATGGGGACACCTGATATATGGAGACACTGTGATGGGGACACCTGATGTATGGAGACACTGTGATGGGGACACCTAATGTATTAAGACACTGTGATGGGGACGTGTATAAAAGCAGTGCAGCGCTAAGATCATATGTAACACAAAAAGTCCATAAAATATGAAGTTCAGAAACCAGAAGAGTGATAACTGGTACACCAACAGGGAGATAGAAGGATCCTCTAGCTGTGAAACAGAGTGCTTGTAAATGATCACAAGTGCATCCACTTCCGTGTATGTCCACCACCAGGCACACAGGCCGCTCACCTCAGAATGTGGACCTCTGTATTACCAGGTCACATATGCAGTCCCTTTAGCAAGGGTAATGTTAAAGATGAGAGGGCTGTCTTCATACGGTACTTCAACCGAATTCCTCAATCATTCAATGATCCCAAAACGAACTCATAAATTTGCGTAGTTACATGCAAAATGTCAAAAAAAAAAATACATAGTGCTCTCCATATGTAAAAAACACTTGATTTATTGTATAAAATGTTACTCAGAAGCAAGGCACAGAGACCCTGTGCTCGGATATCAGTCATGTAACATAGGTGTGGAACCAGGTAGATGGCTGTCCTGACGTTATGTAGCCCCTCGCACGCGTATCGTCCGTGGGCAAGGACTTCTTCAGCGAAAATCTATTGAGTTTGTTTTGAGATCATTGAATGATTGAGGATTTCGGTTGAAGCACCGTATGAAGACAGCCCTCTCATCTTTAACATTACCCTTGCTAAAGGGACTGCATATGTGACCTGGTAATACAGAGGTCCATATTTTGAGGTGAGCGGCCTGTGTGCCTGGTGGTGGACATACACGGAAGTGGATGCACTTGTGATCATTTACAAGCACTCTGTTTCACAGCTAGAGGATCCTTCTATCTCCCTGTTGGTGTACCAGTTATCACTCTTCTGGTTTCTGAACTTCATATTTTATGGACTTTTTGTGTTACATATGATCTTAGCGCTGCACTGCTTTTATACACATTTCATTTAAGGATTTATATTTTGACCTTCAGTGTTCAGCTGCATTGTGTTAGGATTGGTTTTGCGCTGTCTGGTTTTTTCTACTGTGATGGGGACACCTTATGTATGGAGACACTGTGATGGGGACACCTGATGTATGGGGACACTGTGATGGGGACACCTTATGTATGAAGACACTGTGATGGGGACACCTGATGTATGAAGACACTGTGATGGGGACACCTGATGTATGAAGACACTGTGATGGGGACACCTGATGTATGAAGACACTGTGATGGGGACACCTGATGTATGGAGACACTGTGATGGGGACACCTGATGTATAGAGACACCTGATGTATGGAAACACTGTGATGGGGACACCTGATGTATGAAGACACTGTGATGGGGACACTGTGATGGGGACACCTGATGTATGGAGACACCTGATGTATGGAGACACTGTGATGGGGACACCAGATGTAAGGGGACACTGTGATGGGGACACCTGATGTATGAAGACACTGTGATGGGGACACCAGATGTAAGGAGACACTGTGATGGGGACACCTGATGTATGAAGACACTGTGATGGGGACACCAGATGTATGGAAACACTGTGATGGGGACACCAGATGTATGGAGACACTGTGATGGGGACACCAGATGTATGGAGACACTGTGATGGGGACACCTGATGTATGAAGACACTGTGATGGGGACACCTGATGTATGGAGACACTGTGATGGGGACACCTGATGTATGGAGACACTGTGATGGGGACACCTGATGTATGGAGACACCTGATGTATGGAAACACTGTGATGGGGACACCTGATGTATGAAGACACTGTGATGGGGACACCTGATGTATGGAGACACTGTGATGGGGACACCTGATGTATGGAGACACCTGATGTATGGAGACACTGTGATGGGGACACCAGATGTAAGGGGACACTGTGATGGGGACACCTGATGTATGAAGACACTGTGATGGGGACACCAGATGTATGGAGACACTGTGATGGGGACACCTGATGTATGGAGACACTGTGATGGGGACACCTGATGTATGGAGACACTGTGATGGGGACACCTGATTTATGGAGACACTGTGATGGGGACACCAGATGTATGGAGACACTGTGATGGAGACACCTGATGTATGGAGACACTGTGATGGGGACACCAGATGTATGGAGACACTGTGATGGGGACACCTGATGTATGGAGACACTTTGATGGGGACACCTGATGTATGAAGACACGGTGATGGGGACACCTGATGTATGAAGACACTGTGATGGGGACATCTGATGTATGGAGACACTGTGATGGAGACACCTGATGTATGAAGACACTGTGATGGGGACACCTGATGTATGAAGACACTGTGATGGGGACATCTGATGTATGGAGACACTGTGATGGGGACACCTGATGTATGGAGACACTGTGATGGGACATCTGATGTATGGGGACACTGTGATGGGGACACCTGATGTAAGGCGAAACTGTGATGGGGACACCCGATGTATGGGGACACCTGATGTATGGGGACACTGTGATGGGGACACATGATGTATGGAGACACCTGATGTATGGAGACACTGTCATGGGGACACCTGATGTATGGAGACACTGTGATGGGGACACCTGATGTATGGAGACACTGTGATGGGGACACCAGATGTATGGAGACACTGTGATGGGGACACCTGATGTATGGAGACACTGTGATGGGGACACCTGATGTATGGAGACACTGTGATGGGGACACCTGATTTATGGAGACACTGTGATGGGGACACCAGATGTATGGAGACACTGTGATGGGGACACCTGATGTATGGAGACACTGTGATGGGGACACCTGATTTATGGAGACACTGTGATGGGGACACCAGATGTATGGAGACACTGTGATGGAGACACCTGTTGTATGGAGACACTGTGATGGGGACACCAGATGTATGGAGACACTGTGATGGGGACACCTGATGTATGGAGACACTTTGATGGGGACACCTGATGTATGAAGACACGGTGATGGGGACACCTGATGTATGAAGACACTGTGATGGGGACATCTGATGTATGGAGACACTGTGATGGGGACACCTGATGTATGAAGACACTGTGATGGGGACACCTGATGTATGAAGACACTGTGATGGGGACATCTAATGTATGGAGACACTGTGATGGGGACACCTGATGTATGGAGACACTGTGATGGGACATCTGATGTATGGGGACACTGTGATGGGGACACCTGATGTAAGGCGAAACTGTGATGGGGACACCTGATGTATGGGGACACCTGATGTATGGGGACACTGTGATGGGGACACCTGATGTATGGAGACACCTGATGTATGGAGACACTGTCATGGGGACACCTGATGTATGGAGACACTGTGATGGGGACACCTGATGTATGGAGACACTGTCATGGGGGCACCTGATGTATGGAGACACTGTGATGGGGACACCAGATGTATGGAGACACTGTGATGCGGACATCTGATGTATGGGGACACTGTGATGGGGACACCTGATGTAAGAGGACACTGTGATGGGGACACCTGATGTATGGGGACACTGTGATGGGGACACCTGATGTATGGAGACACTGTGATGGAGACACCTGATATATGGAGACACTGTGATGGGGACACCAGATGTATGGAGACACTGTGATGGGGACACTTGATGTATGGAGACACTTTGATGGGGACACCTGATGTATGAAGACACTGTGATGGGGACACCTGATGTATGAAGACACTGTGATGGGGACACCTGATGTATGGAGACACTGTGATGGGGACACCTGATGTATGGAGACACCTGATGTATGGAGACACTGTGATGGGGACACCTGATGTAAGGGGACACTGTGATGGGGACACCAGATGTATGGAGACACTGTGATGGGGACACCTGATGTATGGAGACACTGTGATGGGGACACCTGATGTATGGAGACACTGTGATGGGGACACCTGATTTATGGAGACACTGTGATGGGGACACCAGATGTATGGAGACACTGTGATGGAGACACCTGATGTATGGAGACACTGTGATGGGGACACCAGATGTATGGAGACACTGTGATGGGGACACCTGATGTATGGAGACACTTTGATGGGGACACCTGATGTATGAAGACACGGTGATGGGGACACCTGATGTATGAAGACACTGTGATGGGGACATCTGATGTATGGAGACACTGTGATGGGGACACCTGATGTATGGAGACACTGTGATGGGACATCTGATGTATGGGGACACTGTGATGGGGACACCTGATGTATGGGGACACCTGATGTAAGGCGAAACTGTGATGGGGACACCTGATGTATGGGGACACCTGATGTATGGGGACACTGTGATGGGGACACCTGATGTATGGAGACACCTGATGTATGGAGACACTGTCATGGGGACACCTGATGTATGGAGACACTGTGATGGGGACACCTGATGTATGGAGACACTGTGATGGGGACATCTGATGTATGGGGACACCTAATGTAAGGGGACACTGTGATGGGGACACCTGATGTATAAAGACACTGTGATGGGGACATCTGATGTATGGAGACACTGTGATGGGGACACCTGATGGGGACACCTGATGTATGGAGACACTGTGATGGGACATCTGATGTATGGGGACACTGTGATGGGGACACCTGATGTAAGGCGAAACTGTAATGGGGACACCTGATGTATGGGGACACCTGATGTATGGGGACACTGTGATGGGGACACCTGATGTATGGAGACACTGTGATGGGGACACCTGATGTATGAAGACACTGTGATGGGGACATATGATGTATGGAGACACTGTGATGGGGACACCTGATGTAAGGGGACACTGTCATGGGGACACCTGATGTATGAAGACACTGTGATGGGGACACCTGATGTATGAAGACACTGTGATGGGGACATCTGATGTATGGAGACACTGTGATGGGGACACCTGATGTATGGAGACACTGTGATGGGACATCTGATGTATGGGGACACTGTATTGGGGACACCTGATGTATGGGGACACCTGATGTAAGGCGAAACTGTGATGGGGACACCTGATGTATGGGGACACCTGATGTATGGAGACACTGTGATGGGGACACCTGATGTATGGAGACACTGTGATGGGGACATCTGATGTATGGGGACACCTGATGTAAGGGGACACTGTGATGGGGACACCTGATGTATGAAGACACTGTGATGGGGACATCTGATGTATGGAGACACTGTGATGGGGACACCTGATGGGGACACCTGATGTATGGAGACACTGTGATGGGACATCTGATGTATGGGGACACTGTGATGGGGACACCTGATGTATGGGGACACTGTGATGGGGACACCTGATGTATGGCGACACTGTGATGGGGACACCTGATGTATGGGGACACTGTGATGGGGACACCTGATGTATGGAGACACTGTGATGGGGACACCTGATGTATGGAGACACTGTGATGGGGACATCTGATGTAAGGGGACACTGTGATGGGGACACCTGATGTATGAAGACTAGAGATGAGCTTCATGTTCAACTTGAACATTGCCTGTTCGCCCGTTCGCCGAACAACGAACAATTTGGGGTGTTCGCGGCAAATTCGAAAAGTCTATGGGAGAAATCTAAAGTGCTAATTATAAAGGCTAATATGCACATTATTGTCCTAAAAAGTGTTTGGGGACCCGGGTCCTGCCCCAGGGGACATGTATCAATGCAAAAAAAAGGTTTAAAAAATAGATGTTTTTTCGGGAGCAGTGATTTTAATAATGCTTAAAATGAAAAAATAAAAGTGAAATATTCCTTTAAATTTCGTACCTGGGGTGTGTGTATGATATGCATGTGAAGTGGCGCATGTTTCCCGTGCTTAGAACTGTCCCTGCATAAAGTGTCATTTTTGAAGGAAAAAAAGTCTTTTAAAACTGACTCGCGGCTATTAATGAATTGTCGGCTTTTATCAATACATAGAAAAGTCATTGATAAAAAAAAAAAAAAAGCGTGGGAGTTCCCCCAAATTCAATTACCAGGCCCTTTAGGTCTGGAATGGATATTAAGGGGAACCCCGCCACAAATTTAAAAAAAATGGCGTGGGGTTCCCCCTAAATATCCATACCAGGCCCTTCAGATCTGGCATGGATTTTAAGGGGAACTCCACCACAAATTTAAAAAAAAATGGCGTGGAGTCCCCCAAAAATCCATAACAGACCCCTTATCCGAGCACGCAACTTGGCCGGCCGCAGGGGAAAAGGGGGGGACGAGAGAGCGGCCCCACCTCCCTCCTGAACCGTACCAGGCCACATGCCCTCAACATGGGGAGGATGTCCCCATGTTGATGGGGACAAGGGCCTCATCCCCCACAAACCTTGCCCGGTGGTTGTGGGGGTCTGTGGGCGGGGGGCTTATCGGAATCTGGAAGACCCCTTTAACAAAGGGGACCTCCAGATCCCGGCCCCCCCCTATGTGAATTGGTAAGGGGTACATTGTACCCCTACCATTTCACGAAGAAAGTGTCAAAAATGTAAATAAAAACACACACCGACACCTTGGAAAAGTCCTTTATTAAAAAAAATAATAATAATAATAAAAAAAAACATTCCAGCGTTGAAATCCAGTGTCCCGCGGCGATCCCGATGTCCAGCGCTGTCCGTCATTGGTTGTGCCTGTGCAGACCTGATGGGGAACTTCCTCCGCAGTGTTTTAAATGTATAGACCCGCCCCTTCTAAAGTTCCCCATCAGGTCCGCTCAGCCAATGACTAGGTGTAAGGCTGAGGACCTGATGCGGAACGAGAGAAGGGGCGGGTCTATACATGTATTACACAGCGAAAGAAGTTCCCCATCAGGTCCGCCCCCTCGGTATGTCGGACCCGCCTACGTCATTGGCCTGAGCGGGGAACTTCCTTCACTGTGTAATTTAAATTTACATAGTGAAGGAAGTTCCCCGCTCAAGCCAATGACGTAGGCGGGTCCGACATACCGAGGGGGCGGACCTGATGGGGAACTGCTCTCACTTTGGTAATACATGTATAGACCCGCCCCTTCTCATGTTCCGCATCTGGTCCGCTGAGCGGACCTGATGGGGAACTTTAGAAGGGGCGGGTCTATACATTTAAAACACAGCGGAGGAAGTTCCCCATCAGGTCCGCTCAGGCACAACCAATGACGGACAGCGCTGAACACTGGATTTCATCGCTGGAATGTTTTTTTTTTATTATTATTTTTTTTTTTTTAATAAAGGACTTTTTCAAGGTGTTTGTGTTTTTATTTACATTTTTTGACACTTTCTTCGTGAAATGGTAGGGGTACAATGTACCCCTTACCAATTCACATAGGGGGGGGCTGGGATCTGGGGGTCCCCTTTGTTAAAGGGGGGTTCCAGATTCCGATAAGCCCCCCGCCCGCAGACCCCCACAACCACCGGGCAAGGGTTGTGGGGATGAGGCCCTTGTCCCCATCAACATGGGGACATCCTCCCCATGTTGAGGGCATGTGGCCTGGTACGGTTCAGGAGGGAGGGGGGGCCGCTCTATTGTCCCCCCCCCCTCTTCCCCTGCCGCCGGCCAGGTTGCGTGCTCGGATAAGGGTCTGTTATGGATTTTTGGGGGACTCCACGCCATTTTTTTTTTAATTTGGGGTGGAGTTCCCCTTAAAATCCATGCCAGATCTGAAGGGCCTGGTATGGATATTTAGGGGGAAACCCACGCCATTTTTTTTAAATTTGCGGCGGGGTTCCCCTTAATATCCATTCCAGACCTAAAGGGCCTGGTAATTGAATTTGGGGGAACCCCCACTCTTTTTTTTTTTTTTTTTATCAATGACTTTTGAATGTATTGCCGGGAGCCGACAATTCATTAATAGCTGCGAGTCAGTTTTAAATGACTTTTTTTCCTTCAAAAATGACACTTTGTGCAGGGACAGTTCTAAGCACGGGAAACATGCGCCACTTTACATGCATATCATACACACCCCCCAGGTACGAAATTTAAAGGAATATTTCACTTTTATTTTTTCATTTTAAGCATTATTAAAATCACTGCTCCAGAAAAAACGTCTATTTTTTTAACTTTTTTTTGCATTGATACATGTCCCCTGGGGCAGGACCCGGGTCCCCAAACACTTTTTAGGACAATAACTTGCATATAAGCCTTTATAATTAACACTTTAGATTTCGAACGTTCGAGTCCATTGTATTTAATAGGGTTCTAAAGTTCACACAAACATTCTGTCTGTTCGCAGGTTCTGGTGCGAACCGAACAGGGGGGTGTTCGGCTCATCCCTGATGAAGACACTGTGATGGGGACACCTGATGTATGAAGACACTGTGATGGGGACATCTGATGTATGGAGACACTGTGATGGGGACATCTGATGTATGGGGACACTGTGATGGGGACACCTGATGTATGAAGACACTGTGATGGGGACATCTGATGTATGGAGACACTGTGATGGGGACATCTGATGTATGGAGACACTGTGATGGAGACACCTGATGTATGAAGACACTGTGATGGGGACATCTGATGTATGGAGACACTGTGATGGGGACATCTGATGTATGGGGACACTGTGATGGGGACACCTGATGTAAGGCGAAACTGTGATGGGGACACCTGATGTATGGGGACACCTGATGTATGGGGACACTGTGATGGGGACACCTGATGTGTGGAGACACCTGATGTATGGAGACACTGTGATGGGGACACCTGATGTATGGAGAAACTGTGATGGGGACATCTGATGTATGAGGACACCTGATGTAAGGGCACACTGTGATGGGGACACCTGATGTATGAAGACACTGTGATGGGGACACCTGATGTATGGAGACACTGTGATGGGGACATCTGATGTATGGAGACACTGTGATGGGGACATCTGATGTATGGGGACACTGTGATGGGGACACCTGATGTAAGGCGAAACTGTGATGGGGACACCTGATGTATGGGGACACCTGATGTATGGGGACACCTGATGTATGGGGACACTGTGATGGGGACACCTGATGTATGGAGACACCTGATGTATGGAGACACTGTGATGGGGACACCTGATGTATGGAGAAACTGTGATGGGGACATCTGATGTATGAGGACACCTGATGTAAGGGCACACTGTGATGGGGACACCTGATGTATGAAGACACTGTGATGGGGACACCTGATGTATGGAGACACTGTGATGGGGACATCTGATGTATGAGGACACCTGATGTAAGGGGACACTGTGATTGGGACATCTGATGTATGGAGACACTGTGATGGGACATCTGATGTATAGGGACACTGTGATGGGGACACCTGATGTATGGGGACACCTGATGTAAGGCAAAACTGTGATGGGGACACCTGATGTATGGGGACACTGTGATGGGGACACCTGATGTATGGAGACACTGTGATGGGGACACCTGATGTATGGAGACACTGTGATGGGGACATCTGATGTATGGGGACACCTGATGTAAGGGGACACTGTGATGGGGACACCTGATGTATGAAGACACTGTGATGGGGACACCTGATGTATGAAGACACTGTGATGGGGAAATCTGATGTATGGAGACACTGTGATGGGGACACCTGATGTATGGGGACACCTGATGTAAGGGGACACTGTGATGGGGACACCTGATGTATGAAGACACTGTGATGGGGACACCTGATGTATGAAGACACTGTGATGGGGAAATCTGATGTATGGAGACACTGTGATGGGGACACCTGATGTATGGGGACACTGTGATGGGGACACCTGATGTATGAATACACCTGATGTATGGAGACACTGTGATGGGGACATCTGATGTATGGGGACACCTGATGTAAGGGGACACTGTGATGGAGACACCTGATGTATGGGGACACCTGATGTATGGGGACACCTGATGTATGGAGACACTGTGATTGGAGACACCTGATGTATGGAGACACCTGATGTATGGAGACACTGTGATGGAGACACCTGATGTATGGAGACACTGTGATGGGGACATCTGATGTAAGGGGACACTGTGATGGGGACACTGTGATGGGGACACCTGATGTATGAAGACACTGTGATGGGGACACCTTATGTATGGAAACACTGTGATGGGGACACCTGATGTATGAAGACACTGTGATGGGGACACCTTATGTATGGAAACACTGTGATGGGGACATCTTATGTTTGGAAACACTGTGATGGGGACACCTTATGTATGGAAACACTGTGATGGGACATCTTATGTTTGGAAACACTGTGATGGGGACACCTGATGTATGGAAACACTGTGATGGGGACACTGTGATGGGGACACCTGATGCAGACTGGTAAGATAGCACTGCTATATGACTTCATTTATACTCAGCTACACACCCTAGTAGGGACACTCCTCCATCCTCTATTTCTCAGTGCGGGTTCCCTTTAAAAACAAAGCGCTCAGCCTGCAGACACGTTCAATCTCCGATGTCAGACACTTCCGTGCTACAAAAGGGTTAATAGTGAGTAGCCTGTCCTGTGCCCCTCCCACTAGAGGGCGGATTACACCTACAGTTGACAGGAGCCACGCCCTTCTCCACAGAGAACCTCCTGACCACGCCCCCTCCCTGTCAATCCTTACGTGTAAGCTCCTGCAGGTTCTCGATCTGTCCGCCCCCTGGCTGGACACGCCCCGTAGGCGGGGCTCTGCCAGTCAGTGCACGGGCTGCCGGCTCCATGCGCCCCGGGACCCAGCGGAGGAAACATGAGGAGCGGCTGCAGCAGCGGGGCCATCCCGGGCCTCCTTCTGCTGCTGGTGTTGGGGAGCCGGACTGGCAGAGGTAAGGAGGAGCGGAGAGCGGGCGGTATGGTTCCGGATATTCATCCTCATTGTCCTCTCCATGGTTCGCCCTCCATTATCGCATCCAGGCCGGGCTACATCAGTACCAGAGCGCTGCATCTCATCACCTGGCCTCCTCTCCCCTCCAATCATCATCACCCTGTCACTGGCTGATAATCCCACCGACATGGAGACCCCCCAATATAGATCTGTGTCCCCCATCATCACTTTCCAGGGACCCCCATCCCTCTGTGTCACCCCCACATCACACACAGCCCACACCCCACAATCTACAGGAATCCTCTTCTGGAAGAAATGCCCAGGCTCCAGAAAATACCCTTCACCTGGCTGACTGCAACTTCCCCTAAGTCCAACCCTCAGCTCTTCATGCTTTGTTCCAGGTCAGGTGACACGGAAAACAACTCACCTTTGCAGCAGCCAGGCAGCCGGCATTTTCATGGGGGAGTTGAGCGGTGGCATTGTGTGTAGTATTGCAGCACAGGCTTCCTGATACATAAGAAGGTGAGGAGACCCCTTTTAATGGTACCTGGGGGGCGGTAATAGAGATGTGAGGGGCAGATCTACACAGGAGGGGGTTGTCTGTGGAAATTGGAGACCCTGGGTGACTATGCAGCATGTACTCATTTCTCCCCCCTAGTCACCCCGATGTATCCTCCCCCCCCCCCCAGTCACCCCGACGTATCTTGGTCACCCCGAAGTATCCTTCTTCCCCCCCCCCTCCCTAGTCACCCCGATGTATCCTCCCCCTAGTCACCCCGACGTATCCTTGTCACCCCGACGTATCCTTGTCACCCTGACGTATCTTGGTCACCCCGAAGTATCCTTCTTCCCCCCCCTCCCTAGTCACCCCGATGTATCCTCCCCCTAGTCACCCCGACGTATCCTTGTCACCCCGACGTATCCTCCCCCTTGTCACCCCAACGTATCCTTGTCACCCCGACGTATCCTCCCCCTTGTCACCCCGATGTATCCTCCCCCTTGTCGCCCCGACGTATCCTTGTCACCCCGAAGTATCCTTCTCCCCCCTCCCTCGTCACCCCGATGTATCCTCCCCCTAGTCACCCCGACGTATCCTTGTCACCCCGACGTATCCGTCTCTCCCCCCCCCCGACGTATCCTTTTTCTCACCCCCCCGACGTATCCTTCTTCTCCCCCCCCCCCCCAGTCACCCCCCCGACGTATCCTGCTCCCCCCCCCAGTCAACCCCCCGACGTATCCTGCTCTCCCCCCTAGTCACCCCCTGACGTATTCCTGTGACCCCCGACGTATTCTTCTCAGTGAATGATCACCCCTGTTATATGCTAATGTAAAGATCTCTCACTGATCACCCCAATGCTCAAGTATGTAGTGTCACTTATCACCCGGGTACATGAAGAAAGGTATTCCCCAATCACTCCATGCTAGTCACCTGCAACACCTTCACTAATGGAGACAGCTAATCACCTGCAGCCCACCTCCTTCACCGTAATACCCCCTCACCCTGTACCCATTTGATGACTGTTCACTGCCAGCTTCTGCCCATCTCACCAGCTGCTAGTATCCTGTTATTTCCAGGCTTTCAGACTCTGCCAACTTTGCTGTGGATCCTCAGCCATAACTTGTAATCCTCACAAACTCCAAGCATGCATCCTGCTGTTCAGCTGAATCTAGTGAGGGAGTGCAAAGATTGATAGCGATGCTGGGTTCAGTGACCCATAGCAACCCGGTTCAGTTCACAGTAGCCCATAGCAACCCTGTTCAGTTCACAGTAGCCCATAGCAACCCTGTTCAGTTCACAGTAGCCCATAGCAACCCTGTTCAGTTCACAGTAGCCCATAGCAACCCTGTTCAGTTCACAGTAGCCCATAGCAACCCGGTTCAGTTCACAGTAGCCCATAGCAACCCGGTTCAGTTCACAGTAGCCCATAGCAACCCTGTTCAGTTCACAGTAGCCCATAGCAACCCTGTTCAGTTCACAGTAGCCCATAGCAACCCTGTTCAGTTCACAGTAGCCCATAGCAACCCTGTTCAGTTCACAGTAGCCCATAGCAACCCTGTTCAGTTCACAGTAGCCCATAGCAACCCTGTTCAGTTCACAGTAGCCCATAGCAACCCTGTTCAGTTCACAGTAGCCCATAGCAACCCTGTTCAGTTCACAGTAGCCCATAGCAACCCTGTTCAGTTCACAGTAGCCCATAGCAACCCTGTTCAGTTCACAGTAGCCCATAGCAACCCTGTTCAGTTCACAGTAGCCCATAGCAACCCTGTTCAGTTCACAGTAGCCCATAGCAACCCTGTTCAGTTCACAGTAGCCCATAGCAACCCTGTTCAGTTCAGATAAGCTAAGGGAAGACTTTTGGTTGCCATGTCCAGGACAGCTCCTTGCGCTCCCTTAATAAGCCTGTTAGTAGTATATTTGCTCTGCATTATTCAGCCCTTTTTGCTTTAGTTGGCTGGATATTTCCCATCTTCACCAGCCTGTACCATCCCCTGGCCAGCCTTCTTGCTTTTGAACCCTGTCTACTCAGAAACAAAAGAGTGATGGCAGAAAAAGAGCAGGGGGTCCATGGAGTCCGCCCTTTTTAAACCTTTTTGCCTGAGTATAGCCCTATGTTTGCCCCAAGCAAAGTTTTGTAAGCAAACTCTCCAAATCTAGTCACAGTATTGTAAATGAGGTCTACCCAAAGATCTATATAGGGGAATCGGGTCCTTCTCCCTCCTGCTGGTGACCCCTCTAGTGATAACTAAAGATCTATTTGGGGAATCAGGTCCCCCTTCCTCCTTCTGGTGACCCCTCTAGTGATAACTAAAGATCTATTTGGGGAATCGGGTCCCCCTTCCTCCTGCTGGTGACTCCTCTAGTGATAACTAAAGATCTATATGCGGAATCGGGTCCCCCTTCCTCCTGCTGGTGACCCCTCTAGTGATAACTAAAGATCTATTTGGGGAATCAGGTCCCCCTTCCTCCTTCTGGTGACCCCTCTAGTGATAACTAAAGATCTATATGGGGAATCGGGTCCTCTTGCTGGTGATCCCTCTAGTGCAGGGGTCTCCAAACTTTCTAAACAAAGGGCCAATTTACTGTCCTTCAGACTTTGGGGGGCCAGACTAGGGCCAGTGGGAATAGAAGATGTCCCGGGTCCAGTGGGAATAAATCATGCCCTATCTTTGGTGTCAGTGGGAGGACTAGTGTTTCATCAATGTCAGTTGAAGGAATCGTGTCCCATTGTTGGTGTCAGTGGGAGGAATTCTGCCCCATTGTTGATCTCAGTGGGAGGAATAGTGGCCCATCGGTGTCAGTGGAAGGAATAGTGCTTCATTGTTGGTGTCAGTGGATGGAACGGTACCCTTAGGGCCAGATAAAAGCACGCAAAGGGCCGCATCCGGCCCCAGGGCCGCAGTTTGGAGACCTCTTCTCTAGTGATAACTAAAGATCTGTATGGGGAATCAGGTCCCCCTTCCTCCTGCTGGTGACCCCTCTAGTGATGACTAAAGATCTATATGGGGAATCGAGTCCCCCTTCCTCCTGCTGGTGACCCCTCTAGTGATAACTAAAGATCTATATGGGGAATCGAGTCCCCCTTCCTCCTGCTGGTGACCCCTCTAGTGATAACTAAAGATCTATATGGGGAATCGGGTCCCCCTTCCTCCTGCTGATGACCCCTCTAGTGATAACTAAAGATCTATATGGGGAATCGGGTCCCCCTTCCTCCTGCTGGTGACCCCTCTAGTGATAACTAAAGATCTATATGGGGAATCGAGTCCCCCTTCCTCCTGCTGGTGACCCCTCTAGTGATAACTAAAGATCTATATGGGGAATCGGGTCCCCCTTCCTCCTGCTGATGACCCCTCTAGTGATAACTAAAGATCTATATGGGGAATCGGGTCCCCCTTCCTCCTGCTGGTGACCCCTCTAGTGATAACTAAAGATCTATATGGGGAATCGAGTCCCCCTTCCTCCTGCTGGTGACCCCTCTAGTGGTAACTAAAGATCTATATGGGGAATCGAGTCCCCCTTCCTCCTGCTGGTGACCCCTCTAGTGATAACTAAAGATCTATATGGGGAATCGGGTCCCCCTTCCTCCTGCTGGTGATCCTTCTAGTAATGGACCCTAGAAGGATCCCCAACTGTAGGATATGCTGGTTTTATCTTCAGTCCCATCACCCACATACTGTCAGTCTTTAGTAAATCACGTCATGATACCCAAGCATCTCATCATCGTAGCTACTGGTAGTACCCATCTCACTCCTGGCCTCATCACTCAAAACACCTTCCCGCCACCGGCCCACTCACTGCTTGGCTCTCTCCCCAGCGCTTCCCCCCTCCGACTGCGAGGAGAACCAGTTCCAATGTACAAACCAACGCTGTATCCCCAGCCTGTGGAGATGTGATGAGGACGATGATTGCTCCGATAACAGTGATGAGGAGGGCTGCCGTGAGTGCGGGTTCTGGGGGGGCATTGCTGTAATCTCTGCTTTTGATGTTCTGCCGGTTGGAGACCATAACTGTCACCTCTCGGGAGGCAGAAATTGGAATGATCTGTGTTTGTCAGTTATACATACATATATATATGCAATGCTCGGGGTTTAGTAGTTTGTGTCCATGGAGGAGTTGTGGTGGACGGCTATTTTTCTGTTCCTCAGGCAGAAATTGGTGAGCTCCTTTTTTTTTTTTTTTTTTTTTTTTTTTTCTACAATGGTGTACATGGGCTACTCATGATCAGATCTGGAGGCGTTTATCACTTCCAGAATTCTAAATGAGTGCTTAGTGGGATTGGACTATATATATATTTGTGACTGGACACTGTAAAAAAATAAATAAATAAATATATATATATATATATATATATATATATATATATATATATATATAATATATTTATAGCAATGGCGGCTACGGAGATTGTCTTTGACCATTCTGGCTGGCATCATGTCTTCAGCCACATTGGGATCCAGAAACAAATCCTGAGACAACCGATACCGTGAGGGATGGAAATCGGCTATGTTGATTGACTTTGGCAAATCTCCTATCCATCTGGAATTAACCAGAATGAAATGGGCATGTTTAATTCACGGCCTCATAGCCATAAACATGCACACTGGGCAATAAGATCACGCATTAAACATTTTTCAGTGGTTCATTATTGTCTGCATGTTTGGCTGTTCTCTGTTTGTCTGTCTATGGCAGTGATGGAGAACCTTGGCACCCCAGATGTTTTGGAACTACATTCCCCATGAGGCTCAGCTACACTGCAGAGTGCAGGAGCATCATGGGAAATGTAGTTCCAAAACACTTGGGGTGCCAATGTTGGCCATCACTGGTCTATGGTCACCTTTTAGCGGCATACATTCTTGACACAGCACCAGGAACCATGTAAAATGCTAATAGGCACTGTGGGGGGAGATTCACTAAAACTGGTGCAGCTGTGCAGAGTAACCAATCGGTTTCCAGGTTTTATTGTCAAAGCCTAAAGTGGTTGTAAACCTCAGACATGAAATATGAACAAAGCATATCCCTCTATGGCAGAGATATGCAATTAGCGGACCTCCAGCTGTTGCTATGCCTCATGGGACTTGTAGTTCTGCAAGACTCTGACAGCCACAAGCATGACACCCAGAAGCAGAGGCATGATGGGACTTGTAGTTTTGCAACAGCTGGAGGTGCGCTAATTGCATATCCCTGCTCTATAGTGTGTACTTGTCTCAATTAAGAAAACAAAGTGCCATTTCTGTCTGCTGCTTCATTCCTCTGCTATCAGCATTAATTACTGCTGACAAGTCTTCCTGACACCAAGAGAAATGTGGTGACAGAGGAGGGACCTCCAGCTAATTGACAGCCTTAGCTTTGTTGCCATGTGAAGGGGGTGTGTCCCTTCCCTCCAATCCGCTCTCCTCACTGAGCTCTACAGAGTAACTTTGGCTGTCTGCCCCCTTTTGTTCTGAACTCTCAGACAAGCTTTATAAATTTAGCACCTTGAAAAGATGTAGAAAAGAGAAGAATGTAGATAAACAGGTACAACCTATGTAGGATGATTTGTTTAATCTCTGTGTATCACCTAAAGCGCCAGTCACTGCACTGGGTATATGTAATGGTTTACAATCCCTTTCATTGAACAAGCTGAAGTTAGAAGCTGATTGGTTACAATGCACAGCTGCACCAGTTTTAGTAAATCCCGCTCAGTGTGTTCAAAGCATACAGAGAGATGATAGAAGGGATGTGGGTGTCAGTGCTGGACACATCTCAGATGGTATTTGTACTGATAAAGTTGCCTAGTGAGGAATGTGTTCTATCAAATATCATGTGTGCCATTGTCCTCAATAGGCCCTATAATGTGCGGCGATGCATACAGAACGCACATCAACGCATTGCACAGATGGTAACTAGCACCCTTTAAAACAATGGCTGAGCTGTGTGCATGCATTGATGTGCTTTTGAAATCTTAGGTATGAATGGGCGCTAAAGGTAACCTGTACTGAGGAAATACCTAGGCTGCCGTTGCTGCCCTCTCCTTTTGAAAATGCTAGTTGCCTGGCTGTTATGCTTATCTAAAGGTTCAGTACTTTGATTTACTGATTTGCTGCAATATTCTGATCAGAAGCTCTGACTTCAGTAGATGCATGCTTGTTTTGTGTCAGTGGTTCAAAAAATATTGAGGCTAAAGGGAGCCGAGGCAATTGGCATTTTCAGAAGGACAGCAGTAGCAGCCTGTGTGGCCCCGGTAAGATATCTAAACATGGGGGGAAAAGTCACTTCTATTTGCACAGATCTGTAGAAGTGTTTGGCTGGATTTACGTCTTTTTATGTGTTATCAACAGACCTTTGTATGCGCTGTCACTGTTATCAATAACCCTGGACAATGCGTCAAAAAATGGTCACCATCCTCCCCGATAGATGTGTACTATGTAAACCAATGGCTAACGGGATCGCACAGGTGTGAAAGGTGACTTAAATTTGAACATGAATTTTTTATTTTTTTTTGTAGTTTAGTATAAATGAACAACTGGTGCAAGTTGATTGTTAGGCCCCTTTCACACTGGTGCGCGCAGGTGCGGTGGCGGTATAGCAGCGCGATTTTCAGAGCTGCTATACTGTAGTTCTTACTGCGGTATGCGGCCGCTAGGGGGGTGAATTAAACCCCTGCTAGCGGCCGAAAAAGGGTTAATACCGCCCGCAAACCGCGGCGTCCCATTGATTTCAATGGGCAGCCGCGGTAAAGGACCGCTGTAAAGAACCGGCTAGCAGGACTTTTGGAGCGGTCCTGCTAGCGCACCGCTTCAGTGTGAAAGCCTTCGGGCTTTCACATTGAAGGCTACAGGCACGAATTTTTCATGCGGTATAATAGCGCTAATATTAGCACTAAACCACATGAAAAACGCCCCAGTGTGAAAGGGGCCTAATTGCTACAGGTTTTGTTCACACAGGCGTACTACAGAGTACACCTGTGCGAGGGCCACGTTTGACCACACAGGTGTTCTGGGCATCCCCATGCAGGCAGTCCCATTCATGTCAATTGGGGTGCAGCGGCTGCATGGACACAGCTGCTGCCAATTTGACAGCTGTGTGGGTGCATGGCCTTGAACGCACAGGGGTTGATTTGCTAAAACGGGAGCACTCAGAATCTGGTGCAGCTGTGCATAGTAGCCAATCGGCTTCTAACTTCAACTTGTTCAATTAAAGTGTTACTAAACCCACAACAGTAAAATCTGTCTGTATATTCAGTAATGCATGCTCGTTCTACTCACTGTGGGACCTAAGGGGTTAATCCTCTGCATTGTGTAAAAAGGCTGTTTGATCCGGTCTCCTCTGATCCTCCCCGTCTTGTATTGTCTCCAAAACATGTGCGGATAAGACAGTTACTGGAGTCAGGCTGCACATGCTCAGTTTGGTGTGTATTGCTAGAGACCTTTTTATTTATTAAAAAAATTCTTGGGATTGTGCATGTGATTAGCATTGTCCCAGACAGAGGGTCAGGAGTCCTGCATCCTGATAGAACAGCCAGTGAAGTATGAAAACTCCCCCTCCAAGCTTTACCCAGGCACTAATAGAAGTCACAAGAAGGCTATATACTACTGCTGTATATAAAACTATTGCATTTCCATGTTCTGTGTACTGTGGGAGACCAGATATAGTGAATGCAGGGTCCTGAGTTTAGCAAAACTTTAAAAAGGTTGTAAAAAAAAAAAAAAAAAACGACAACCTGTAAGACGAAGGCATAATGAGCTAGTTTGCATCACATACTAGCTCATTAAAAAAAAAATAATAGCCTTAGAATGAAGCCCCCGCACAACGCTGAGACGGCTGACCTCTTCCCTGGTGTTTCTTCCGTGTTTGCGGGCTCCGACTCTGTGATTGGCTGGAACCACGGTGACATCACTCTAGCGCACACTGTCTGTGTTTGGGGCCTGTGCATGCGCACGGCCCATCCAATTGGGAGTACCGGCTGTGTCCCAGTTCACGGGAATGGAACTGCCTGCATGGAGATGCACAGAACACCTGCGCATCCTTTTGCGGGCAAACACAGACCTTACATGGGTGTATGCTGCAGTACGTCCAATTATTTAGGATGTGACATGAAACTTTATATACTGTATAGTAGAGATGCACCGAAATTTCAGCTGCTGAAAACATTTCGGACAAAAATTTATTTTTGTTATTGGAATTTGGCCACGGTGGAAAACGCACTGATTTTACCGCAAATTTGCGGCGATTTTTACCATGCTGTGCTTATAGGGTTTTTCACAGGTCATGTGACTCAGACATGGCACAGGTGTGTTAATAAAGCGTTCTTGCTGTGTTTTCAATGCATTTGAACTGGGAGGTGTGTGTTTTTTTATTTTTTTTATTTATTTTTTCGTCAGGAAAAAAAAAAAAAATGCAGCAAGCAGGATTTTTAACGCCACAATGGAATCGCAATGGACCAGTGTGAAGATGTACATAGAATTTAAAGGGATACATTTTTCTTGAGCTTTTCTTTCACTAAAGGTGCCAATAATGGCCAATGATCAATTCATATTAATTTAAATTGATGATATTAAAGTCAAATACAATTCTATATAAACATTTTTTTAAAACTGTTATTTTCGGTTTCCAGCCAAGTGCATCCTGCAGTTTCGGCACCAAAATCTCCGTTCGGGGCACCTCTATTGTATAGTCCTTTTCTTTTTAAATGAATGCTGCTTAGATTTTAGCATAGTAACACACTCCTCCTACTCTGTATAATCTGGCACTCATGATGCATACATTGTATATAATCTGGTGCCCATGATGTATATAATCTGGTGTTTATATGATGCATACATTGTATATAATCTGGTGTTTATATGATGCATACATTGTATATAATCTGGTGTTTATATGATGCATACATTGTATATAATCTGGTGTTTATATGATGCATACATTGTATATAATCTGGTGTTTATATGATGCATACATTGTATATAATCTGGTGTTTATATGATGCATACATTGTATATAATCTGGTGTTCATATGATGCATACATTGTACATAGGGTGGTATTATCCAGCAATGTCTGTATTGCTGGAACTTGTAGCAGCACTGACAGTCTGTGTATTGTAATGGATCTTTGTGTGGTCTGGGCTGTCATTGTTTGTGTAGTGCTGTGCTTGCTATCAATGGGGATGTGATGAGTCTATTGATTGCGACGTGCATTCTCTGTTCTGGCACCTGCGGAATGCTGTCTGCACCTTGCATAGCACCTGTCAGGGACAGCAACCCCGCCAAACCGTCCAATCTGTTCCCTGATACACCTTTCCTGCTCCGCCGTCTATCAGTGTTTATATCAGAGGCACTGTATGCAGCTGCTCTTTATGAATGAACGTTCTCATCTACAAACCATTGGCTGTGGCTTAGCATCAGATGTAGTCGCATGCCAGGGAGGCGACCAATAGGAAGGCAGAGAGGGTGCGCACACCCCTAACCCCGTGTACTAGAAGGTGTGGCCTGCATTAACCATTGCCGGTCTTCCATTGCTGCTTTACACTGGTCCTGGTGTGTGTGTGTGTGTGTGTGTGTGTGTGTGTGTGTGTGTGTGTCATCATGGCTGCTGTTGTGTATATGGGGGGGGGGGGGACACTGGGGAAGATCTGATACATAAACCTTGAAGAACGTATCCTAGGTCTGCTCCTCTGTGGGTAGGCTTTGTACACACTGCAGTGTCTGCTCACAGGAGGAAATCATACGTGTCGTGCTTTGTCATGCTGTCTAGGCATTGCTTGATGTCACACCACACCCCCCTGTGACACATTTCTCCGTAATGCTGCCACATATGTAACCAAAGAGGTATCGATGTTGTCACTTCCTGGTTGTCAGGCTCTGTGCGGGAAATTGGGGACTTCTAAAGTAATGACCTTTCACGTTCTGTTCAATGGAACACATTGTAGACCCCAGACCTCGTGTACACTGTGCGTTTAGGGCCTTAGGCATTCAGGGACGTATGACCGTAACGCGGACATCCTGCATTCCAGACATAGTATGTCCCTAAATTACAATCTGCAACACTGCAGTGCTAGTATATAACCTTCAGTAGGGTGACCAGACATCCCCGGTTTCCGGGGACAGTCCCCGGATTGAGGACACTGTCCCCGGACCAAGTCTGTCCCCGGTTTTGTCCCCGGATTGCATTTGAACAGGTGCTGGTTCAATTTCAAAGACAGTCAGTGCAGAATTAAAAAATAAATAATCTGAATTCCACCCCCCTGCTCTGCCGCTCCTACTACCTTAGGGGGGGTCTATTTCTTTCCATTATCTGTGCCCCTTTCTGATGATCATGTGTTGGTCGGAGAGGAGGGAATATTTCTTCAGTTTCGGGTGCATGCCCATTCAGCTCCGCTCGCATGTTCTTCTGCCTTGGCTCAAGTCCCGGCCAGCTGCCTGCCTGCTTATCTCCTTGCCTTCCCTGGTGGAGTGATCTTCCTCTGCTCCCCACCCAGTAGTAGCCGGGACCCGGAGCGTAAGACTTGACAGGCTGTGAGGCTGTGAGGCGGCGGCGATGAGTAGAGAGTCGCTGATTGCCGCCATTACTAGTAAAAAAAAAAAAAAAATGTCCCCGGATTTCATTTTAAAAATCTGGTCACCTTAACCTTCAGGCTGGGTTGACATATATGCGGTGGGGGACACCGCTTGTGATTCAGATAGGAATCGCAACACATTCAAATCACGTGCGATTTAATTTTATATAAATTCAAGTCGCACCGCACAAAGGTGCAGGCATCTATTTATTTTTTTATTGCTGCACCGGAATCCAATCGCATGGGTGTCACCCATGCGATCTTATTCTTGAAATTAGAACTGCGTTTTGCAATCTGTTTTGGGGTGTCATTAATTTAACATTGACACCGGTGGCAGATTGCGTGGGGAGTGATTTCAGTGCAGTGCAAGAAACGCTCAGGATTCGCTGCGTTTTTCTGTACTGCATATATGTGAACCAAGCCTCACACAATATATTGTGAAAATGCAACAATAGTAGTGAGACTCCTCCAACAAAAGGTTATTTATTTTTATTTTTTTTTCTAGATGTATTCAGTATATAACAATGGTAAAGAGACCATTTCACTAGCAACTAATAAATCGTACTTAAAGGAGCTCCAGGCTTCGTCAGAAAAAAAAATACAGTAGCTGCTGACTTTTAATATTGGGGTACTTGCCTGTCCAGGAGTGTTTTTACCCGAGCCCATTTTTATATTGGCTACTGGGTGCAGCCGCCTCCATCTCCACTAAGGGTAACCGGCAGTGAAGCTTTGCTGCGCCGAACAGAGCAGAAAGTGGAAGCGGGTACCTGTCAGGACCCCCCCCCCCCCCCCAAAAAAAATGTGCCTAATATGGCAGTGGAGGGAGGAGGCAGATAAGTGGAGTTCCCTTTTTGGGTGGAGCGCCGCTTTAATCCACATATATAAAATAGTGCCGCAATAGTAGTGAGACCCTTTCACGCTGATCAGTTTTTCTATTAATTAATGGAAGAATAAAGCATGAAAAATGCATCCCTTTAAATCCCATGGAACTCTTCAAACCAGTCAGTTGTGTTTTTTAAAAGTCCTGCTTGCTGCATTTTTGGTGCATGTTAAAACCAGGTACTACAACGCACCTCCCAACAGAAATTAATGGAAAATGCATCAAAAACGCACCTGTGGTTACATTTTTGGTTCATGTTTTTGAGTCGCATGTCCAGGTTACACAGGTGCATGCTGATGTCGGGCAACCAGAAAACACATTGGGAACGCAGCAAAAACGCACCGAAACCACAACAGAAATCAGTTTTTACCGCAGAGCAACCTGTCATAGATTTTGCACCTGGGCACCTGAAAATTCCGGGATTTGATGCACCTGGGCTAAGGGCCTGTTGACACCATGTTGCCTCAATGCAACCCTTGGCTGCTGGCGTGGACGCGCCCGCAAAGTGACAATGCGCTGTATCTATGTAGTAGCAGCTTTGTCACTTTAGGCTTGTTTCTGATTTGGACTTCAGAACACATCCCTCTCTCCTCATCTTCATATTCGTTAGACATTGGAAGAGGGGACTTGTATACATACAGTTTAGATTAAAGAAGTTCTGTGGTCACGGCATACGCTTTAATTTTATAACATCAGCATTGTAATAATGCAAACAAAGCTAGTACAAAGATAGGAGTTCTGAGTTCTGCCTGTCTGCTGGCCATCTCTTTCTACAACTTCCTGGATTCCCTGCATGCATTGCATATTCTCCCCTGCTGTTTACTATCCATTTCTAATGACTACATATCCCATGGTACCTTGCTGCCTGCAAGCAGTGATTCCGGTACTGACTCCGCCTCCTGAAACTCTTCCTCCTCAGCACCTTTTTAAGAGGTTCCAGATGCCGGGGGCAGGAGCACGCATAGGGTTGCCACCTTTTTCTTGACGCCGAATCCAAACACTTAAGCGGCCTGGAACACCTTTTTGGATGTCCAAAGAAGAGCAGTAATGCGTTGCGCATAGTGTGAAGCAGTAAACAGTGGGTGTGGCCAAATTGCTCTTGCTGACATCATCACCCTGCTCCCCCCCCCCCCCAGCGATGCCTAACCTGCCCCCAGACAGCTGCCGGGTGGCAATAGATTTGTGTGTGACTATCTTGGGTACTTGGGGAGCCACAGCCCGGTCTGAATAATGTGTCTGGGTTTCAGTCTGCCTGAAACGTGGACACATGATTCAAAACCCGGACTGTCCGGGTGAATCCCGGACAGGTGGCAACCCTAGGCACGCAGGGTGTGGAAAGCATTCGGGCAGCAGCCCAGGCGCCAGGACTAAACTTATTGTCGCCATGGCGATCTGGCGCCTAGGGTTTGACGAGCCCTGTAATAGAGGAAATGAGGGTCAGAGAGTGTGGCTAGGATACATTTTTAGCTGGGGATATGGTGCAGAAGACCATACAAAACTGGGAACATATTACATAAGGCTAGTAGAGATTAATCCTATTGCCGTAATTAATGTTCTCACTACAGATTGCTGAGGTCCAAGGGCCACAAGTTGGCCACCAGGGTCCTAAAGGGCTGCTGGGTGGCGGCGGTGAGAGGGTTAAATCAGCTTGGACTCATCATTTTGGTCCGGCTCTCCTTCTATTGGTGGATGGTTTTTAGCAGATGACAGCCAGGCAGCTTACATTTTCAGGAGGTCTGCGATGGCCTGACCGGTATTCCTACCACTGCATCTCTATTGGACGCCGCTCTATGCTGCCCGTGTGAATGAGGCCCAATGTGTCTCCCCAGATCTCACCGTCTACACGGGAATGTCATTTCCATTCACATCGTCTGCGCTGAGTGCTGAAGGAACATAATCAGTCTTATTCAAAGCAGACAATGTCGTTTTTTTCCCCCATCCTTGGGCAATGCGGGATTACATTGAAGTGTTCTGCAGCTGCAGAGTCTCCAGACATTTCCAGCCCTTTTACAGAACGCAATGAAGTTATATAGGGAGGGAGAGAGGTTACAGAGATGTTAGATTGAATTATTAATGGGAGCGTCACTTGTCTCCTGACTGGGTAATGCTAATTGGTGTTGGGTTCGCTGTGCTTTCTTCATGCACGGCTCTGACAGTAAATGGGGGCAGTGGGGAGGGGGGGGGTTCTGTAGTTCTGGATGTGCTGCCTGTGCATTTGTACTGATGCTGAATAAATGCACTTTTATCACCGTCATGACACCGGGCTTTTAATAAAGGTGCTTTGAAAGTGAATACAAGATTGTGGTTGCGGGAGAAAAAAAAAACCCCAGGATAATGGCACGGAAGCAATGCTGTGACGCACTTGAATTGGTTGTCGTTTTTTTTTTTTTTTTTAAATGACCCTTTCCTATTTGTCATGCCAGTCTCTAAACCGCTGCTAAAGAGACACCTGTGCATGTGCCCTCCTGTTCATAGACACACACACAGCATCTGGCAAGCCACACCTCTACTCCATCCTCCTCCCAGCAATATGACAGCTGGAGCCCATCACTCCTCTGCCCTCAGTACCCTCCTTCACAACCTAGAAGTGTGGGGAATGGTGCAGATCGTCTTAGGCTGGCCATGCACGATTCGAATCTCAGCCGGTTCAGCAGGAACCGGCCGAGATTCGAACAGTTAATGGGCAGGCTGAATGTACTGTACCAAGTTGATCGCTCAATTTGGGTGCAACCAGCCTGCCGTATTCTCTTGGGATTATCGCTAGCAGCTCTTAAAGCTTCTAGCGGAAAAAATCACTGTCTTCTCCCGACGGGGACGGCCTTTCCTCTCTGCTATAGCCTCTAGCAATTAATCACTGTCTTCTCCTGGCGGGGGCGTCTTCCCCTCTCTGCTATAGCTGCTAGCGATGATCACTGTCTTTTCTCCCGGTGGGGGCGTCTTCCCCTCTCTGCGATAGCCGCTAGTGATAATCACTGTCTTCTCCCGGCAGGGGCGGCTTCCCCTCTCTGCGATAGCCGCTAGTGATAATCACTGTCTTCTCCCGGAAGGGGCGGCTTCCCCTCTCTGCAATAGCCGCTACTAGTGATAATCACTGTCCTTCTCCCGGCAGGGGCGGCTTCCCCTCTCTGCAATAGCCGCTACTAGTGATAATCACTGTCCTTCTCCCGACAGGGGCGGCTTCCCCTCTCTGCAATAGCCGCTACTAGTGATAATCACTGTCCTTCTCCCGGAAGGGGCGGCTTCCCCTCTCTGCAATAGCCGCTACTAGTGATAATCACTGTCCTTCTCCCGGCAGGGGCGGCTTCCCCTCTCTGCAATAGCCGCTACTAGTGATAATCACTGTCCTTCTCCCGGCAGGGGCGGCTTCCCCTCTCTGCAATAGCCGCTACTAGTGATAATCACTGTCCTTCTCCCGGCAGGGGCGGCTTCCCCTCTCTGCAATAGCCGCTAGTGATAATCGCTGTCTTCTCCCGGAAGGGGCGGCTTCCCCTC
The DNA here is from genome assembly GCA_029206835.1 of Rana muscosa. NCBI lineage: Eukaryota > Metazoa > Chordata > Amphibia > Anura > Ranidae > Rana > Rana muscosa. Next base: position 79,638,040 of record CM055120.1, read on the forward strand.
TCTGCTATAGCCGCTAGTGATAATCGCTGTCTTCTCCCGGAAGGGGCGGCTTCCCCTCTCTGCTATAGCCGCTAGCGATGATCACTGTCTTTTCTCCCGGTGGGGGCGTCTTCCCCTCTCTGCGATAGCCGCTAGTGATAATCACTGTCTTCTCCCGGAAGGGGCGGCTTCCCCTCTCTGCAATAGCCGCTACTAGTGATAATCACTGTCCTTCTCCCGGCAGGGGCGGCTTCCCCTCTCTGCTATAGCCGCTACTAGTGATAATCACTGTCTTCTCCCGGCAGGGGCGGCTTCCCCTCTCTGCAATAGCCGCTACTAGTGATAATCACTGTCCTTCTCCCGGAAGGGGCGGCTTCCCCTCTCTGCAATAGCCGCTACTAGTGATAATCACTGTCCTTCTCCCGGCAGGGGCGGCTTCCCCGGACGGGATAAGACAGTTGCTGATTCTCCTGTCAGCACTGTCTGTTTGCTAGGGGAAGCGTGCAAATTTATTTCCTGCAACCCGTGGTTGCAGAAAATAAATTTACACTGTGTATGGCCTGCCTAAGACACAGCAGTGGTTACAAGGGACCACAGGTAAGTATTTGGGAACAGAAGCGCATAGAAAGGTACTGGGACAAACAAGCCCTATCCCTGAAACTGCGTTTTTGTTCAAATACTTCTCTTTTAGCATTGAGAAAAGGATACAATGCATCTTTTTCTCCATTTCAGGAGCATGGGGGAGAAAGCATACAGGGGCTGACTACATTTACCAATCAGTGACAGGGCACATCACAGGCTATTACAGTGATCATGTGATCGAGAGCTAATCCCTCCCAGCTCCTGGTCGTTAGTACGAGACCCAAATCTAAGTCTCCATGCAGGGAGCACCAATACAGATAGACACACAGCCCCACAGAAGAGTCTTAAAGGGTTAATTTGCTAAATACATTCCAGCTATATCAAAACAAAAGGTGTGCATAGTGTTAGTTTGTAGTCTGTAAAAAATCAGCCACATCCTAAATAGCAAAGCCTATACCCTGCCAGCTGCAGAGTTGGCCCCTTTGTGAAAGTAGTGGTCTTCCAGCAGACATTTTATCACACCCCCTGCAGAGTCGGCTCTCGAATCGGCGGGGATCATGAGCACAGTGGCGTCACCCGGTGCGAAAAAAAAATGGTGTCACCCCCCCCCCCCCGCAGTACAGACCCCCCATCAGTGCAGACCCCCCCAGCATTACAGATCCCCCCCCCCAGCATAGACGCCCCCCCCCTTGCATACCTCCAGTACAGCGCTGACAGATACACACACACACACACACACACACACACACACACACACACACACACACACACACACACACACTGTCCCTCGAGCGCAGGCTCCTCCTCCTCCTCTGTGGATGTAAACAGAGAGGAGGAGGCGGCTTCGGTCCGTGCCGCTGAGGTACACATCGGTGCAAGGCACAGCTAATCAGGGCAGCGGGTGGTGTTAGAGGTGCTGCTACCCACTGGTGTCACCCGGGTGCGGCCCGCACCCGCCTAGCAACGCCTCTGCTTGAGCATTTGCTGATTGCAAAACTATACTCAGTAGGGGATGTGTTGGACCACTGCTTTCCCACAGAGAGCAAGGGCTGCTTGCTGGCAGGGGACAGGCTTTTCTACTCCGGTTGTGGCTGCTTTAAACCTTTTTCATATGGGGCAGATCTGCTGCACAGCAGCAGATCTATCTGCTGAGCAGAGCATAGGGGGTGGGTGACAGGTCTGTGTTTGCTCAGTTTATGCAGAGTGGACATGGACACAGACCGCTCTGCACTGTGGGTGTTCAGGTGTATATGGACCGGCTGTCTGTTTTTTATAACCAACTACTCCTGATCCAATCCACCTACAGAACGGATTCCCCTTCCGTTTTCGTTTTTTGTTTTGCAGACCAGATCCGATCAGAGTTAGGCATGTGTAAACGGACACAAGTCTGTTTATACCCGCTGGTCCATAGGGATACATGGACCATCCAATCAGGTCTGCCTGACAAACTGACAGGTGGAGCTGATTGGATCAACTGTGTGCAAGAGACCGTACACGCTATAAGGCTGGCCATACATTATACAATTTTCTTGTTCAACTTTCCTTTTTAGGTTTACAAAAACCATATAATATGAGGTCAAATCCAAACCCTTTCAATTTTTATACAATCAGGCAGGCTCTTGCACTACATAGTTGAAGGTAAATCTAAAGGAAATTGAATAAGAAAATTTGTATAGTGTATGGCCAGCCTAATGCCCCGTACACATGATCCGATTATCGGACAAATGATCGCCTGTTTTTTTTTTTTTTTTTTTTTACATGCTAATCTCACGTCGAATCTGAGTTTACTAAAGTCCAAATTCCCATACGACAGAATAAAAATTCTGAAGTGATGTAATATGTTGTAATGCATTTGTATTGCATTTTCAAACGACGGCTGTACTGCTTAAACGAAAACATTTCCGTGCATGTCCGATAGAAATATATCGAATGAACTGTCCTAATTTGCTCTCAAAAGCTCTGTACTAACGATCCGATTATCGTACGATTGATTCGAATGCGGTATTTTTCGTACGATTTTCGGATCGTGTGTATGGGGCTTAAGAAAATCAGGTGAACATTTTCATCCAAAGAATTTTTCGTACGATTTTCGTATAGTGTGTACACAACTTTCGATAGCCGATTTCCTTTTTTTTTTTTTTTTTTTTGTACGAAAATTCTCGAAGGGACACACTCCAAAATTTTTCTCGTACGGGAACAGAACAAACTATTTTCGTTTTTAATGTGTACTGTTTTCGTACAAGAAAAATCACACAAGAAAAACTGGGCACGATTATAAACAACAAAAATACCATTGTCGTATGAGAATGTTCGTACGATTTTTCTTTCATCGGTTCTGATTTACTGTGAAATATCGAAAAATCGGACGAACGTTCGCTTTTTTTTTTTTTTTTTAATAGTGTGTACCCCACTAAACCTAGAGTAAAATCGGACGAACGTTCGCTCGATTTTTCTTAATAGTGTGTACCCCACTTTAGACGCAAACTTTTTTTGGTTTTGATGTACAACGTTGGGGCTTGTAGTGTGAATGTTGAGGACTGGAGTAGGACAGCCCTGCTTTATATCTCATTTGTTCGCTTAGCGATGCTCTCTTATTAAGATGCGCACATCATCATCAGGAACGACACATTTTACACTGCGTTTTATCGGACATCATATTAATACCTGCTTTGTGGCTGTAAGCACCAGTTAGTGAGATTTCAGTGTAGAGAAGCCTTCTTCAGAATTAGCATATAGGAGCTTGCGGCTTTATATTTGGATTCCCGGCAGAAGATGAATTGCTAAAGCTTTTCTGTGTCCTGTAGTAAGCGTGATAAATTGGTGGTTTATGGCAGGCTGAAAATGCACCTATACAAAAATGTTGCTCTGAAGCTTTAACACTTCCTGATTGCATACATTACCAGAATTGCTAGTGCTGCAGTGCTTGGCTACCCTGGAGAATATTCTGCTCCTGACTTCCTTTAGTGATGGCCTAGGCCTGGGGTGCCCAACCAGTGGCCCGGGGGCCACATGTGGCCCGCGACCTCATTCTCTGGGATAGAATACTGTTATTAAAAGGTCAGTTTATTACTAAAATCACAGTGTATATATGGGCATATCTTTTCTGCAGTGGTTACTGGGCTGCTTTAAAACTGATCCGCAGGTGCAGAGCAGTTTACCTGCGGGTTACCTGCACTGAGCCATAGACTTCTGTTATTACCTACGAGTTTGGTGAGCTTTCTGCAAAACCTGCAGAATATAATAGAAGTCTATTGCAAAGTGCAGGAAAGCCAAAAAGTACACTGTGTTGCACCAGCGGTGCGGGTAAACCGCAGCGCATCAGTGGGAAAGCAGCCTTGGGCCCCTTTCACATGGACAGTCTGACCAATTGGACCCTCTATTCACCTCTAAGTAGTGGCAGATATAAAGCGACTTGTGTCCTACCTCCAATACGATCCGCTAAAAAGTATAGTGGGCTGTGTCAGTGCCCGCTCTGCATATGCTGAGCAGACACGGACATGCCATCCACCCCGCTCATTGTGGCTCGTAACCGGTTACCAGGTCTCTTAAGTGGCCCTCGCTCTTCAAAAGGTTGGGCACCCCTGGCCCAGGCTCTTAGTCGTGTGATGTTTTAACCACTTGCCTACTGGGCACTTTTACCCCCTTCCTGCCCAGTCCAGTTTTTAGCTTTCAACGCGGTTGCACTTTGAGTGACAATTGCATGTTAATACAACACTGTACACAAACAACATTTTTATTTCTTTTTTTGGTGGTATTTTAAAAAAAGAGAAGTTTCTGTTGTTGTAGTAATTTTGTAAATAAGTAATTTTTCTCCATAACTGATGGGCGCCGATTGGGGCGGCAGTGATGGGCGCCGATTGGGGCTCCACTGATCATCAGGGCCTTGATTATCAGTGTACATGTCCCCTGTGTGGATTTGCCGGTTATCGACTCTCCTCTCCTTACGCTGACAGCACGCGCAGAGAGGAATACTGGCAAATCCTGTTTACACTGTGATTGGACACAGCTGATCACGTGGTAAGGAGCTGTTGTGATTTACTCTTTACCACTATCTGTGTCCTAAGGACACAGCAATCACAGATGCCAGCGGATGCACGCTGCAGGGGGCGCGCAAGAAGCACAATCCTGGGTTGACATCAATAAACACTCCTCCTGGCAATGTGTGACTGCGCTGTAGCTGCCATTTGGCTATAGCGTGGTTGTGAAGAGGTTAAAGCAGAACTAAGCTGTATCTGAGCTCCTCAAACTCGGATACAGTTTAAAAAAACACTCCTAGCATTTCTAGCCGTGGCCATCTTGAGTAAGGGCAGATGATTCATGTGGCATTTACTTCATGGAGTCTATCTACCCTTAGCTCGGGCATGCAGGAAGGAGAGAGTGACTGACTGTAAAGTACCTTCTACCTTTGGAACTGCTTTAAAGTCTTTGCAATTTTATGTTGTGGAACATTTATTCTGAAAATTTTTAGACGCAGCTTTTCACACATTGGTGAACCTCTGCCCATCTTTACTTCTGAGACACCCTGACTCTCTAAGATGCTCTTTTTATACTCAATCATGTTATTGACCTGTTGAAAATTAACCTAATTAGTTACAAAATACTCTTCCTTTTGCCATTTTTTTTGTTACACTGTTTCAACTTTTTTAAAACTTGTTGTGCCATGAATTTCATAATTACCTTAATTTGTTTCTTAAAATGGTAAATTTTATCATATTAATTTTATTTTTATTTTTTAAAGCAGGCCTTCAGTAATTTTTGCAACTTTCCATCTATTAAAATCCTCTGCCCTTGTTTTATCTTTTTGGATCCTGTTTCTTGTCTGGTCATTAGCTTGGGGCCCTAGGCAAGTGTCTGTCTCTCTCCCTCTCGATGTGTGCCTCCTGTGTAAATTCAGGAAGTGAACAGACAGCAGCTTAAGCTGCCCACATTTAAAATGGATGTAGCCAGACTTGGAGCCGGTTCACACTACAGCGACTTGGGATCCGACTTGTCAGACCTCAAGTCGCTTGACATAAGAAATTCCATTATAGTTAACGAGAGCCGTCTTAATGTACACTACTGAAGTGGCTCCCACTTCAGAAAAGGTTCCTGTACTACTTTAAGGCGACTTGTACCCATTGATTTCAATGGAAGTCGCCTCCAAGTCGGATCTCCATCTAAATTGAAGCAACTTTACAGGAAAAGAAAATGGTTTACCCAGGCAAACCCCTCCCTCCCACAGAGCTGATTATTCTGTGATTGGCCAAAGTCGCATGTCCTGGAGGCAACTTAAGTTGTGTTGTAAGTTGCTCAGTCGCGCTGAAGTCGCCTCCAAATCGCCTTGCAAAGTCGCACTGTAAGTCGGGTTGCCCCTGTGTGAACCGACACCCAGTGGAGGGAGATTCCTGCAGCATATTTGGAAAGTACAGAATCGAAGTATAAAGATAATAATATGCAAAGTGGTTGGCGGGAAGCTTCAGCATGGCAAAGATGTTTTTATTACAAATGATGTGAGAAGACTGCAGTTCCTCAAACATTTTATGTTTTATATTTTCTATTGTGAATAAAATACAGGATTATAAGATTTGCAATGATGTTATGTAGATTATTTGTCCCTATGTTTTTGCAATGGGGGTTGTATGATTATTTTAGTGATTGGGCTTGGATCTACTTTAGGCACTTGGAAATTATTTTTTGATAAAACAAAACCTTGCAAATATAAAAAATCTTTTCTTCTTTGTTTTTGTTTTTTTCCATTTTTAACATTCTTCTGCATCCTGAGGAAAACCCTTTCTAGAGTGAATGAGTTCTTACTGACTACTAGCCATGTTCCTGCTGAGCATACAGAATGCGGAGCGCAGTGTGTCTCCAATGGGGCCTCTAAAAATGTCTGCAGACAAGGCCTTCATGTCGCCTCTATGTACTGGACAAGAGGCACCTCTGAAACAAACCTAATAATGTCAAACTGCCCTAGGCAAGTTCTGGGAGCCAAGATGTCTTTTTAAAGGGTTGATCCACCAAAATTGGCAACCCCGATGTGGAGGGGGCTGAAGGTTTGAGTCGGCCTCAAAACCTTAAATGACTTGGAGAGGATCTGCAAAGAGGAGTGGGACAAAATCCCTCCTGAGATGTGTGCAAAACCTGGTAGCCAACTACAAGAAGCGTCTGACCTCTGTGATTGCCAACAAGGGGTTTTGCCACCAAGTACCAAATCATGTGAACGGGTCAAATACTTATTTCACTCATTAAAATGCAAATCAATTTATAACTTTTTTGAAATGCGTTTTTCTGGATTTTTTATTTTATTTTGTCATTTCTTTGTTAGTGGGCAAACGTAAAAAATCAGCAGAGGATCAAATACTTTTTTCCCTCGCTATAAGACACCAAGGACCATGAAGCCCACCTGTAACTAAAGTATAATTTTTAAGTAGACTGACCCTTTAAACCATAAAGAGCTTGTGAAATCTAATTTATCTATATTGACATATATTCCACTGCAGACACATTATGATCAGTTTCTGTTAAATTATAAGGGTATTTATAGTACAATTATCCTTTTAAGTGTCCCACCCTATAGCAACCCACTTGCTATGGGGGCACTGGTGTGTGCTCGCTCCCAAGCGCCACTCTATGCATCTATAAGATACCTGAAGCTGTGTCTCGGGCCACGCCCCTGCTCTCTCCTCATTGACTCACTGGCTGTAATTGACAGCAGTGGGAGCCAATAGTTCCCGCTGCTGTCTCAGCCAATGAGTAGAGAGAGGGAGAGAGACCTGGGACAGCCGTGGCTCCCATGGACATTGCTGGATCAATAGGGGGGAGCAACACACAGAAGGTTTTTTACGTTCATGCATAGAATGCCTGAAGGTTAAAAAAACCTTCAGCCTTTTCAACCACTTTAAAGATCAACCCATGTATGTAGTTAAAGCAATGGCATGGCCTTACTGCTGCCTTAAAAAATTGCATTGAGTACAGTGATTTGCAAATGTTAGTGCGTTCTGCTTGTCTTAGGACTCCAAAGCAAGTTGGGCGCAAGAAAAATTCATAAAGAAGAAAAAAGGAAGGGAATCCTGGTTCCTTCAATTATGGAGTTCTGTCTGCAGTGCGAAGAAGAGAGAACTCTGTGGAACATGCAGGGTCCACACCGCGGCCTGCATTTTATGAATGGCTTGTAAAATGCAGACTGCCGTTTTGGAGTAATGCTGTGGTGTGCAGTGCGTAGTAGCATCTGATCTCCATTTTATATGGGTCCATTCAGGGCACTTTTGCTAGGGACCAAATTCTCTGCTAAACATAACACACCGTAAGCCTCGTACACACGGTCGGACTTTAAACTAACTTTTCCGTGGATTTTTGTCCGAAGGGAGTTGGCGGTCAACGCCCATAGCATACACACGCTCTGACTTTTTCGGCAACAAACACGAACGTAGTGACGTTTCAACGTACTGACGACACTTCAAAAGAGGAAGTTCAGTTCTACGGCGTCACCCTTTGGGCTCCTTCTGCTAATCTCGAGTTGTAGAAGTTTGGTCAGTGTTGATTTGCGATTTTCATTTTCACTAGAACACAAATCCTTTGTAAATATGTTTTTGTAATTTCTCCATATCAGCAAAGCAGCTTTATTATTATCCCATTATTAAAGAAAAAGAGAATGTGCGCTGCATTTCTAGATTTCATAACTTGCCGCGTCACGAATGTGATATCTCCATTACGACCGCTAGTTTTACAAGACAGAACTCTTCCGGCTGGTCCTTGCTTCTGAGCATGCGTGTTTGTACTTCGGACTAAAGTCCAATGGATTTCTGTACACACGATAGGACTTTGCACCGTAGGACTTTTGTTGCCGAAAAGTTTGTCGAACTTTTGTCCGATGAAAACCGAAAAAGTTTGTTGAATGGAGCGTACACACGGTCTGATTTAATTTTTTAATTTTTTTTGAAAACCTGCTCATTTTGAAGTTTGTTGTCAAAAAGTCAGATCGTGTGTATGGGGCTTAAGTCTAATGCCCTCATACCAAATCTGCGGCTCTCGAACCTCAGCAATTTTTAGTGAAACCTTGATTAGGGTAATAGTATTGATCTCTACTAGACTTAATGTAACCTCTTCCCAGATTTATATTGTCTTCTGCAGCCATTTCCAGACAAAAATGTATCCTGTCCACACTCTCTGGCCCTTGTTTCCTTTTTATTATATTTACGGTTTCTGACAGTCCTCTCAAGCATTACATATATTGAACATTTATATGTGGCCCTTTAAGGGGGAGGCCACATTTTGAGGCCCCCATTAGCTCATAAGTTGAAACCCCTGCTCTACAGCCTCGGCCGTGTGACTAGTTCTTGGTGGGTTGATAGACCGACAGAACAAATACAATGGCACCATCCATGTGTAGAGGATGAGCTGAGTTTAGCCCCATTTCTTGCTGCACCTGCTATAGTGTATTCTTTACTTTTTAATTTTCACTACAGGACAAAAGGCTTATCTCTTATATCCTCCCTTAAGAGGATTTGCATTGACTTGAATTAAGAATGCAGATAGTTTTCCGTTTACATAAAGATTTGGCGATTCCATTCTCTATGTAATCCAATTTAATGTGTGCTTTTTATAATAACCTTGTTGAATAATTTAATCCAATAGGGATTTGGAAAGTGGTGCACAGTGAACATGTACACCACACGTGTCATTATTGGGACAAAACCTGGACGCTTTTCGCATCCCCACTCTTCAAGTAACCGAGGAACTAGGGCAGCAATCTGTAGCCAGCGTGTTGAAACACATCCGTGTGTTGCCAAACCAAGTGATGTTTTGTAATATTGCTGGTATTATTTTTAGTGATTCTAGGAATAATTTACAATGAAAGGTATACTCCAGATACACTGGCAAATCTGTAATATAAATAGAAACCTGAAAAAAAAAGTCATACACTTATTGTCAAAAGTATTGTGACACCTGTCTTTACACGCACGTGGACTTTAATGGCATCCGAGTCTTATGCCGCGTACGCACGACCGTTTTTCATGACGAGAAAAATGCAATTTTTTAATCGTGTGTGGGCTCCAGAGCATTTTTCGTGACGTGAAAAATGGCCATTAAAAATTTAGAACCTGCTCTATTTTTTTCTCGTTGTTTTTCGCATCGTGAAAAACGGCCGTGTGTACGCTTTAACGACGTGAAAAAAACACGCATGCTCAGAAGCAAGTTATGAGACGGGAGCGCTCGTTCTGGTAAAACTAGCGTTCATAATGGAGATGGCACATTCGTCACGCTGTAACGCACTGAAAAGCGCAAATCGTCTCTCACCAAACTTTACTGGCACAAGGATCAGCAAAAACAGCCCAAAGGGTGGCGCCATCCGAATGGAACTTCCCCTTTTTATAGTGCCGTTGTACGTCACCGCGCTTTGCTCAAGCATTTTTTTTTCACGATAGTGTGTAGGCAAGGCAGGCTTGAGAAGAATCACGTCGAGGAAAAACGTTTTTTTCTATGACAATAAAGACGGTCGTGTGTGTACGCGGCATTAGTCTGTAGGGTTCAGTATTGAGTTGGCCCACCCTTTGCAGCTTTAACAGCTTCAGCTCTTCTGGGAAGGCTGTCCACAAGCATTAGGAGTGTGTCTATGGGAATGTTTGACCATTCTTCCAGAAGCCCATTTGTGAGGTCAGGCCAAGGCCTGGCTTGCAGTCTCCCTCTAATTCATCCCGAAGGTGTTCTATCAGGTTGAAGTCAAGTTCCTTCACCCCAAATTCGTTCATTCTTGTCTTTATGGACCTTGCTTTGTGCACTGGTTCACATCATTTGGTGGAGGGGGGGAGGGGTTGTTTTTCAGGGGTTGGGCTTGGCCCCTTAGCCTTAGTGAAGGGAGCTCTTAAGACAAATTAGAGCGGAGTCTGCGAGCCAATCCTTCTCGTCCAACATCGGTGCCTGACCTCACAATTGCGCTTTTGAAAGAATGGTCAAACATTCCCATAGACACACTCCTAAACCTTGTGGACAGCCTTCCCAGAAGAGTTGAAGCTGTTATAGCTGCAAAGGGTGGGCCAACTAAATTTTCAACTCTACAGACTAAGACGCCATTAAAGTTCATGTGCGTGTAAAGGCAGGTGTCCCAATACTTTTGACAATCTAGTGTATATGATTATTTTGGTCAATGGCGTTTATACAGCAGTGTTTGTTTTTCTGGGTTCCCCGTGTAATGTAGTTCTATTGCCTGTTGATCGTGCTATTAGATGTGTTATTTGTCCTTTTCCTGAATGGGCTAAGCTGTCCAGAAAAATCGGAGTTACAGGAAGACTCTATCTCAGTTGCTAAATGGTCAGAGCAGCTGTCAACCAGCAGTGTACATTGACAGCAAATTTTGGTGCAGGTAAAGGTGCCCACCATCCTACAGTATTGTAAGTTGGTGGACGAAGCTAACATTTCCTCCTCCCACTTTTAAGCCAAATTCTCCCGGGCCTTGAATGCCACACACCAATGATGTCACTGAAATCCACCTTTCTTGCACAGATGACCACATCAGCAATCACAAAAACAAAAACCGCTCTCACTTGCGCGTTTTTACTCAATAGTCTTTCAGATGGGGACTGTGCAATAAAGCTGTATTGCAGTGATGTCATTGGTGTGCGTGGCTCCTTCTTTTCTTCCTGGTGGTCACCCTATGAAAGAAGGCTTTAGAGGGGGGAGATGGAGCAAAGAGTCAAGTAACTATACATAAATTATATGATTTTATTTGCTATAGATTTTTTTTTTTTTTTTTTGGGGAGGGGGTTAAGGATGCAGGCACAACAGTGACATACCAGAGGGTGCACAGCTATTTTTTTTTTTTTTTTATTTTTTTTTTTTTTTTAGGATGGATTCCAGATAAAAGTAAATTTTAGGGTACTGATCTTCACTTTTTGAATTTTTAATTCTACTCCAAAGTGTATCTAGAGCCACAATTCCACCCCCCCTTTTTTTTTTTTCTCCTTGACAGGGCGGGGTTAGATATGAACCCCTGTTAGGGTTGATTTGCTGTCTCCAGTCCAGCAAGGGAGCTCACTCTCCATTGTCACCAAGACTATTAGACATTAGAATGCAGGTGCAGTGTGATGACCAAGGTGTTCATGTGCCGATTCTGGCACATCGCACTGTTTCGTTTTTTCTTTGTACTAACTTTATTGAAATGTCCCAAAGTGACATTTCTTTAAATTCTATTGGCAGCAGAGCAGTGCGATGTGGTGGATTGTGTTGCACTGCATGCTTTCCTTTTTTCAGCGCACACCGCTAGAGCTTTTTGCCTAGTCTTGCGTTGGGACAGCAGTGGGCATGGGTGTCTAGTGCAGTCCCAATGCACCTGTTGTGAACTAGCCCAGAAAGTTATGAGATAATGCAAAATTGTCACAGGAACAGACGAGCGGGGGGAAAAAATGAAAATGTTCAAAAACATGGGTATGCATATTGATGCGTGTTAATTCATGTTAATCCACGTTAAATTGCTTCAGGTCTTTGTAAAGCTTTTTATTTTTTCAATAGATATTCATAGTTTTGTATTTGCATTGCATTAAAATGCATACATGTAGCATTTTAACACATCACAACGCACTGCACATGACACCAGTGTTGTGGCGTGAACAGGACCTCTAGAAAACAATGGCTTTCTAGATGTCCTTGCAGTGTCCTGCATTCTTCCCATTCGGGAAATTGCAGGCCTCTGCAGTATGTGTGATCAGGGCCTATGTGGCGAATTCCCCTCACGTTTTAGGGATTTAATCTCCCTTTCTGTGCATCCTGACAGGAAGTAAAATTAAACCTTCTCAATGGGAAGCAGACTGCAAAACATGGAGAGATACACTATAGGCCTTGAAATACTTACAGGAATTAGTTGGCTTGCCTGGGGCTCTACATTTTCAGTCAGACATTGCATTAGCACACCAAATCCCCCTCCCTGTCGTCTAGTGATCTAAGAACCCACTTTGCTTACCTGTTTGTAATTCAGGAGAGGTATTCTCAGACACGCCCACTGTTTGATTTTTGCTACGCATCAAATACAAAGATGTATCGAAATGTCAGTGCTACAAAGTTTTTCACTATGCAATTACATTCAGACCTGCCCTGGACGTTTGAATCTGCAGAAAGTGAAGATAAATAGCGCAGGATCGAAAGAGCAGACCCACCTACTACACACAAGAGATGCTATTTGGAATCTGGCTGCACGGTATTAAAAAGAACCAAGATTGAGGTACAATTGGGAAACTACTACATTTTTGCATAATTACAGCACTTATTGGCTAGTGATGGCAGTTTAATGATTGGTTTCACTTCTTTCCCGGAATCGCTCTTATTTTACTAATGTTCTATTTGTGGCAAACAACCCAATTTCAGCATTTCTAAAGCTGGCCGTAGATGGATTGAAGTTTGGTACTTTGGGATTCTGCTGGCCATGTTTTTTTGGGAGGACCTAGCATCAAGCAGATGCTGTTTTCCCCAATAAGCCAGTGCTGGAATAGTTTGCACTGTGTCTTTCATGCCTGGCCAGCACAGATGCCTGAAGGCTTTCACTTTTTGCCTGCACTAACTCCAGTGTCTGTGGGCAGCTTATTGTTTGGCTCGGGCTTTGGTCTGAAGAGTGTTGGCTACATAGCAAAGCAAGACTGTATAGTGCATGATCAAGCTATAGCTAATCCAATGGCTCCAAAAGGATTCCATTACTACAATACACATGAGCCAAATATTGGACAAAACAGTCACTTTTTACACTGATGGTAATTGACTACTATATGTGTCATCTCCAATACTGCAAGTCACCAATGTGAGGACTTGTAATCCCGTAAAAACCACAAATGTGTGTTTTTATAAGAGGTTTCTGTACAACTGCTGCACAGATGCTGACCATCATATCTGTCATATTTGCTCATTAGTGCAAATGGTTACATCTTTTACACCAAAAACGATTAGTGTCAAAATGATCTGATCTACTTGTGTTGCACAACCTAAAGATGGAGACCCTGTCACCAGACCATTCATTTCAACAGCAATCTTCCTATAAGATTCTGTGTGTATTTAAATAATTTTAGGCATGTTATGACGTGTAGACATCCAAAAGCCCTGCGACTGCTGCTGGGCACTACCATCTTGGATGTGATCAGTGGTGGCCTATCCATAAGGGGTGCAGGGGCGTGGCCCCACCTAATCCATGTGCCCGGCCCCTAATCTACATGCAGGGCACCGGACGCATAGATTTCAAGTTTTTTTTTTTTTTTTTTTGTTTTAAGCACATGATTAGAACCTAAAGCTCTAATTGGCTTTAAAAAAGGGTGGGCTTGGGGCGTAGAGCACTGAGCCCACCCAGTTGTGTGACCATAGCAAATTTATTCGCTATGCGAAAAAAAGGTTAGCCCATGGGACTTTAAATGAGTTGATCATAGAGGTCATAACAAATGAGTAGAATAATGAGAATTTATTAGAATTACAAAAGTATAATCATAAAATGAGTATAAAAACATCATGAAGCATGTAACTTATGACCATAAATATGTTCGATACAATGTTGGGAATACATAATATACATATACATCTTTTGTACTCAACGCGTTTCGTATTCTGGGGTGGAGTTGTCATATTAGGAGGCAGTATCCAGACCGCTCTCTTTTTCGTTAATATTCGCTATTGTCATCCTGATTTTCTTCCCGCCCAATCAAGAAGTATGTCTTAAGACCTGATTGGCCTGAGAGGAGAAGCAATTGTATTGTCTGCCGAGGGAAGGAGGGGGGAAGCTGCCGTGAAGCCAGAGACGCAGGGTGAAGCTTCCACCGAGGAGGAGGAGACAGAGGAAGGATCCGAAGCTGCCAGTGACCTAGATGGGGTAAGTGTGGGGCTGGTGGGGGGGGGGGGAGAGCGAGCGATTTATGGGGGGGGGGTTTGACTATGCAACCGACTGGGTGGTGGGGGGGTTGGTTTGCCGCACCAGCCCCCACTGGATGTGATACCAGCTGACTCTGAGCTGTCACTTAATTAAAACACCATAGTATTCTTTTCTCCCTTCATAATAAGGTTATGTAGGGAGGTAAAAGTATGCATGGAGTAGTTGGGCCAACACAGACAGTGATTAGACACTCCCAGAGGAGAGGGCTATGATGTGCAAGAAGGGGGGTGGCTGTGCAGGGAGTTGACTCTTCCTAAAGTAGTCAAATTTCAGGGGCACATTGCAATTCAGTAAAAATTGTTAAGGGAAAAGGAAAAATCCTGCAATTAAAAAAACTCGATATTCTGTGCTTTTACCTGCTTTTTTTTTCTTTTAGTTGGTGATATTCATTTTGGTTTAAATCGTGGCAGCCAGGTGGACAATCGGGAAAAGAAACTGGGCAACTCACTTGTTTGAATTGTTGTCATTAGACGCATGCATTCTCTGGCTCTGTAAAATGGCCTACTGGTTACTAGGTTTGACTGGCTGCTCCTGAATTTTCCATTAATCACCCCAGTGCCACGAGTCGGCATGTGATCAAAGTTTTAGACAGGTTGGGTATCGGTAATGACTCCAAATTCTGACATCTACACTTGCTGATGGCAATTCTGAGACAGGTTGATGTGGCGTTTGAGGGTCTGCTTAATTTAAGGCTCCCACACCTCACAGTTTGTAAAGTCTGATTTTATTTGATCAGCTTGAGAGCTCTGATGTGGCAATATCTGCTGTTCATCACGCTCAGGTGAAAGTTATGTCTCTGACTTTAGTGCACTTCAGTCCCCAGTGAGAAATCTTTAGAGTGTTGTCTCCATTAGTAGGGCTTGCTCTCTTCTGAAACCTTTTAAATTGTATCACCACCATTAGTGCACTCTAAGCTCCTATCCTAGACCCTCAAAAGCTGTCATGTCCATTAGTTGAGTGCTAGGCTATGATTGCTGTCCTTTGTATGTACAGTTTGGGTCCTTCGAGACTTAACACTACACTTTACTGAAAGGCAATTGAAGGAAGTCCTAGCCTTGGCTGTACAGGGCTTGTCTCCTCCTTTTTGCTTTTATTAAGTGTTCTACTAGTTAATGGTGTAAATGAATGCACCTAAATCAGATATTCTCAACCAGGGGTCTGTGGGACCCTATAGTTCCTCCAGAGGTGGCTAGGGGTTCCTTGAGCTATGGCTGAGTCACCTACGTACATGACACCAATTACCTTTTAAGCTGTCTGTAAGGGTGGCATCCTGGCCACCACTGTAAAGAAGGGCATCCTTCTGGCTATGCACCAATGCGAGGGGACTTTTTGCCAAAGCCCCCCAATTAATTGGTTTTAGCAAAGGCTCCCTGAGACTTAAAAATGTATTTTAGGGGTTCCTCTTGGGTAGAGAGGTTGAAAATGCTGACCTATATTACCAACTGAATTCTCCTGAGAATCTCCCCCTGAGAGTCTTCACTATTTGACAGCACATTTCAAGGCTATGCGAATAAAGGGCGTTCCTATTAGCACTCATTATAGTAAATATGTGAGAAAATAGTCAGAATCTTAATATCACCATTAAAGCCAAAAGGTAAGCATAGCAAGGTGAATCCCTCGAAGTATAAAAATGGCAGAAAAACAACAAACAATCCTGCGCACGAGATGACCATCGGCCATTCAATAGTCTACAACAAAAGCACTGGCCTTGCTGCCCTTCGTGGATAGGGGTGTCCTAGTAGCAAATGGGGGAAAAAAAGGAAAAAACAAGGGTGCACCAGCCAGACTTCAGAAGATAACGAGCCTCGTACGAACATCCAATCAGGAGATCCGATCAAACCCTCGAAGACCTGTTCACTGATCTGCTTCTGAAAGACCAATTTAAATTGGCCTTCTCTATTAAAAAAAGTTGTGAAGGGTTAAAAGCTCTTTGGTTTTTATTGAGGACTGTGTACCCATTGTGAAAATTTTACCTCGACTTTCTGACCCATTAAGGTCACAGAAACAGGAAGAGATGGCAGTAATTTCCAAAGTAAACAGACTGGGGAAAGGTAAGAACCTCTCTAAAGTTTTTCATTGTTGCTTATGTCTCTGTCACGGTGGATCCTGTTCTCATTTTCTTGTTCTGGTGCCAAGGGAATACAATTCTAGTTAAATAAAGCTTCTATTTATTTTTAAGCGATGCCTAAGGCCTCATGCCCACTGGCGTTTTTACAGCTGCGTTTTTGAGCGTTTTTTACAGCTTAAAAACGCCTGTCCATGTTATTGTAAATATTTTTTTTTTTTTTTTTTTTTTTTTTTGAAAAAAAAAAAAAAAAAAAAAAAAAAACGTCGGAGCTAAAAACGCGACCGCGCGTTAGTGCGCGTTTTTTGCGCGTTAGTGCGCGTTTTTGCGCGTTTTTTGACGCTCGCGTTTTTTCCTGCCTAGTTCTGACGCTGAGGAACGCACTGGCCCTGGGTTTTTTTTACAGCTTACAAACGCCTATGCTCTTTACAGCTCAAAAACGCCTAGGTGGGAATGAAGCTATAGACTAACATGGACAGGCGTTTTTAAGCTGTAAAAAACGCTCAAAAACGCGGCTGAAAAAACGCCCGTGGGCATGAGGCCTAAAGGGCCAAAACCCACTTTTCTGCTGTGTGTGTTACTGCAGCACACGTTACATGCGTATTTCAAATGGCACCCAAGCACACTAAGGCAACGTAGTTCCAGTGCATATTTGTTGCAGCACACCACAATGCATGGTAATGAAACGCCATGTGTTTGCCAATAGTGTGTGTGTGTGTGTGTGTGTGTGTGTGTGTGTGTGTGTGTGTGTGTTTATCTGGGATGTTTTGATGCCTTGCCAGACTATTAATTTGAATCAGCTACTACCAGGTTCGACTTGAGCGACTTGCTTTCTGTGTACTGAACACAGGGGCTTTCTCGTTTGTCGTTACCGCAGCAGAAAAGTGGGTTTTGGCCCTTTTTTTTAATTTTTTTTTTTTATTTTTTTTTTTTTTTAAGGCATTTTATATAAACAAATGTGATCTTTGTCATTTTATTACTGTGGCAGCAGAAGAAATAAGTGAGAACAGGATCCATCATGAGAGAAAGACTTGGGTAGCAACATCAGAGGTCCTTGCCTTTCCTCAGTCTGTCAGCTTTGGAGTAAATTGTGTCCTTCATACAGAGAACAGCTTGTGTTTTTCTCTCAAGCGTCTTCCAGGACAGCCCATGAGTACTAAGGCTCCTCCTACCAGGACAGGAAACTCGTTACCCCCCACCAGATAAAAGGGCGGTACTCCAGGCCCCACATCAGTATTAGTGTTTCCTCCGGACGGGGGGTAACATGTTTCTGGAACTGGTTCCCCTAGGTCTCATGAGCAGGGCTCCTGATGGCTTTTTTTGTTGGGGGTTTTTTATCCTACCTTCTCTTATCCCAGAGCGGCATATCCACCGGGGGAGTAGGTATGTTGCGGCTGTCCCTGCTTCTCAGTGCATGGGGAATGCCAGTACTGCGATGTACATCTATGCTCCGGTCCGCGAGCCGCATGGCGGCAGTCAGCGTTTCTCTCCCTGCAGACAGTGTGGCTGGAGTATGCAGGGGACAAGAGGAAGCTGCGTGCGAAGGGGCGGTGCTTATGCGCTCCAAGCTGGCCCACAGGAAGTACCTGGCGGGGTTACTTCCGGGGCGTGTGATGTAATCAGCGGGCGCTGGAGACACGAGTTCCTGTCTCTAAACGGCGCGAACAGGGACGCCGGGTAGCCGGCGTTTAAAACGGTGAAACTAAAGGGGCAGGATGGACTCCCCTGCAACACCTGCACAGGCAGCGGAAGCAGGCCCTAACACCAGCACCTCTCAGGTAAGCTTGAAGTGGTTGTACTTACTTGCACACCCTGTGAGTGTCTTTTCCCCTTGTAACTAGTAGGGACTAGGTGAAGGGGGCACATTTTTCCTTTCCTCCTGCACGGGGTGTTTTGGAGTATTTGTGGCATGGTGTTTATTGGGATCATTTGTTGTTTTGCAGGCCAACACAACTCAGGACAAGGCCCAAACGCAGCCACCTAAAAGGAAATGTGCGGTTTGCGGAAACAAATTGAGCTCCTCGTGGAGCAAAGCTGTTTGCCGCACCTGTATAGAAGGCCTTGTTAAAGATGACCCGGTAGCTTTATGTCAGAAAATGCTGACTTCAGTTAGAGATGAGCTTTCGTCTACCTTTTAGCTCATTTAAGACTCTAATTGACAAGCTTCAGGTTTCCGCGGAGAATCCATCTCCATTAAGGACTTCAGTCGTTAGCGCTCCACAGCAGGGTGTGGAGAGCGAAGACTCGGAGGCGGAGGTCAGATCTACCCGTTCTTCTCATGAAGAATCGGGGTCAGATACAGAGCCCAGGGATAGAGAGTCCGCTAGGAGCTCAAGATTTAAGTTATCTTTAGAGGATGTAGATGACTTACTTAAGGCTATCTATACAACACTTGAGGTGGAAGAGGAGGAAGTACAATTGTCTAAACATGACCTTTATGTACAAAGGTTTGCACAGAAAGAAATCTAAAATCTTTCCAGTGCATAGTTCCCTCCTTGATACTATCAAGCTGGAGTGGGAAAATCCAGAGAGAAAACCTTTCTTTTCTGGTAACTTCAAAAGAAGGTTTCCATTTGATGAGGATGCAGCGCAGCCGTGGAACAAAAATCCGAAGTTGGTTGCACCTCTTTCAAAAGTTTAAAAAAACTCGGACCTGGCGTTTGATGATATGGGCACGCTTAAGGATCCGATGGACAAAAAAGGAGATATCCTCCTTCACAGAGCTTGGGATTCAGCTGTTGGGAATCTTAAACCAGCTCTGGCCTCCACTTGTGTAGCCAGGAATTTGGAAGTATGGCTGACACAAATACAAACCCATTTGTTGGCAGGTACTTCTAGAGAGCAGATTCTAAAATCTTTCCCTCTCCTTTTTTGGGCCGTAGGGTATCTAGATGATTCTTCCGCAGAGTCGGTAAGAATGTCAGCCAGGACTTCGGCCTTAGTGAATTCGGTCAGAAGAAGCCCGTGGCTTAAAACCTGGTCAGGTGATGCAGCCTCTAAGTTGCGCCTATGTGGGCTTCCCTTAACAGGGGATCATCTTTTTGGCCCAGGTCTGCAAGAGGCACTGGAACGTACGGCTGATAAGAAAAAGGCCTTTCCAGAAAACAAGAAAAAGCCGGCAGCCAGAAACATTTTTCGTGGCCAAAGTAGCAGCAAGGTCCTAGAGAAAAGGACAATAGGCCCAAGAAACATTGGACCGGGCACAAAGGCAGAGGTAGAGGGGGCGTCCTGTTTAACCCTCCTCAACAACCCGCCAAACCACAGTGACTCATGTCTCCCAGTGGGAGGAAGATTGAGGGCCTTTCTCCCACAGTGGACAGCAGCCACCTCAAGTCCATTTATTCTGGACCTAGTGGCCAATGGGTACAGGCTGGAATTTTCTTGCCAACCACCAGAGCAACTATTGGTCACCTCCCTTCCCCTTGACTCAAATTTTTGCCAATCCAGCAGGAGTTGGTCATGATTTGAGCTGTCTTTGGGAGCCTTTAGACCTGTGGTTCTCAATCTGGGGGTCGAATGACGATTTGCCAGGGGTCATCGAATCCTGGGCTGTTCCTGGAGCCTGTGGCCGCCCAGCTGGGCTGTTCCTGGAGCCCGTGACCGTCCACGTAGCCTCTTCGCAGCCGCCTATTCAGTTCACAGCATGGCTGGGGGGAAGAGACTAGAGATAAGCTTACTGGTGAGGAATTTGAAGTGTGAGGTGCTGGAGGAGTCCCCCCATCTCCCGATTTCGGCATAGGTGTCACTGCTACGAGACACCAAAAAGTCTCACAGTAAAGCCAGAGACACAGTTGGTAACACTAACTATAATTATAATTTCCATTAAACATCCCCACTACAGTTCTGAGATCAGTAGATGACCTTGATCAAGAGCACCTAAGTTGGCTGATCAGAACTCCCCCCCCCCCCCAGCACTGCCGCTCATCCCCCCCCCCAGCACTGCCGCTCATCCCCCCCCCCAGCACTGCCGCTCATCCCCCCCCCCAGCACTGCCGCTCATCCCCCCCCCCAGCACTGCCGCTCATCCCCCCCCCAGCACTGCCGCTCATCCCCCCCCCCAGCACTGCCGCTCATCCCCCCCCCCCCCCCAGCACTGCCGCTCATCCCCCCCCAGCACTGCCACTCATTCCCCCCCCCAGCACTGCCACTCAATCCCCCCCCCCCCAGCACTGCCACTCAATCCCCCCCCCCCCAGCACTGCCACTCAATCCCCCCCCCCCAGCACTGCCACTCAATCCCCCCCCCCCAGCACTGCCACTCATCCCCCCCCCCAGCACTGCCACTCATCCCCCCCCCAGCACTGCCACTCATCCCCCCCCCCAGCACTGCCACTCATCCCCCCCCCCAGCACTGCCACTCATCCCCCCCCCCAGCACTGCCACTCATCACCCCCCAGCACTGCCACTCATCCCCCCCCCCAGCACTGCCACTCATCCCATTCTCCCCACCCCCCCCACCAAGGAGTAAGAGAAGGAATAAAAATATAAAAATAGAGAATACATGGATGGGAAGAGGAAAAGAGGGGGAGGCACAGAGGGACAAAGAAAAAGGCAAGAGAAAGAAGAAGAGAGAACAAGAAAGATGGCTAGAGAGGTATGGGGGGAAAAAAACAATAAATTGGCATAGAGAGAGAGATAAAAGGGAAAGGAAGGAGAACAAAGAGAGTGGTACATCCTAACATGTAAGAAAACAGGAGGGCGCACCGACCTAGTGTATTACCACATCCTAAAATGTACCAGAAGGGGTTTTAATACTGTACGAGTGGAAGGGACTCAGGGAGCGCTAAATGTCTGTGGGTTAGGCACGCAAATTTCTTGTCTTGCCTTGGGTGCTGACAACCCACGCTACAACAATAATTTTACTGTTAGGGGTCCCCACAACTTGGGAAATTTTATCAAGGGGTCACGGCACTAGTAAGGTTGAGAACCACTGCTTTAGACCATACAGGCACTTTTAACTGGTTTGTATTTACCTAAGCCTGCACTGGCTTCTAGTTTTTTACTAACTGGCTCGCCAATTCTTCCATAGTTTTGTTTACTCTCATCATGATGCAAACAACTAGTTTTTGCTGGGTTTTGTTTTATAAACAAGCTCAACCTGTGAATTTTTTATTTTATTTTTAAAGTCAGCAGCTACTAACACTGTAGCTGCTGACTTTTAATAAGGACACTTACCTGTCCTACTCTCCTGCGCCTTACGGCTTCACTGCGCGTTTCCTACTGCGCATGCACGAGTCTCGCGCCTACTTGTGAATGGACGGCTGCTCTCTGGGATTACACACAGTTCC